>JACAXG010000126.1:1359367-1376503 GCA_018881555.1 Amblyornis subalaris
TGCCCGTCTCCTGCCCTGCCCGATTCCTGCCCTGCCCCACTCCTGCCTTGCTTGGCTCCTGCCCTGCCCGGCTCCTGCCCAGCCCCGCTCCTGCCCTGCCCGGTTCCTGCCTTGCTCAGCTCCTGCCCTGCCCCGCTCCTGCCCTGCCCAGCTCCTACCCTGCCCGGTTCCTGCCCCGCGGGTGCCGTGGGCTGGCACAGGGACAGGGCCAGGATGGATGGAACACAGGGACAGAGGTGACACAAGGGTTTTTCCCTCTCGGTAGTTCCAGCTCGTGCAGCACCAGCGTTCGGATAACCTGCGGAGTCTCCCCTAAATCTGGTGAGGGTTAGAAAGGGGTTGAGCCTTTCACAGCAGTTTTTAGAGCAGCGAGAATGATGCATAAAATCACAGAGTCACAGGATCACTGAGGTTGGAAAAGACCTCCAAGACCATGGGCTCTGACTGAATCCCCCCCGTGCCAACTGAACCGTGGCACAAAGGGCCACATCTACTCGCTTTTTGAACATTTGCAGTGATGGGGACTCCACCAGTGCCCTGGGCATCCTGTTCCTGTGATTAACTCCTCTTTCAGTGAAGAGATTTTCYCGAATATCCAAACCTGAGCCTCCCCTGGCACAGCCTGAGGCCATTCCCTCTCCTCCTGTCCCTGTTCCCTGGGAGCAGAGCCCGACCCCCCCTGGCTGCCCCCTCCTGTCAGGAGTTGTGCAGAGCCAGAAGGTTCCCCCCTGAGCCTCCTTTTCTCCAGGCTGAGCCCCTTTCCCAGCTCCCTCAGCTGCTCCTGGTGCTCCAGTCCCTTTTCTCCAGCCCATCACAAGAGCTCCAGAGCTCCTCAGCACACACCTCGTGYTCTGGAGGGACCTGGCCTTGCCTGAGCACAAATCTCACAGATTTTGATGAGCGTCTTTGGGAAATCTCTAAACAATCCACCTGCAAAATGCATTTGGTACCTTCTGCCAGGTGCCTCTGCAGTGCCAGGCAYGGGGATGCTTCCGTGGATCTGGCCCCAGATTACCTTAATAACTTTGCAGATTGGAAGCTGTGAGAGTAATTGATTCCTCACTTCATTAGTTAAACTGAAAAAGGAATTAAGAACTGCYGAGGGTACGGCAAACTGGTTGGCCAAAGGCTTGTTGTGCTGTGAACAGGTAAGCTTATTTACCTTTTCTTTTCATCAGATGTGAATGATTTTGAAAAGAAAACATTAGGATTTAAAATGGGGAATCAAGACCTCATTACTTTCCAGAATTTCCTGTTGCTAAATTGATTCAGCTTTTCTGTTACTTTATARAATTTTGAAAACAGATTCAGTCACGGCAAAATATCTTTTTTATTATTTTWTTTTTCTGGTGAATAAACCATCCAGCCAAAAGAAGCCTCACAACTGCCCACAGCTGACTGTAGGTAAAGCCAAGAGGCTCTCAATTCACACAGGACCTTCAAAAATCCCAACCTTTGGTTTTGTTCTGTGCTCCGAAGCACCGGAGAGCAACAGGGTAATTCCCCCAGGATCAGGTCAAGGACATCGCCTTGGCCACATCCAGCCCTGAGCCCAGAGGAGGGTCTGGCACCAGGGGCYGAGGGTAAGGGGGTGGAAGTGCCCAGACAGACACAGAGGAGGCCACTGCATTTTCCAGGGACCTTGTTGATGGGACTGAGGAGCTCCTGGGCAGAGGAAGGGGCTCTCACACCGTTGGGGGTGCATGCCATGGAGAAGATGAAGAGAGACCCCCAGAGGGGAGACTCCAGGCAGGTGAGGKCATGCAGACACACAGGCTGTTCCCACATCATCTCTGGGAGGTGTGGATACCCCTCCTCTCTTCCTGCTCCCACCTCTGCACATTTGCTTCCCACAAAACCACASGAGGAGYGGCTGAGGGCACTGRGTGAGYTCAGAGCAGGCTGAGGGCAGAGCTCAGYGGGGCTGCAGCTCCTCCYGAGGGGCAGCTCCGRTCTCTGCTCCCTGGGACAGGGACAGGACCCAGGGAASGGCTGGAGCTGGGCCAGGGCAGGGTCAGGCTGGAGAGCAGGGAAAGGTTCTCCTGTCCCCAGAGGGTGCTGGGCACTGACCAGGCTCCCCAGGGAATGGGCACGGCCCCAAGGCTGCCAGAGCTCCAGGAGCGTTTGGRCAACGCTCCCAGGGATGCACAGGCTGGGATTGYTGGGGGGTCTGGGCAGGGCCAGGGGCTGGATCCATGATCCCTGTGGGTCCCTTCAGCTCAGGATGTTCTGCGGTTCCGTGTAATTTCCTGTGTAATTAATGAGTCCCTTGCACTGCTGCACATCCTCCGTGGTGGAGGGTTCCCATCCCTCAGCATGGATGTCTCTCTCAGATTTCCAAGGCACAAATGAAGCCAACTTTCCTCTCTAGAAACACTGCAGAGACATCAGGACCTCCAGAAAGCAACTTGGCCCTGCGAGAGGCACTCAGAGATGCGCTGGAGCTTATTTCCACGGAAGAGAAGAGCGCTTGGACCGACCTGAGCTTCCGAGGCACCTTTGCCAGGCAGGGAACGGCACCCCAGCCCAGCCCTGCTCTGGCTGCCCCGGTGCCGTGGCCAGGGCAGGCTGTGCCAGGGGGATCCCTGCTCCTCCCGTGCCAGGGGGATCCCTGCTCCTCCCGTGCCAGGGGGATCCCGGCTCCTCCCGCTCCGTGTCCCCCGGAGCCCCGCCGGCTCCTGGGGCTGCGAGGCAGATTGAGCTGTTTGTTTTGCCTTGTCTGTCTCTTTATGCATCCCCAAGTCCCCAGTGACTCCGACAGCAGCTTCCAACACGGGAGGCATCCTTGTTTTCATATATCTGTTAAATAAAATGCCAGCAGGTGACAACACAGGCTCCGGCGGTGCTGCTCCGTAATTTGGCAGAGTTAAGAAGGGATCAGAGCCTGGCACCAGGTTTAGACTTAGAACCTGGTTTTGGCTCAGTTTGATACAGAGCCCGGTGTGTAGAGACAGCCTGTCCGTGGCCAGGCTTCCTCCTGCACTGCTTGGATCTGTGGCTGATAAACTCTCCCCATTCAGGCACCCCTGGCCTGGCAAGGTGGGGTGGGTGGGCACAGCTCCCTCTCCAGCAGTGGTGGCACCTGTACAGCTGAGCCTGGGAAAGYAGCAATGAAGGAGTGTTGGAGATTTTTTACCACAAGCGAAGTTTTCACCACGACCACCGTGGTTTTACCGTGACCAAGGGCTCGTTTTTCCCTCCCACCCAGCCCAGCTCTGCTGCTGGCAGCAGCCGTCACAGCCCTCTCGATGGCACTGTCCACTGGAAACCACTGCAGCGCAACCTGGTCCTTCCTCCGGGCTGTTTTARTTTGAAAATGATGCTCACAGAACCACGCAGAACCCAGACTGTTGACTGAGAACTGCCCCTGGGCAGGCCCAGGCGCTCAGCAGCTGCAGACCCCATGCTCGCGTTTGCAGGGTCTGGTCCGAGGCAGCAGCGCCGTCAGTCACAGCCCATGAGCTGGGCAGAGGAGACAGACCTCCTCCTRTCGAAGTGACAGGTACAAAACCCATCCCCGACCTGTGCTCCCCCGAGCTCTGCCTGATGCTCCYRRAGATCCCCCCAGCCCGTGGTGGTCTCCAGGTGAGTATTCGATATTGAAATCTGGCGTTTTATAGCTGAAATAAAGAAAGAGTCTGTTCATTCTGCGGGTGGGGAGCTGACACCATCCTCTAGCAATCCTAGCTTTCAGCTGATGCTGCCCATCACGATTAAATATGAAATTTTAAATACCAAGTTACCATGACCATGAACTTCATTTTTATTGCAGACTATTCACGTCTCCTTTTGTTCATTCTGCAGCACTCGAGCTGCTGGACTCCTGACTGGTGGTGGGTGAACTGCTCTGAAATTCCCTTTAAAAACAAGCAGACAACCCTTTTTTTTTGCATCCATCATTGCAGCACGGCAGGTTTGTGAAGTATCAATTAGCTGTGTTGATTTTTCCGTTCTTTAAACCACCCTGCAACCGCAGTAGTGAGGGGCTTAACCCAGCCCTCACCTCCCCGCATCCTCTGCGGTGTGAATTTATTTCCAAACGGGTTATTGTGCAGAACATTTCAGCTTGCTGAGCTCAAAGCGAGGAGCTGGGTTGGCTCTGACTCTTTAAAAACTTCTCCACGCTCTGGCCACACTTTCTGCTCTCCCACCACAGACGAAAACAAGGACTGTGCCACCCTCGGTGACACCAGAAATTGCGAAATTCTGGGGAAAACCCGTGGCAAACGTTTGCCTAAATACACGGAGTCTGTCACAGGCTGCAGGTGTAGGAAGAGCTCTCTCTGCCAAGCAGCCCTTCCCAGGACCCTGTGGATGCAGCACGAACAGGAGCATCCATCAGCAGCCGTTTCTCCCCGAGACTSTTCTCTGCGGGTCGTGGGAGATGTCCCTGCGTGACACGCTCAGTTAATTAATTTGTGTCTGTATGCACGAGGATAATTGAGTCTCTGCGTTTTCCCCAGGGTGTTCAGTCTCTTCTCTCCTTCGTTCTGAGGGGCTGAGCAATGAGGCAATGAGCCCACCTCGGCTCTGCTGGGGGTGGGGGGAATTCAGGGATAGCTCTGGCAGTGTCCAAGGCCAGGTTAGACGGGATTTGGAGCAACCTGGGGTAGTGGAAGGTGTCCCTGCCCATGGCAAGGGGTGGGATGAGATGTTGTTTAAGGTCCCTTCCAACCCAAACCGTTCCGTGGTGATTCCATATCTCTCACCCCATCCCACACCAGACCCGTGAGCTGCGGCTCCATGGTGTGCAGTGGCTGCAGGACATGACCTCCCCCCCCGAGCACCACAGGCCCTCTGGCAGTGCTGGCCTGTGCTGCCTGGTTTGCTGCCCTGGGTGAAATCCAGCTGATTTCCCAAGAGATCATTCTGGATCCGGAGGGATCAGTCCCAGTGCTGTGTCCCAGCTCCCCATCACAGACCGGCACCCCTTCAAAGACCCTTTTACCATCCCAAACATTACAGAATTCAGGCSAGGTTAGCCACAGGCTCCTCTCTGGGTTCTCCTCCTTCTTGCATTGTGTGACAAGCACCTGCCAGAGGCCGATTCATTCCCATGGGAAGGCSCATTCCCACGGGAAGAGCAGCTCTGCACAGGAGCTGGTGCTGCCCTTCACAGCCTGCTCTGCTCGAGTTCCCTGAGCACTGAGAAGACCATCCAGGGCTTCATCCAGCTCCTGCCAGGAAACAGGGAAATGTCCTGGGTGCCTCCCTCGGGCTGGCAGGCGGCAAAGCCCTGTGTGACCCTGCCCCTCGGCTCCCAGGGGCTGCCAGCTTGGCTTTCCCACTCTTTTCTTGGCTCACTTTGCTCCTGGCTCCAYGGCCCAGCTCCACGGAGGTGACATTCCTGCTCACACTGATCTGTACCCCACAGCACGACCCTTTGGGCAGCACAGCACTCATCCCATTGCCACACAGCCGCGAGGTTGGACCCTTTTCTTCATCCCTTCCTGTGTCCCTCGGGAATTCCCACAGAGGAGATGAACGGAGCAAAGCACTCCAGGGCCTTTTTTATGCGCAAACGCGACAAAAGGAAGGGACTGCTTTGCTCTGCCCTAAAACAAGTTTGCAGCCCAGGAGAGGAGACGCTGAGSTGGGTTTGGGAGGCGCCAGAGCAGGGAAAGCTGCAAGGCTGGCACCTGGCTGTGCCTGCCTCCCCTCTGCGGGTGTTGGCAGAGCTGCCGGGAGCAGGCACAGGCTGTGTGCAGCCAGCCCGTCCAGCTGTCACCGGCTCAGGGTGACAGACACTCGACAAGCCGTGAGACAGACAGGGCTCAGCACCCTCAGCCTCCTGACCGGGGCTGGGGCAGAGCAGGGAGGAGGACGAGCTCAGCTCAGGCTGGGGCTGAGCCCAGGCCGGGAGTTACAGGCACAGCCCAGCTGCCCTGGGCTCGCTGGCAGCGCTCACCACGGGCCCAGGCTGCCGGGGAGGCTCCGGGGGTCTGCGGGGGGGACATTCCACACACGTGTCCAAAGAGCTGCTGCTCCAGCAAAACACCCCCTCCTCGGCCAAGCCACCCACCGCTTGCACGGCTTCAGTGGAAAGCGTGGCCGTGGCTGCTCTGGCTGTCCCTGTGCCTCCCGAGGTGGCCCTGGCTGCCCGGGACAGGTGGAGGAGGCTCCGTGGGCTGGGCAATGCTGTGCTTTGCAGGGATATTTCAAAGGCAGCACCAGAAAATAAGGGTGTGAAAGGAGAGCAAACCTCCTGCTTTGAACCTCCTGGAGTCGTTCGTCCTCTGGAAAGGAAAAGAGAACATGAAAACACTTCAAAGAAACCCTTCCACCAGGCAGAGCTGAGCGGGCGTGGAGCCGCAGTGGGAGCTGAGGCGTCCCCAGACGTGCCCGAGTGTGTCCCTGTTCTCACTGCGGGAATCACACGCTGTGCTGGGTAATAAAGCACAGGGCAGCTCTGCGCGGTCACCTCTGCACCGTGGGGGATGTGCTCAGCTCTGCAGCTCCAGCCCTACCCCTCGACCCGTGTCGGAGTGCAGCTGTACTGAGGGGCGAGCAGGAAATTCATTAAAGTCCAGCCCCCTGGAGGAATGGCACTGATATTAAGAGTCTATCAATAATGATTCACTAGGCCATGATAGCACCGAAATTGCAGTGATAAAGGGTGACAAAATATTGTAAGATATGTGCATTGAGGTTGTGGAGCAAATTATCTGATGTGAGAAGCAGCATGTGATGATGTGCAGGGAAGCAGCTGCTGCCCACGGGTGAGGGGAGAGAGAGGCACAGGGAACACASGGGGCTGCTGGGACTGGGATCTCAGCTGGGCAGTGCTCCCCCGGGACGGGGACTGACCCCAGCACGGCGCTCGCACTCCTGGGGGAGGAGCCCTTGCCCTGGCCAGGCTTCCCTGCAATACCCACTATTAGTCGCTAATGACTGCTGGTGAAGCGCRGAGCTCCTCCCCTCCAAGCTCCTGATGTGCAGTCATTTACGGTCCAAAGCCCTTCTCTGGGGACATCCTTGAGTGCCAAYAGTCGGACTTTGGGCTCCTCCTGTCACTCCCAGAGCTGGCTCCAGGCACAGGCCCAGGACGGGACAGGCAAACCCCAGGGACTGCTCTGCCTGTGCAGAGCCCCCAGAGCCGGGCTGGCTGCCCAGGAGCTGCCCAGCTGAGAGTGCTGGCCTTGGGGCAGCACGAGGAGCCAGTCCAGGCCTCCACATCCTCCCTACAAACTCTCCCTCACCTTTTCCAGGCTGGGACATCTCATTCCCTCTCCAAGACCAGAGGAGTGCTGAGCTGGCTCTGGCAGCAGCAGAACAGCAATGCAGATGTGGCTCTCTGGCTCTAGGGGATCCTCCGCCCCTCAAGCACTCCTCATCCCAGCAAACCCCCATTCCCGGCCTCCTGGTGCCATCCCTGAGCCTTTCCCTGGGTGCTCGCTCAGGATTGATGGAGCTTAGGATTGCAAGCAGTAAAAACACAGTGCAGAAACTGCAGAGCATAAAAGCTGCCCCATAAAGAGCAAAGGCTTCTTCTTTTCCTCCCTGTAACCTGTAAAACATCCAGTAAATCCCAGCCCGTGCTCCCAGTGCGGCACAGAGACCTAATCCAGAAAGCCCAGGAATATCCCATGATTAGGTGCACGTTGGGAGTGAGGGTTTTAGCAGGGCCCACTGGAAGCTCGTCTCAAACACGCTCCCAGTTGATGTGATTTGACTGGGGGGACCTCCTGCCCTCAAAATAAACCCCCCTGTCCGTAAGTCTTTGCTGTGCCCGTTCCATGGCACTCGGGAACGCGCCGATGTTCCCGTCAGGCTGAACATGTCGGCCTGGGCTGGCACGGGAGTGCGAGGGGGAACGGGGATGGAGGGTGCAGTGGGAGCCACGCTGCTTTCCCGCTCTCTCCTTCCCTAATGGACTCGATAATCGACTGGCAGGGGGAGTGAAAGTGCTCTGGCCAGGCAGCGCACGGAGCAGCTGATCCCCTGCCAGGACCTGYGCTGGGGGAAGGAAGCAGCCCCGAGAGCCGGGGCTGGAGGAGGGAGCATCCCTGAGCAGAGGGAGAGCCGGGAGTGGGGTTGCTGATGAGGGCACTTCACCCTCTGCCTCTCTGCCCACGGGAAAGCCGTGCCACGGGGCTTTCCTGAAATTCCTGCCTCGCTGATCCCGGCTCGCCTGAGCGGTCCCACCCCGCCAGTGCCGGCCCAGCGGTGCCTTGCAGAGCTCCAGGGAGGCTGGGACGTGCCAGGGTGTGCTGCCAGCTCTGAGAAGGGGTGGCTGCTCAGGGTGTGGAGAAACGGGTGACCCTTGGAGACAGTGGCCATGGCAAGCACCCTTCGAACCGAGGGGCCGTGCCCCCCRTCCCCTGATCCCCCTTACATAAAGCATCTGCTGAGGTCACTGCTGTCCCCAGCTCCTCCGTGGTGGCTCCTGGAGGGCCTCACTGACATGATTATCCCTCCTTAGCAGAGCATTTCCAAAGCCCAAGGAGGGCTTTGCTCACTAATCTGGCATTCAGTGCAGATAATAGGCTTTGAGACGAAGCCCTCCTGGCGTCTATTTTAAGGTGGTTTTGTAGCTTGTCGCCTGTCACAGCCAGAGCCACSCCGGTACGGCACTCCCGGGACACTCTGCCACGTCACGGTCACTCTCACCCGCCGCTCCCTGCCAGACCAGCTCCTTCCCGTGCCCGTGTGCCACCCCCAGCCCCTGCACCTGCCCAGCCCTGCCAGGCTCCTCTCTTCCCCTTTCCAAAAGCTCTAAGGGTGTCTACTTCCTCGGGTCTCCTCAGGAAGGGGGTGGAGGTGGAAGGGGCATCTCCCATCCCCGGAGCAGGGCTGGAGTGAGGCGTTTGCCCASTGAGGGGTTTGCCCACTGAGGGGTTTGCCCACTGAGGGGTTTGCCCAGTGTCCTCGTCTGCAAGGGGTCACCCTGGCAGGGGTGCCGTGTCCAGCCCTGTGACGTGGCCTGGGCCAAGGGGGTCCACGTTTCTGGCCAGGAGTTTCCTTAGTGTAGGAAACTCCTTATTTAGGGCAAGAGCCGAGGCTGTTTCGGAAGGGGAGGCTCCCTGCAGRGGCAGCTGGGGACACGCTGTGCCCCCACCCCGGGGCAGCACCCACACAGGGGTGCAGGGAAAGGCAGCCCAGGCTCACYGGCATCCAGAAATCCTTGGGATGTGGGAACCCTCCTCTGTCCCATGACACTCTCCAAGCCTTTTCCTGCCGCCCCTTTCACAGCTCCTCATCCCCTCCCTTGCTTTTCAGGCTCTCCTCGCATTTCATGTGAYCACACAGAGCCGGAGAAAGGCCAGAGCCGGGGGACGTGTCCGGGTGGGTGCTGTGTCCCCGCACCCCCGGCTCCCGCGGCTCCTGGCTCCTGGCGCTGCGGCACCGGGAAGGGGCGACCGATGCTCCCTTCCTGCTCAGCYGGGACCAGCCGGGGATGCACCAGGCGGGTGCCGCGTGCCAGGCTCCCCATTAGGGACAGTCCCGCCCCATTCCCAGCCCTGACAGCGCCAGGAGCCCCACGAGTGCCACGGCCACGGGGAGGGCCACAGCCAGAGGGGAGCAGGGCAGGGCTGGGGTGAATTCCAGCCTGGGCACTGCCCGCTGGGAGCTCTCCGGCAGTGCCAGGGGGGCACGGGCAGGAAACTGCCAGAGCTTTCCCTCTCCATGGGAGATGGATTATCCCAGGCAAGGCCATCCTGGGGAGAGGTGATGGCACGGACAGGGCTGTGGAGAGATGCAGGGATGTGAGTCACCTGTCAAGCTGTCACAGGCAGGGACATGAGTCACCTGTCAAGGCTGTCACAGGCTGTTGGTGCCCTTTGCAGGCACCCACGGAGGCCGTGTCTGGGATGGGGAGGGGGATGGGGGTGGGGATGGGGATGGGGAGGGGGATGCGGTGCTGCCCCTTCCCTGAGGCTCACAGTTTAGGGGTCTCCTCGTGACACTCTCCAGCCTTTTTCTGCTCCTGCCTCCCCTTCCACAACTCCCCGTACCCCACCTCACTTTTCAGGCTCCCATCCTGTCTCATGTCACGACACAGCTGGGCAAAGGCCAAAGCCAGGGGACATGTCCAGGTGGGATCCATGTCCCCTGCACTCCCCAGCTCCCACAATTCTCGTTTCCATGAGTAAGGCAGGAGGAAGGAGGCAGCACAGCTCGGGAGAGCAGCACCAGCTCACGGCACAGGCACAGGGGGCTGGGCTGCCAGAGCTCCAGGAGTCTCCAGGGCTCTGTGGTCCAGCCCGGCATGCACTGGCAGAGCTGTGGGATTTGTGGACTGGAATAGCATGAAATGATGCTGAAAATCCGGGTTAATCTGAGCCGGCTCCAGAGGCCAGTTCTCCGAGAGCCGCCTCTTATCTCCAGTGTGAATCTAAATCCACAGCAGGCTTAAGTTGGGTCTTGGCAGCTTTACGTCGGCTCTGATTAGTTCACATCACCTTCTTTACAGCTTCCTGACCCTCTGCTGGGGAGCCTGCCTCCAGATTTTCAATATTTTATATTTACACGACGGTGCCACTGTCCTCAGGAGTCCCCAGGGCAGCTTCCCAAAACGCCCCCCGGCCTCCTGCCTCCCCGTGAACCACATCTGGGAGAGGTTGTCCAGCCTCCTCTGACAGCCAGCAGGTCACACGGGGTGGGAGACCACCCTGCCCCCCTGAACCCAGGCCTAAACCCGACCCAGCCACGCRGAGCTGGCAGCAGAAGGGTTGTGGGGYGATGGGGGGTGCCCTGAGYTGGGATCCAGCAGCTGAGCCCCCTCCCACGGGACCAKCATGGGTGAGCCCTGGCAAGGCAAGTGTGGTAATGGGAAGGCGTTTTGGGACATTGCCCTCCGGCCAGGACATCAGRGAACACGAGGGTTGTGGTTGTGACCCTCCCCTGGAGATCCTGGAGGAGAATCGACCCCACTGTACAGCCAGAGAGGTGGTGGGAGAAGCAGGAGCACAGCCAGGTGTGGACAGAGCCCTTGCAGAGAGTCAGGGACCTTCCTTCAGCACGAAAATTCTCCTTCTTTTCCCGTTTCATAGAMYCCCAGAATGGTTTGAGTTGGAAGGGACCTTAAAGCTCATCCAGTGCCACCCCTGCCATGGGCAGGGACACCTYCCACTATCCCAGGCTGCTCCAAGCCCTGTCCAGCCTGGCCTTGGACACTTCCAGGGTTGGGGCAGCCACAGCTTGTCTGGGCAACCTGTGCCAGGGCCTTCCCACCCTCCCAGGGAACAATTCCTTCCCAATATCCCCTCTCTATCTGCTCTCCTGCAGCTCCTCTGCCCTCCACCGTGTGTTACCCTCCTGGCTCCAGGTGCCAAGGCAGCCACGTGGGACAGGGATCCGAGGAACTCTTTGCTCAGACACTCCAAGTGTCACTGCTGTCTGTAACACCGCTGGTGAGGTCTGTCCCTCTGTGCCACCCCCACACCCAAGGTAATCTCTGATTTCTCAGTAGATGGTGGCAGAGATCGTCTCCTCCAGTCCCTGCCCCAGCCTTTGATGAGTCCCCCTCTCATTCCAGCAGCAAATGCCAGGGACCTGGAATTGTTGGTGATGTCAGCGAGGTTGGGGACACAGAAGAGCATCAATGGCCCTGCCTGCAGGCGAGTCACAGCCCTGGTGTGCAGCTGGGGTGAAGACAGACACAGGCAGCCGTGGGCTGGCACATCCCTGTCCACACACCAGGACACGTGTCGGGGTCGAAACACCTGTGGCCATAAAGCCCAGAGATGTGTCCCCCGTGGCAGGGATCACCTGTGACACACAGGGACACGCACACCACTGCCAGCACTCTCAGGGGGACTGTTAACAGTGCGAGACTGCGCAGCGACCGGAACACCGGGACAACCAGAAGGTCCCTCAGCCAGGGASGAGTTGCCAACCCATCTGCCCCCTTCTTGCAGTCCCTGCCCCACTTCTCAGCCTCCAGGCCCTGCTGGACCCCGGGGGTGCTGGGATTGCCTACATCCCAGCAGGACAGCGAGGGGCAGGACCCTCTGCTGCTSTTTGTGGGGCAGGGGGGCCTGGCAAGGGGGGGTTTGCTGAAAACCCTGAGCTGTGACCCCAGGTGGGTCATTCAAGCCAAGCTGGAGTGGTGAGTGCAGACATTCCCATTCTCTGGGATCCCCTGGCAGAGCCCTGGGGTCAGGGGAAGGAGGAGGGATGCTCCCAAGGCATACTGCCCGGTTTGGCAAAGAACCRGGGGACAAAGAAGAGAGGGCTGATGCTCAAGAGGTTTCACCAGAGAGCACAACAGGGCACTGACAGCTCAGGCTGCCACGGACAACCAGAAGCCCTTTCTGTGAGCTCAGCTGAGCAGAGGTGCTCGGGAGGGTCTGAAGGTTTGCACMAGATGCCAGCAGGGCCAGGACCGAGCCAAAAAGCAGAGACTGTGTCAGCTGCTGGGATAGAAAGTGTAAATCCCTGGATGCTGGCTGAGAAAAGCTAACATTGCTGCCCTAAATTATTTCTACTCTCTTCCCTCAGTCCCCAGCTGGCTGTGCTGGGCCATCCCTGCTGTAGCAGAGGCTCATAATGTGCTGTAATTAAGCGGGCACAAGTCTAATCAGTCTGCAGAGAGCCTTGGACAAAGGCACTGCTAATCCCTGGTATCCCCTGCAGCGGGGCCAGGGCTGTGCTCGGTCGCAGCAGAGCCCCAGCCAAGCACAGGCTTCGCCTGGTGACTTTTCCTGCTGCAGACTGAACTGCTCCAGCCTAAACAGGCTTTGTCTGAGCAGCCCCCRGGCTGGGGACGGGGAGCAGCCAGAGCCTCCTGCAGAGCCCAGCAAGGAGATGAGGGCACCCAGCGCTGGCCCTGGCCCGAGGACCTGACACAAGGAACATCCTCAGGAGAGCAGGACAACAGCATCCCCAGGAAGGGAACATGCAGCCCCAGGAGTGCCAGCACTGCTCTTCCCAGGGGGACCCAGGCTGGTGGAATCCTGCTCCAAGCTCAGCGAGAAGGATGCTGCAAACACCCTGTGTGTTACAGCTGAAAGGGTTCCTAAGAGCTCCTGCTCTGCCRGTGAGGTCACAGAGCCACAGAATGCTTTGGGTGGGAAGGGACCTTCAAACTCACCTCATTCCACCCCACCTTCCACTATCCCAGGTTGCTCTGAGCCCCATCCAACCTGGCCTTGGACACTTCCAGAGATCCAGGGGCAGCCACAGCTTCTCTGGGCACCCTGTGCCAGGGCCTCCCCACCCTCACAAGGAAGAATTTCTTCCTAATACCTAATCCAACCCCACTCTCTGCCAGTTTGGAGCCATTCCCCTTGTCCTGTCRCTCCGTCCCTTGTCAATAGTCTCTCTCCACCTTTCTTGTCACCTCCTTCAGGCACTGGAAGGYCACAGCTGGGCCACCCTGGAGGCTCTGTCCTGGTCCTGGCTGCTCGAACAGGGTCACATCCCACAAGGGAGTCGCTGTCCCGCGAGGCAGAGCTCCTGCTGCCCTTGTGCCCGGGAGTGCCCTCAGGARGGGAAGGTGTCCCTCGGGTGCAGGGGACCACGAAGGCACCGCTCCTTTGCCCCCTGCCCCTTCCCACCCCAGCAGAGCCAGGGCGGCAGAGGGGTTAAGAGAGGCTGAGCTCTCCACCATCCATCCATCCTGCAAATCTGACGGCCCCATCTCTTCAACGGGCCCAGATTGATTTCTTGACTGGGAGCAATGAGCAGCTTCACATGAAAAATGAGGTTTTGCGCCGTCAATAGAAGTTCTAATTACAAGTTAAATCCAGGACATTCTTTACGGCGCACACCAGATTTACAGCGCTTGCAGGTGGGCGTGCAGCCCTCTCTAATTAAAAGCAGCACTGCAGATTGCTCCAGACAGCCCTTCCCAGCTCCCTGCTCCGCAAGGGCACGGCAGCTGCTGGCACCGGGCTGGCCGGGGAGGCACGGGCACCCCAAGGGCACCGCTCGTGCACAGCAGCAGGGGAGGGGTGGAAAGCTCCGCTTCCTCCTGCCTTTGCTCTGTTCTGTCCTCCTGAGGCTGCCCACACTGGTTCAGCTYGGGCTGAACGGCCCCAGCGCCCAGCACTGTCCCCCCGGGCCCACCCCAGTTCTCCATGGCACGGGCAGTCTGGACGTGGCTCTGACTGGGCACACGGAGTGACAGAGCCACGGAACATCCCGAGCTGGGAGGGACCCACAGGGATCATCAACCCCAACCCCTGGCCCTGCCCCGACCCCCCAACAGTCCCAGCCTGTGCATCCCTGGGAGCGTTGTCCAAACRCTSCTGGAGCTCTGGCAGCCTTGGGGCYGTGCCCATTCCCTGGGGAAGCCCTGGGATACCACGGGAAGCAGCCCCAGGGCTGGCTGGTACCCCCAGGATGCCCTCGGGGACCCGGTGTGCCAGAGCCCTGTGTGGGGGTGCTCCCTGGGATCTGTCACCAGGAGCTGGGGCAGGGTAAGTCCCTCGTGGCCAGGGTGTCCCCAGCTCTGCTGTCAATGCACTCTGAGGCTTTGCACAGACCATGCCCCCTGTGCCTCAGTCTCTCCGTATCCAAATCAGGAGAAACGCCTCTCCCTGAGCAGGGCTGSAGAACCAGAGGGCTTCAGGAAGGCAGGGAGGAAGTGCCTTGTTGGCCAGGCATGGCTGGGGGAGCTGGGGCAGAGGGAGGTGACACCTCTTGAGCCCRGGTGTGTCCCATGCCTGCCCAGAGAGCTGCTGCTGGGGGTGCCCTCCCCGCCCAGGCCTGGGAAAGCCTRACCTCCTGCACGGTGCTGCTCCACCTGCTCCAGCCCCTGGACACTGCCRGACCCCTCTGCCAGACCCTGCTGGCCACTGCTCCACCACCCTGAGAGGTGGGAGGGGTGTGTGGGAACAGTGGTTTCTAAGAGAACCCCAAAAAGAGAYGGAGGTGGAGGAGAACACAAGCAGAGAATGCTGAGCAGGTCTCCATCCTGTGATGGGACATCCTGGCTCCTTGGGCTGTGCTGTGTGTCCCAGGTGAATCCCACTGGGAACCTGGCTGCTCCAGCAGTGCGGGTAGTGGGGGTAGTGGGTGTTCCTCACAGAGGGCACCAGGATTAGGGAATGAGCTCTTTCTAGTGGATGTCAGGATCCAGGATGCCCAGAGACGTCGCTGCTGTGGCGATGGGGTCAAACCAGCCCCATCCCATGTCCCATCCCATCCCTCAGCTGTGTGGTTGGCAGCCTGAGCATCACCTCAGCCCTACCCTGGCCTGGGCAGTCTGGTCCAGCCTTGACCACCTCCTCCAGTGCTCAGTTCATCCCAGCTCTGCTCCTGGAGTGGAGAAGATCCTCCCGAGCCATTCCTGCTTCAGCACAGGATTTGTGGAGCTGAGCTGGGCTACAGCTAGCAGAGAGCTCACTGATTTCACAGGGCTGGCACTTAAATCACTCCTGCCATGAGCTGCTGCTTCGGAGACCAGAAAATCCCACCAGAAGGGCTGCTGGAGGTTGGGGTGAGGAGAGTGCAAAGCATCAGGACCCTCCAGAAATCACCCCTGCCCCACCTGGAGAGGCGGAGCTGGGTGTAGAGTCCAGAAGGTCAGGGCTGAGACTCATCTCCAGAGCCCTTTCCAGGGGCAGCTGGCAGGAGCAGAAAGGTGGTGCTRGAAGCTGCTCTCCAGGGATCCTCCCTGTGTCCTGGATCAGAGCCTGGCCCTGCTGGCTGACAGCACAGGGCAGGACAGGGGAGCTGCCCGGTGACCAGCAGCAGCCTGGGGCTGGAGGGCTGAGCTGCTGCTGCTGCAGGAGAAGCCTGGAGATGGATTTACAGCCAGCAGCCAGGGGGACGTGAGGATGTGRCCCTGCACGGAGCTGCCAGCTCCAGAGAGCCCACAGCCGCCTGTGGAACGGGAGCAATAGGAACTCTGTGTTAGGGTGAGCCAGAAACTGCCCCCGTGACKCAGCCAGTCTGGACCAAAGCTCCCCACAAGCAGCTGTGGGGCCCTGGGGGGCCGGGGGGAAGGCAGAACCTCCGGCTCCTCCCTCCCTGCCCGCTGGATTTCCTGAGTAGAGCAAGATAAAATAGGCTGTGTCATCCAGAGCCTGCCGTGGGCGAGCGGCTCCCGAGCCCAGCTGCGAGCAGCCCCATCCCGACACGTCTGCCCCGGTTTGTCAGAGCTGAGGAAATGCCATCCAAGCCCTTCCACGCGGGCCCCGCCACTCCCACGCGCATCAGGAGCATCCTGCTGCAGGAACCGCTCGGGATGTGAACAGACCGGGATCTGGGCAGCACCAGACAGACCCCTCAGCGCTGGTGTGCCTCAAAACCTCCCAGTATTGCCCTTCAGAGCTAGAAAGGAAAGCAGCAAAAATGGAGGATGGGGCTCCCTGATCCAAAGGTGTCCAATTCCCGCAGCCCTCAGGGTCGAGGGGCCACGGGGGCTGCCCAGGCACAGACTTCCAGCCCCCAGAAGAAGATCAGGAGTGTCTGGGGGTGAACTGTCCTGCCCACTGAGGCTGCTCCTTGTGCCCCCACCGAGACAGGCTCTGTCCAGCCCCTGGGCTTGGCCACATCACCTCAGACTATTTTCCCTTAAGGGTGGAAGTAATCCCAAAGTGGTTCTTTGGGATTCCAATGGGATTTCTGCTGGCTGTAACCACATCCCTGCAAGACTGCAGCCCCAAAGAGGAGGAGTCCCTTGGGTCAGTGCCTTGGGAGGATCTTTGCTCTGTCCAGGACTTTGAAACAAATCCTTCCCACGTTTGGACTYTCTGCCAGGAGAGCCACAGGAGAAGGTTTGGCCTGGGTTTGGTGCAGAGGATCCCTGGAGCTGCCCAGCAGGAGGCTGTGGGTGACTATCACCTGCAGTTCCTGTGGAGCTGATCTTGGTTTTGGGGAAAAGTTTGTGTCTTTCAAACTAGGAAGTTTTTTCCTGTGCTAACCAACATTTGTACTTCTATTGCTCTGCTGTGGAGTGACCCAYGCTGGGATCAGGGTTTGGCTCAGCCCCTTCCCAGGCAGGAACTGGAGCATCCCAGGAAGAGCCCTACAGGACTCTTAGGATTTTCCTAAGAAATCACAGAATCATTGAATGGTTTGAGTGGGAAGGGACCTTAAAGCTCATCCAGCCCCACCCCTGCCATGGGCAGGGACACCTTCCACTAGCCCAGGCTGCTCCAAGCCCTGTCCAACCTGGCCTTGGACACTGCCAGGGATCCAGGGGCAGCCACAGCTTCTCTGGGAATTCCATCCCAGCCCCTC
>JACAXG010000126.1:1376584-1388561 GCA_018881555.1 Amblyornis subalaris
TATCCCTGCCCTCTGGCACTGGGAAGCCATTCCCTGTGTCCTGTCCCTCCATGCCTTGTCCCAAGTCCCTCTCCAGCTCTCCTGGAGCCCCTTTAGGCCCTGGCAGGGGCTCTGAGGTCTCTCTGGATCCTTCTSCTCTCCAGGTGAGCACCCCCAGCTCTCCCAGCCTGGCTCCGGAGCAGAGGGGCTCCAAATTAGTGTCTCCCCTTTGGACTTGCTCCAAAGGCCAGCAGGGAAGCACAGCAAGGAGCTCTTGCAGGCAGATGAAGGGACTTTTTGCRGCACCTCGGGCATCCTTCAGACAGCAACACTTGGAAGACTTTGCGATAAGAGCAAGATCCTTCGCAGTCAAACACATCAGGCGCACCTTGAACCCTGAAGGAAGAATGCGTGGTTTGGGGGGGGAAAAAAAGCAATAAATCCTCGTTACCGTGGGTTGCTCGTGCTCCCCTGTCGCAGCCGAAAGGCTCCCCGCGCTGGGCTGCGCAGGGGCTGGCGAGGAGGCAGGGGAGAGGCGCTGGGAGCAGCCGCCGCCTCCCTCCTCCTGCGCTCSGGCGCGGCTCGGGAGCGCTCCGCCACTGCCGGGCACGGGCACTGCTGAGGCAGCGGCAGCTCCGCTCGGCGCGGCTGTTTTATGTCTGAACTGTACATACAGCAGCGAATAGAGCTCATAAAAGATGGATGCATCCTTGTTCTTTTCGCCGGTTTTGATTTATTATTTACTTCGCTTTTTTCAACTCTTCCGAAGTGCTGTAAATCATCTAAATCATTTTTCTCCTCCGCTCGGCTAGTTTGGGGGAGCCGAGGCGAGATGCCGGTGCCAACCTCCTCGGCAGTGCGGGCTTTGCTGGGGCTTTTGCAGGAAGGGAGAGAAAACCAGGAAATCTGAGCTCTTAACGTCTCCGCAAAGTAGCCGGGAAAGGCTTAAAGGTCTTTTTCCGTCTGCTCGCTGCTTTTCCAGGGGCTGCGAGGCTCAGCCTCGGCTCAGCCGCGGGGGCACTCCCGGCTCAGGAGTCCTGCCCGCGTCTGGGGGCGGTTCAGGGTGGAAATCTCACCCCCAGCGCAGGGAGGGTTTGCRGGGTTTGCACACCCTGTCCTTGTGCTGCCGGGCGGTTGCAGGTCGGGAGGGTCCCTTCTCCGAGGRAAAAAGGGAACATGGGTAGGACCCCGGGTCTGGGATCTCCAGGGATGATCCCAGACACACTTTCAAGCACACAGCTGTGCTCCAGGGGAGCAGCGCCCAAGGCTGGCTGTGGACAGTGCGTGGGGTTTTCTTCAGAGCTGTTCATGGCTCTAAGGCCAAGGCAAAGAAGGCGATGAGTACCTCAGTCCTTTTCTCATCCTCTGTGCTTCCATGCAGCAGCCAATAAACGATGCAGAGTGTCCTTTTTTCCTCTAATGTATGTATAGAAACATTTTTTAATGATCTTTTATGGCAGTAGCCAGATTAAATTCTACTTGGACTTTGGCCCTTCTAATTTTTTCCCTGCATAACCTCACGACRTCCCCGAAGTTCTCCTGAGCTGCACACCCTTCTTCCCAAGGTCCAGGGCAGAGCAAGGAGAGGTTCTCTCGGTCTAAGTTCAGAGGCAACATAACCCAGCACCTGGAGCCTCTCCAGCCATGTCTCCCTGGGCCCGTTCATGCTCAGGGCAGCTGAGCAGCASCTCCAGCACCCAGGAAAAGAAGGGAAGTCTGTGTTCCATAGGAACAGACCCCGGAAAGCAGATTTCCAAGGGCACTTGGCTCGGTRTGTTGCTGTTGGAGCACCCCTCATGCACCCAGCTCAGCGTGACGGGAGCCCACACCACCCTGCTGAGCTGAATTCTGCAGAACCCCAGGCCAGGGACTCCCTGAGACCTCGAGCCTTCCTCCCTCAGCATCCCCTTGCTGGTCCCMCTGTTTGTCTGCCAGCTCCCAGCCTGGGCACAGGAGGCAGGGTCCATTCCTAGAGCCTCCGAAGGAGGATTCGGGTGACCCYATTAAAGCTGGATCTAAAGGGATGGAACCTGTGGTGTTCCCTGGACTCAGGAGACATCCCCTGAGCAGGGAGTGCAAACAGCAGTCCAACCCCAGCTGAAGCACATGGTGACCCTGTCTGTGGGAAGAAAGGAAGGAAACAAAGCCCTGGGAGCACCGTGGGGTCCTGCAGAAGCAGCGGACGGGGCAGAGAGGAGAGCATCCCACCCATCCCTTTCCACGGGGGCTGCGGGCCGGGCAGGACCAGAGGGCTCCGCTGAGCCCCCACCCTCTCAGGCAGCCCGGCCCCCCCAGCCGGSAGCACACCAGGCTGCCCGGGGCTCCCAGCGCCGGCTCGGGGCTCTGTCTCCTTCCTGTCACTTTGTGTCTCTTGTTTTCAGCAGGAATTCAGCTGCAGGGAGAGAGAAGGAGCAAGCTGCTAATGAAGGGGCAGCTGCTGCTCGGTGTCAGGCGAGTGAGACCCCACTGGGAGCTCGGCTGGGCGCAGGGGGTGGCTGGACTCCGTTTATTTTTATGTTAGAGCTATTTTCCTCTCACCCTGTCTGCTTGGTGCTCTTCATTTCTGAGTCAGTTCAGCCGCTGTCAGAGGGACATCGATGCAGGATGCGAGCACAAACCTTCCCAGTAAAGGCTAATTTTAGGATAAAACTGCTGGGGGAGGGAGGGCCTTGGCTGAGCATCCGTTTGCATCGATGGCAGAGCTGTCCTTGGCGGGTGGCAGTGCCTGCCCCTGCCTGGGTCCTGCCCCCACCGCAGCAAGCAAAGAGGGGAGTGTGGAACCCAGGGCAGAACCTCACTGGCTGCTGGCTGGAAAAGAGCTCTTCACAAAGATTCTGTTTCACTGATCTTCCCCCCGCCTGGAATAAAAGGTCAGGAATCGCCTGTGAGTTTAGGAATCAGAGACTCCCAAGGTCTGGGTTGGAAGGGACCTTAAAGCCCACCCAGTCCCACTCCCTGCTGTGGGCAGGGACACCTTCCACTATCCCAGGATGCTTCAAGCCACATCCAACCTGGCCTTGGACACTGCCAGGGATCCAGGGGCAGCCACAGCTTCTCTGGGCACCCTGTGCCAGGGCCTCCCCACCCTCCCAGGGAAGGATTTCTTCCCAACATCCAATTTAAACCCACCTCTGTCTGTTTAAATCCATCCCCCCTTGTCCTGTAAGTCCATATAAAGAGTCCCTGTCCCTCCTGGGGAGGAAGGGACTGCCTGGCTCTGGGAGAAGGTTCTCAGAGCACTGCAGAGGGGTGGGTGGGATGTCCCAAGCTGTGCTGAGGACACACAGCACCAGCCCCGGGTGTGACAGGGACGGGGTGGCTGCAGTCTCCTCCTCAGGAGCTCTTCCTGTGCTTTAAAAGCTGCAGTGTCCTGTGTGGAAATTGGACCTTCAGTGGCCAGCCTGGCTGCCCTGGGAAAGTGAGGGATTTGAGAGCTCTGCAGGGCAATCAGATGTTGAGGATTCCGGAAACAAAACTGTCTTGGCAAGAAATCTCAAAGCCGTTTCTCTTCCTGCATTTGTCTTCATATTCCCCTCTGAAGCTGTGGCTCTGTCCCCCCTCATTTCCAGGGCTGGGGGGCAGTGGGACCCAGGGAGCCCAGCCCTCCCCCAGGCTCCTCTGTGTGAGCAGCCCTGGACGAGCACCCCTTGGCCCAAAGCCGATGGAGGTGAYGCTCCTGTCCCAGCCCAAGCCCTGTGGAACCTGGCCCTGGGCTCCCCTGTGGCTCAGGACAGCAGGGGGGGGGTTCCTGGCTCTCCCTGACTGTCCTGGCTTCCCGTGCAGAGGTGTTCCTGCTGCAGGTGTGGCACCACAGAGCCAGCCGAGCCCCAGGCACGGCAGCAGCTCCCATTGCCRTAGAAGTGGGGCTGAGTTAGGAGGCAGGGAGAACCCAGCCCTGCTCCCAGGGAATCATCACGGGCACAGGGGCCAGGGAAGCACCCTGCATTCCTCTCACCTCATTTCACACATTTAGAAATTCAAGGTCTAAATCTGAGTGAGCCCTTCCTGGTCCCTCCAGGCTGGGCAGGGAGGAATGGTCACTTCCAGAGGGTCAGCTCAGGGCCAGTGAGCACTGCCAGGGTGACGAGCTCAGTGCTGGGGGAGCTGGCATGCTCGGACAGAGGGAATGTCATCCAGGACATGGCAAAGGGCCCAGGGTGGAGGGGAAGTGGGGCAGAGGGGTGATGAGGAGGAGGAGGAGGAGGAAGCAGTGGTGGAGCTGGGCACCCTGGGGACGCATGAAGTCCACGTGGCTCTTGAGCCCTGTGGATCCACTCATCCCTGGGGGGCAGGATGCTGGCCGGGGTGTGACACACCCGAGCACGGCGCTGCCCCCGAGCCCACAGTGCTCTGACTGAGTCAGCCTGACAGCAGAGGAGTAACAGACTCCACCATCACATTGAAATGCCCATAAATTTGGAAACGGAGCCAGAGCTCTTTAATCTTGGTTCATTTTTTCATTCGTAACGAGATAACAAAGGAAGCCAAGCGCGAGCTCCAGTCATGAATTATTTAGGGAGGGCACATCCTTCTCTGGCGCTTTGGGGTTTGCTCTGCCGTCCTGAGGTGTGTGGGGTGGGCAGCACCGGGCTCAGGGCCAGCTGGATGTTGGTTATCCCCACCAGGGCGTGATGCCCTGCAGCTCTGAGGAGGTTTATTCCAGCTCGGATGGACTCGGGAAGGCACGGGGAGCTCCCAGGCTCTGTCCCAGGGCTGTGGCCTCCAGGATGGCTCCGAGGTCTCATGCACAGCCCCCGTCCTCTTTTCCTGCACGGAAGGCAGGGATTCTTCCCTCTGGAAAGGGTGGATATTACCCACACGCACGCTYCAGATAAAGGATACTTAGCAAACGCTTGCCTGGATGCAGGGATCAGAAAGCTCCCCCAGGGCAGGSGAAGGCAGCAAACAAGGGCCCACAGCAAGATGTGTCAGCATGAGCCGTCCCTCGAGCACAGCCGGGACCTTGGGACACAMGGGATGAGGACCCCCAGCGTCCCCTGGCTGGTTTTGGGGTCAGAGCCCGCTGGCCGCACCATGTCCCGGSCCCAGGCACGGCACAGCTCTGCGGAGGAGGCTGCGCCAGCACCAGGGTGGAGGAGCTGAACGGGGAAGCTTTTCCACCCTGCTCAGAGCCTGGTGAGAAGGATGGAGGCTCCTGAGCAGCCTGGAGCACCAATTTCACGGAAATCCATTTATCTCTCCTTCCTGCAACCCTCCCGACATGAATAAATGATGATTGCAGAAGTGATGAACCTGCCCCTGTTTAGGTGTGAAATGAATGTTTACGGGCATAGAATAAATCAAGTATCCCACGGGCGAGCAGCGGGATATTAAACCAAACACCTCTGTGTGCTCAGCGCTCGCTGGGAGAGGCCAGGGGGTTGAAGCCTGGCCAGGTATTTCCATTAGCCCCAGAGTGGCGGTGCCAAGCACTGGGTGCCCGCTCAGCAGGGGCTGGAAGATCCCGAAGGATGGAGGGATGAGCAGCTTTCCTCCCTCTTGCCCACCTTCCCCCTCTGTTTCAATCCCTACCTCTCTCCCCGCCCAACGCCACAATCTGCAGAGCCTCTGAGAAGTCGGGAATACAATGCAAATTCGTGAAGGATTGGCAAGAAATTGCGTGTGTGCTGGTTGCCTGTCAGCATGCAGAGTACTTCTAATCTTGTCACATAAATAATACGATTATGTAAAATATCAAACAGTTGGAATAAACTTAAAAGCCACAATGTTCTAGTCACAGACTTAATAGAGGGGGGGAGGAAAAAAAAAMCAACAAAAAAATAAGTAAAATCCCTTTTCAGTGTGCGGCATGAAGGGGAAATGGCTCCTCACCGAAATCAAGCGGAGCCTCCCAGGGGATGAGGAGGCGAGAGCTGGCTCGGGAGGCAGAGCTGCTCCTTGGGGCAGCTGGACACGGCCCCAGCCTCACCTGGGCAGGACCAAGGGAGAGGAGGGACAGCAGAGCTGCGGTCGGGAGGAGCCTCCACCAAGGGYGCCGAGGGCTGTGGGGACAGTCAGGACAGAGCCGGTGTCCCCTGCTCACTATCTGCTTGTTCCCACCGAAACCCTCCGAACCCTCTGCTGCGGGGCTGCCGGCCTGGGGCACCCCCTCCAACCGCGGGACGGTCCAGGTGAGAGCAAAACACCGACCCAGCAGCCCCGCAGCCAGGAGCCTGCTCCGCACCCATCCTGCCCCCATCCTGCCCCTTGCCCCCATCCTGCCCTTGCGCCCATCCCGCCTCCTGTATCCATCCTGTCCCCATCCCGTGCTGGCTGTGGGAGCGGAGCCGGAGCAGGGGCAGGGGCAGGTGCAGGGGCAGCGGGAGGGGCGGGCTGACCCCGGGAGCGCAGTCCCCTCCGGGCYCCGCATCGCGGACGCGTCCCCCGCTCGTCCCGGCCGCAGCGGTGCCGGCTCCGCCGCAGGATGAGAGGAGGGAGCGGTGCCCAGGGAGCCGCCGCCGGGGTTTCGCTGCCGGCCCCGAGATCAAGAGCAGCATGAAAAGCCAGAGTCCCTTTGTTAGAGCTCGCTAAAGAGCCCAGGCTGACTGAGATGGAAAACAAAATCCTCTCCTGTTCCCCCGCACAGGCTCACGGACAGCACAGACCGTGCGAGCTCGGGCCCCTCGTGTGCATTTATGGCYGTGATCCCCCAAATCCAGCTGGGAGCTGAAGCCAGAGCAACCTCAGAGCTTCACCCACAGTCACCCCATGGCATTTACCCAGGTCTTCCTCCAGATACCTGAAACAGGCTCCCCAGGGAATGGGCACGGCCCCAAGGCTGCCAGAGCTCCAGGAGCGTTTGGACAACGCTCYCAGGGATGCACAGGCTGGGATTGTTGGGGGGTCTGCGCAGGGCCAGCGGTTGGACTGGATGATCCYTGTGGATCTCTTCCAGCTCAGGATATTCTGTGATTCCATGATCCACCTTTCCAGGCCATCCCCTGAGCAGACACAGCACAGCAGGACAGAGCCTGGCTCTGCTTGGGAAGCACCAGGCTTAGGCACAGAGGTGAGCTCCTTCCCTGGCCTGCCCTTGGTGGGACATGGAGGAGGAATTCTGTGCTGCGGACCATGTTCACAAGAGGCACAAAGCAGCCAGCAGCTGCACCGTCCTCAGCATGGGGCTGAAAGCTCCAGCCCTGGAAGCAAAGGGCCTGTCTCTGACCAGCCAGGCTGGGCTCTGCCTGGATCAAAGCGATCCCTGGGAGGGTCTGGACTGCAAATCCCCRCCCTTCCCACCCCTCAGTGCTCTCAGCACTCCCCAGAGCCTCCAGGGAAGGTTTTGGGATGGGGACAGATGGGAGGAGGCCTTTGGGCAGGGAGGACCATCCCTGTGTGCTGCAGCCTCCGTGCCCAGCTGAGCTGCAGCTGCCTCGCCGCGATCCCTCTCCCTGTGCGTCCATCCCCTGCTGCATCTCCCCCCTGTTCCCATCAACACTGATCCGCTGCTCCCAGACCCTGACACGTTCTGGAGACCCCCACCTTGAGCCAAGCCCCCCTTTTCCCAGCCCAGCCCCGGGATCCCTGCGGGGGCTCAGCTGGGGCCAGGCTGTGCCCGGGCGGGAGGGACACGTGGGCCAGGCTGGTGGGGACGGGGCCGTGCCCGGGGAGCAGTGCCAGGCTGCAGATGTSTGCCCCGCTCGGGGCACCCAGCAACTCACACACTGAGCTGCCCCTTCTGCTTAGGAGAGCGGCTTTGACGAGCCRGGCTGCGGGCAGCTCCTGCCTCTGCTGCCTGACAGGCGACAGGGGACTCGGGCACTGCTCCTGCCGCTGCCTCCCTCCGCTTCGTCCTTTCTGGCTGGGGAGACGGCCAAGGCCACTGCACGGAGCTGCTGATTTAAGGAAAGAAAGAGTTTCTCTCATCGGGCATTTTAAAAGACGGAAGGGAAATTGCAGGCTTTAGGGCACCCACAAAAAAGGGAGCAGACCCGCCCACTCCCATATCACGGACAAAAAACCTGGGAAAACCTGCATTCCATCCCCTGTGCTGAGCAGACCTTCACACTGAGGGACCACTATCTTTGTGAGCGTGACCAAGCCCCATTTCTAAGGATTTCTTCCTTGGGCATCCGTATAAGGGACACGTGGGTCCCTGCAAGGGTTGTGTGACCCACTTTTCTGGGCTGGAGCAGGCTGAGACCCTCCAGCTCATTGCACCACTCAGAGCAGTGACCCAGCAGCAGGGGACTGCAGGTCACGTCCCCACGGAGCCTCAGAGCTCTGCGAGCCCTGGCCCTGCTCCCGTGCTCGTTCCTGCAGGAAAAGCCCTCCCTGTTGCCAGAAAACTGCACCTGATGCCCACGTCTTGCCACTGTTGCCACAGCGCCCGGGGGAGCCTGGCTGGGGGAGCAGCTGCCTGCTCCGTGTGTGCTTCCCTCCTCCCAGCTCCCCGCTCCTGGGCCGTGTCCCCAGGCAAGGCACAACGTGGGGCACTAGAAAGAAAAGCCAGAGCCCTGCCCAGGCAGCAGTGGCTCCTCCACCCTCCTCGCTCTCAGCATCTCTCCTCTACCTTCCCCCCCTTACCCCCACACCAGCCTGGCAGCCCCACAGCTGGAAGCAAACTCACTGTCCCACCCTCCCTGTGGTCACTTCAACCCCAAACACCCCTTTGCAGGGCTCAAAATGACTCTCACAAGACGCCCTGGCTCTGGGACTCCTCATCCCCTCCTGTCCCATCCATCTCCCTCCTRCAGGATGTCTGGGAGTTTCCATCTGTTCTCCTGGGAAGTTCTGCAGCTTTCTCTGTTGTAAGAGAGGGGAGCAACTCCTCTGCCTCTCACTGGGTTTTTGAGGTTTGAGTCTGCTGGTCGGGGAGTTGGGGGTACTTTCATTCACCTGGAACTGCTTCATCTCTCCCAACGCTGGGCAGAGTGAGCCACAAACACTCTGCCCTAATGGCCTGCTCAGCCGTGCGTGCCCAGGGCCTGTCCCCTGCTCTCTCCTAGCTCAACACCCAGCCCTGCTATCGGCTCTGTGCAAATGCTGCTCAGCTCCCCTGGCACAGCCTGCTCCCACGTCCTGCTCTGGGGCAGATGCTCCAAGCTGACCCAGCACGGGGCAGTCCCCGTTAACCACAGCCCTGAGCCACAGGTAAAGCAGCCTCGAGGGCCTGGGGTGTGGGCAGGAAGGTTCAGCTGCACAGCAAGGCTGAACATGCCATGGCACAGGGGAGATGGATTTTCTGCTCACAGAATGGTTTGKGTTGGAAGGCACCATAGAGCCCATCCAGCCCCACCCCTGCCAYGSGCAGGGACAYCTYCCACTAGCCCAGGSTGCTCCAAGCCCYRTCCARCCTGGCCTTGGACAMTKCCAGGGATCCAGGRGCAKCCACAGCTTCTCTGGGYAMCCTGKGCCAGGGCCTSCCCACCCTCCCAGGGAACAATTCCTTCCCAATATCCCAGTGTTCCTCTGGCACTGGGAAGCCATTCCCCATGTCCTGTCCCTCCATGCCTTGTCCCAAGTCCTTCTCCAGCTCTCCTGGAGCCYCTTTAGGCCCTGGAAGGGGCTCTGAGGTCTCCCTGGAGCCTTCTCCTCTCCARGTGAGCASCCCCAGCTCTCCCAGCCTGGCTCCAGAGCAGAGGGGCTCCAGCCCTGTCAYTGCCTCAGTGGCCTCCTCTGGACTCCCCACCCCAGTGCAATGCTTTGGGAACCTCCCTTCCCTCTCCAGCAGTGTTTGCTGGTCCCACCCCACAGCTGAGTGCAGCCCCAGGACGATGCTATTACAGCTCATTAGAAGCTCGGCCAGAGCCTGGATTTCCCAATCCACTGTTRTTTTACAAGATGTGGGAGAACAGAGTATTGTGGTTGTCAGTGACAGCTCCTGGGGATTCCAACACAGAAGCAGGAGAAACATCAAGTTTCACCTGATCCCTCTGCATCATCCCTGGGTTTGAAGCTCCTTTCCAGCCTGAAGCCAAGGGCTATAAATCAGAACCCTTTAACGAAGCAGTCTGGCACCCAGGATCATGGTCTCCCATGAGGAAAGAATCCCACCCTGCTCCAATACTTCACCAAAGCAGGGGGGAGGCCACAAAGATCTCCCATCTCAGCAGCTGAACCTTTCTCAGAAGGACGAGGAGGCTCCCCCAGCCCCAGCCCTGCTCTCAGTGCCGCAGCAGCAATCAAGATCTCTTTCCCCACAGCCCACTCCAGCCCACSAGGGAGTTCCCAGCCTCTCCAGACATGAAACCCTTCCCCAGTCACRGGGTGGGAGGAGAGAGCCCCTGCCCATCCCCAGCTCTCCGTGTGCAGCTAGTCCCTGCTCTGCTGAGCGCAGACCCAGCACTGGACTCCAGCACCTCTCCAAGACCGAGCTGCTGCTGTTTTCCAAAYCCAGGAATTTCTCTTTCTGAGCAGGAAAAGCCTCTTCCCAGAGCTGCCTCGCCTCACACATTATGAAGAGATACAGCTCGGTAAATCTCATCTTAGCCAAGGGCATCACCCCTTGCCAGTTAGCACTAGATCAAACCCAGGTTTATTCAGCCTCCCACTAATCCCTCTGCAACAAGAACCACCTGCAGTGTGGAGCCCGGGATTTAGCAGGGATCAGCGTGCAGGTGTCTCTGGTTTGATCAKCCCTTCGGGAAGGCTGCGCTCGGCAGCCCAAGCGCAGAGCAGCCCGGGGAGGGCAGCGTGACAGGGGCAGGGATGTGTCTGCAGGGGCCCAGAGAGCAGCAAAGTGGGGGCTGGTGGTTCCCCCCCCCCCAGACACTTCAGAGAGGCCAAAAAACAGTAGAAAGAGGTGGGGGGAAGGAAAGAAAAAAATATCTTATTTTCAAGAATTCTCTGGTACTTAAAAGCTTGAGACCCGCAGGGGAAGCTAATAAATTTTAAATAGTTTGGAGAGTTGAGACCAGCAGTTTAACTTTGTGCGGCTGCTGAGTTGTTTTCCAAGTGTATTTAATGAAACCCTTCATTATGTTCAGATAATTACGATCTCCGCGATTCTGCTGCTGCCGGAGTTCGCCATCTGCGCTCGCAGGTACCTGCTCCGGCTCGGCACAGCGGGACCCGCCAGCCTCCTGGGCTGGGACACCGTTCCCAGGGCTGGGACACCGTTCCCAGGTCTGGGGGCTCAGGGAGCACCCGTGGCCCTCGCCCACGCCGGGAGCCCCGCGCCGCAGCCGCCAGCCCGTGGCTGGAGGTGTGGGCAGGAGCACAAGCGGCCCCGGGGGCTCCGCGTGTCATCCCCGGGGTCCTCCTGGGGTTTGGCTCTCGATGCTCCCCGGGGCGATGGGGGATGAAGGGGTCTAGTTCTAACTGGTCCTTTGGGGGGAGCAGAGCCCTGATGTCCCTCCAGCTCTTTGCTGACTTCCAGAGCACGTGAWTGTTCCCAGGAAGAGGTTTGGGCTGCCAGGGCCAGCTGCAGTGCTGGGGTTTGCTCCGATAGCTCCGGCTCCCTGCAGGGTCCAGTGTCCCCATCCAGTGTGGGCTCCCTGCACCTGCCCGCCCCAGCGCCTCTTCCAGGGAGTCCCCCAGCCCAGCATCTCTGCTCCAAGCCCTCTGCCCATCCATCCTCCCTGGCGGGGAGGTGGATCGGACCTGGATCCTCAGCCTGGTCCTCAGGGGTGCGAGGCACTGCAGGAGATCCTGGGTTTTGGGACAGCCCCTGGGGGGCTTCACCTCCGCCGCCCCACACCGCAGAGCTGCTCTGTCGGACATTCCATCGGACATTCCAGCTGCTCCTGCAGACGCCCCCGCCCCGCCCGGGGCCCGCAGAGCCCGGGGTTGCTCCCGCAGCCRTCCCTCGGCAGTGGGAGGCTCACTCAGCTCCGGAGCCGGGGCCACCCGCGCAGCCGGGCGGCGGCTCCCACGGACTCAGGCTCGGCCGCCCACCCGAGCCCGGCGTGGAGCCTGCCCTGGCTCCCGGCCCGCTGCGGTGGGCAGTTCCGTGTGCCCACTCGAGGGAGGGTGGCACTCGTGGGGCAGCTGGGGCGGAGCTGCCTCACTTTGGGGTGCCCCACAGACAGCCAGCCTGGTTTGGGGTGCCCCACAG
>JACAXG010000126.1:1389223-1405834 GCA_018881555.1 Amblyornis subalaris
CAGCCTGGTTTGGGGTGCCCCACAGGCACAGCCAGCCTGGTTTGGGGTGCCCTATTCCCAGTGTGCCCTCCAGGGCAGCGCTGCTCCTGCCCCAGGTCCCCGTGTGAGCTGGAAGTGCAGCTCCCATCCCAGGCCAGCTTTGTCCTGCCGATCCCAGGCTGGTGTGGGACAGGAAACACCCTGGAGCCCGTGGCTGGCACGGCGTGGCCACAGGGACGGCTCTGCCCCAAGGGGGCTGGGGAGGGCTGGCACCGAGCGGTTCTCTGCCAGTCCCGGGGAGCGGCCGTGGCAGGAGCAGGGCACCCTGGGCTGTTTCACAGACACTGGAGGGGAACAGCCCCGGGAGAAGGAGCCAGTGGAGAGGCCTGGGAAAGGGGCCTGCAGCCCTGAGGGGGAGGAGGGTGCTGGATGCCCAGCTCTGCTCTCCCCGCCTGCCARCTGGGCGCTCTTCCCCCACTCTTAAATGTCAGCGATGATGTTTCCTGCCCAAGTCAGCTCTTCCCTTGGGGACTGGCCAGCAGGGTCTGTTTTATCCCCACTCCCAACAGCTTGGGTGGCTTGGGACTGGGCTGCTGCCTGAGCCGTGCCAAGTTGGCAGCAGGGCCGGGCTCCCCAGCCAGCTCCTCTCTGAGCCCACACTGAGCCCAGCACCCGCCTGGCTCCGGGACTGCCGCTCGCCTCGCTGGGCTTTCCTTCCAGAGTGGATTTCCACAGGCAGGTTGGGAAAGCATGGTCTGGTTAGAGGGGAAAAATCCCCAAAATCGCCTTCCTCCTGGGGTGGGCAGAGCAGGGACCTTTCTGTACCCACACTCTGTGTCCTGTCCCTCACTGCCCTCACAAGGGGCAGGGAGCGTGACACGGCTGGGATGTGGGCAGGGGTGTTACACACCTGGAAGCAGGAAGGGAGAGCCAAGGAAGGATGTCAGGATCTGCCGTGCTCTCTGTCCTCCAGATATTTGAGCTCCAGGCTCAGCTGTCACACCYCAGCCCATGTGGGCATCCCCCTGGTGCCAGCTGCTCCTCCTGYCCCTACCCTGGGGCCGGGCTGGCACACATCCACGGCCTCCTGGGAGCCCCTAAGAGCGGGGGACGGACTAAACCACCGCTTCTTCTCCCCTCCTGGGGAGGAAGCCTGGAGTCGAGGAAGAGCCCCGAGCTGCTGCTCCGTGCCTGCAGCACTCTCAGGGAGCTGGGCACCCCGGGAGCAAGCGGTGGGCAGGCCCTGGGGCTGCGGGGAGGGCGCTCCCCTCGCAGCATCGTGCCTGGCGTGGAGGGGCTCCTGCTCTGACGCGCGGGACCGGCAMGATCTCCTCCGCAGCACCCGCGGGGCACGGCGCGAACAGCTCCGACCGACGCCCAGTTCGGGCCTGGRCACATGTGCCCTGCTGCACGGTGCTGGGGGCGGCACCAGGGCGCTTCTGCTCCTGCTTCATCCCGCCGGGAGCTGGCTCTGCCCCGGGATGCCGACAGCGCGGGGCACGCTGGGCACGCCCGGCAGGAAGGGGGCTTGGGGGACAGCCTGGTGCTGGCTGTGGGTGTCAGGCGCAGCAGGAACCCAGCAGGGAGTCCGGGAAACGTGACCGAACGGGAGGAGGCACTCGGGATACAGGGATGCTGCACACTGCAAAGGGACTGGGGGTGTTTGTGCACGGGAGACTGAGCACGAAACAGAGGCCTGGACATCAGAGAAGCTCCARGAGGGGAAAAGAAGCGGTGGTTTAGTCCGTCCTCCATTCTTAGGGGCTTCCAGGAGGCCGTGGATGTGCGCCAGCCCTGCCCCAGGGTAGGGACAGGAAGAGCAGCTGGCACCAGGGGGATGCCCACATGGGCTGGGGTGTGACAGCTGAGCCTGGAATTCRTATGTCTGGAGGACAGAGAGCACACTGGATCCTGACATCCTTCCTTGGCTGTTCCCTCCTGCTCCCCAGGTGTGTAACACCCCTGCCCACATGAAGCCCCAGCCCCTGGCACTACCCCTGCACGGTGTAGATCCCCCTCTCCCAGTTTGGGTTGGAAGAGACCTTAAARCCCATCTYSTTCCRCYCCYTGCCAGGGGCAGAGACACCTTCCASTAGGCCAGGTTGCTCCAAGCCACATCCATTTCGTCTCCTTTCAACAGGATTCCCATAGTCAGGATTCCCAGAAGACGTTCCCCCCTCATGCTGGAGTGTCCTGGTGCTCTGAAATGTAAGGGAGGAGAAGGAGCAGAGAGGAGATGGGGAAAGATGCTTGTAATGTATAATGATCCTGTAATGCTCTCCCTGGCCCCCTCCCAACACATATGGGAGCTGGGTGAGCCAATTAAACCAACACCAATTAAATCAGCATAAATCACATCCCGTAAAGCAGAGGTGGGGCTCAGGCAGACACCCCTGCTGGGAGGGATGGCAGAGCTGCCCTCAGGGTGACTCCCTTCCAGTTTGGAGACAGCCAGACTGGGGAGGCACCGTCAGAGAGGAGAAAGGGACGGGTGGGGACCTGTCCCAGAAGTGGGGGTGGCAGGGAGGTCCCAGGCTGGTGGCAGAGGAGATGCCAGAGCCGAGGTTCCAGCTGGGACAGGCCTCTCTCTCACTGGAGTCCTTTYGCAGGGTCACCTTGGGCCCTGGGTGGGACACTCTTGTGCCAGTGCATCCTGAGCTGGTCCTCCTGCCCTGGGCTCAGCCCCACAGGCATCCTGCTGCTCTGGAGGGCTCCAGCAGCTCCGGGTGCTGTGCAGGGTGAGCTCTCCCTGAAAGCTGCATCAAAGCTCACTTTGCCCTTCTGCTTTCATCCCAGGCAGTCCCGAGATACTGGGGCTGGAGCAGCCAGCCAAGGGGATGGAGAAGTGTGTGTGAATTCCCCTTTCCACTCCTCCCTTCTCTGGTCAGGCTCCATGGTTTGCTCTTCCTTCAACCTAGAGCACAGGGAGGTGCTAAAAAGCCCCTAAAAAGGAGCTTTACCTGTTGATGCTGGGCAGGTGCCCATCCTCACCTTGGCTGGAAAAGCCTTATCCTGTCCCCTGGTGTTCTGTGCCCTCCACGGGGTTCAGTGTCCCCCATGGGGTTCTGTGTCCCCCACGGGGTTCTGTGTCCCCCACGGGGTTCTGTGTCCCCCTGGCTCTCACAGGCAGGTAGCCCAGGGCGCAGGAGGTCACGGGGAGGCTGCAGAGCAGATCTGAGTGGCTGCAGATCTGAACCTGCCAGTCAAGAGACCCAAACTGCCGTGGAGACGTCCAAAGCCAGAGCTGCAGGGCCGGGTCCGGGGCTCACGGGTGAAGTGGCAACTCTTGACTTAATCCAGACAACTGTCACCGAACCACAGAGGAGAAGGGACTCTAATTAAGTGCCACAGCCCTTCGGGAAGTATCAAGCCAGAAAAACAGTTCGCAGGCTTTAGGCAGGGTGATTTTAAACAAATGAGGAAGTGCCTTAGAAACAGCTTAAGATGAAAGCTACCAAATTAAAATCCTTGCAATCAGTATGGAGGCTACTTACRCAACAACCTCCTGAGGAGGAATTGGAATCCCAGAGATAAAACTCTAAACAAATAAAGAGACAGGAGATGAAGGAAAAAGAAATGAAACTTGGTCAAAAAGTGATGTACAGAGGGCTGCTTGAGCTGCCTTTGAAAAGTGGCAGTCGAGCGTCACGAGAGGGGCAGAGCCAATGTCAGCTGAGAGGGCAGTGGGAGGGTGGAGAGGGTATCCAGCTCTCCAGGACACCCTCCAGCTTCCCTGAGCAGGCAGGAACGTGGCTGTGGGTATGGTCAGGCACCTCTCTGCCTGCTCAGGACCTCTGGATGGCTCTGGCATCAGGAGGTTGGGGTGAACCCAAAGGTCCCCATTAGAGACCTTGGTCTGGGGGAAGAAGCTCCCATCCTGGGAGTGACGGGAGATCGTCCTTTCCCTTGAGCTCTTGGCAGGGTTGGCAGGTCCCGTGGGTGGCCTGGGAGGCCAGGGCAGCTCCAGCTTTAGGAAAGTCCTGTGAATGCACAGCTTTTCCAAGCTTTCCAAGGAGAGAACAAACACGGTGTGAAACCTGGGAGTGAAGTGCAGGTGCCTGAGACAACAGCCCAGCTCCTGACACAGCTCCCCGGAGCTGCAGGAGCAGGGAGGGAAGGGGCTGGAGGGCAGAGGGGTCTGGGCACAGCGGGCACTGCAGGGCTGAGCTCTGGGGCTGGCTCCTTGCCCACGTGAATGCCCCGAGGGTTTGCACGGCCCCGAGGGCCCCTGKCTCTCCTGAGAGGAGGTGGTGGCTCCCCGAGCACTCGCAGCCCTGCCGTGCCTTGGCTCAGGAGCAGCTGGCRGCACTCCCAGGGCCGTGCAGTGCTTGCACCCTCCGGATCTGGAACGATGCCTCTGCTGAGCCCCTCAAAGGTGCAGGCGGGCCAGGGATGGGCGATTCACCCCAGGGAGATGGCGAGTGCAGGTGTGGGGTCACGCCTGGGACAACGGAGGCAGAGCTGGGGGCACAGGCACCGAGTTTGGCTGTCAAAGGGTGCAGGGGCACAGGGGTGACATCACAATTGCCCAGAGTTACAGGTGACTTTGGAAACCCCCTTCCAGCACCTAAAAAGGGGTTATCAGGAGGCTGGAGCCCTTTTCACAAGGACATGCAAAGGGGCAATGGCCTCAAACGGAAGGAGGGCAGGTTTAGATCAGATGCTATGAAAAAATTGTTCCCTGTGAGGCTGGGGAGACCCTGGCACAGGCTGCCCAGAGAAGCTGTGGCTGTTCCTGGATCCCTGGCAGTGTCCAAGGCCAGGCTGGACAGGGCTTGGAGCAGCCTGGGSTAGTGGAAGGTGTCCCTGCCCATGGCAGTGGATAGAACGGGATGTGCTTTAAGACCCTTCCCACCCAAACCGTTCCATGGCTCTGYGTGACTCCAGCAAGCCTCCCCTGCCCTGCTCCTGGCCACGCTGTTGCTGCTGCCCAGAGCCCACCGTGTGCTGCCCGGGGGCACTGCCAGCTGCCCCCTGCCCTGGCAGCGGCATGGCACGGAGCACAGCGGGGCACCGGGCACACAGCAGGGCAGGGACAGCACCTGGCACGGGCGGACCGAGGGTCGGGGTCATCCCGACCGGCGCGGGCACCGCCTGCACCCGTGCGGGAGCCGCTGGAGGCTGTTCCGGGAGAGCAGCCGGGGACGGGCAGCCTCGGCTCTGCCGGGCGGCGGCACTGCCATCCTGCACCCCCAGGGCTGGGGGTGGGCACAGCGCGGCTCCCGGACTCGCCAGCTGCGCCGGGCACGGGGCCACGGCCGCGGGCGGGGAGGGAGGCAGGGAGGGAGGCGGCGGGGCAGTGCTGGCAGCGGGGCTGCAGCCCGGGCAGGCTCTGCCGGAGCCCCGGTGCCCCTCGGTGCCCGCAGCAGCGGCGGCGAGGCGGCGGAGGCCGAGCCCGCTCCGCACACGCGGCAGGCAGGGCAGCAGCCCCGGGGCAGGGACGGCTCCGCTTCGCCCTCGCTTCGCATCCAACTGGAACAAGCTCAGGAAATTAGAAGGACGGGAGGGGGAGGGCAGGCTAGAATAAGATAAMTAAAACCAAATAAAAATAAACCCCAAACCCTCCGTTCTTCTTTGATTCTTCCCTTTTTTTTTTTTTTCCCTTCCACGCCAAGATTACTAATTGTCTAAGCATCTCAATTTGCTGGTTTCACTTAATCACAGACACTTTGGAGATTATCAGCCTTCCCCACATGTTCGGTACCTTGTTTCCAAACTACAAGACCCACGGGGAGCGTGCGGCGAGCGCCTGCAGGAGCGACAGCTCCGCTTCCCCCCGCGTCCCTCCGGCTGCGCTGTCAGAGCTTGATTTGCCTCTGAAAGCGCCGCGGATTCCCCCAAAGTTCCCGAGCGCGGGGGCCGCGAGGAGCGGCGGGCTGGGGGCTGGGGGCACCGTCGGCAGCTCCTGGCAGCTCCCAGCCTTTGATTTGCACAAAAGAAAAGGAGGGAGGTGGGGGAGGGAATGGATATGATTTATTCAGCAAGTTCCTAACCGGGGTTTTTTTTTTCCGCCTCCTTCTTCTTCTTCTTTTCCACAGGCTGTGAAATAACTGAAGCCGACGGAAAGGTGAAGTGCTGGGAGAGATGAAGGAGGCGCGTTTGAAGGCGTTTTCTTCCTTTTTGTCACATCTCGCTGCAAAGCTTTTAATTCCTGGAGCTCGGTTCCTTCCTGGAAAGTCTGAGCCRGAGGGGGGTGGGCTCGCTGCGGGCGGCGAGGTCCCTTTAGCTGGCACCGGGGCGGGCAGAGAAGGAGGAAGGAGGTGCCGGTGCTCGGGGTGTGTGGGCTGCTTTCTGTCCCAGCGTCAGCTCTCGGTCCCTCGCTGCCCGCTGCCCACCCYGGAGCCGGGGGCTCTCTGCTGCGGGGGCTGGCAGCCAGCTCTGCTCTCAGCCCGTCACCACTTGAGCCACAGAACCACAGAATGAAGGGTTAAGGCGGGAAAAGACCCCCAAGTTCATCCAGTCCAACTTTAGACCAAATCCCACCATGTCACTAAAGTCTATCACCAAGTGCCACAGCTGCTCGTTTTCTGGACACTTCCAGGGATGGTGCCTCCACCACTGCCCTGGGCAGCTGTGCCAGTCCTGACCACTCTTGCAGTGAAGAAATTTCCCCAATGTTCAACCTGAACCTCCCTGGGTACAATTTGAGGCCGTTCCCTCTTGTCCTGTCACTCCTTCCCTTCGAACAGAGCCCGACCCCCCCTGCCTGCCCCCTCCTGCCAGGAGTTGTGCAGAACCAGAAGGTCCCCCTGAGCCTCCTTTTCTCCAGGCTGAGCCCCTTTCCCAGCTCCCTCAGCTGCTCCTGGGGCTCCAGCCCCTTCCCCAGCTCCGTTCCCTTCCCTGGACACGCTCCAGCCCCTCCATGTCCATCTTGCCGTGAGGGCCCAGAACTGACCCCAGGGCTGGGGGTGCCATGCCRAGACCCAGGAGCTGCCCAGCGATGGCCTGAGCCGAGCAGGGACAGCTCTGCTCCAGCCCCAGCAGAGGAGCAGCCACCAGGGCAGAGGGCACAACCCATCCCAGGGGCACCAGGACAGGCAGTGGGAAGCAGGGCACGCCGCCAGCAGCGTGGGTACCAGGATAGGACCCTGGGTGGTGCTCTGGGGACCCTGCTTGGGCAGGGAGGTTGGACTAAATGGTCTCCAGTGAGSCCTTCCAACCTGAGCCAGTCCGTGCTTCACTGAATCCCAGAATCACAGAATGGTTTGGGTTGGGAGGGACCTTAAAGATCATCCAGTGCCASCCCCTGCCATGGCAGGGACACCTCCCACTAGCCCAGGCTGCTCCAAGCCCCGTCCAACCTGGCCTTGGACACTTCCAGGGATCCAGGGGCAGCCACAGCTTCTCTGGGCAACCTGTGCCAGGGCCTCAGCACCCCCTGGGGGGTCCTGCTGTGACCCAAGAGCTGAGAGGGGTCATGTCCTGCACCCCTTTAGAGCTTTAGGGCATCAGCACATGCTGCTCGGTATAGGAAGGTTAGCAAGAAGAATCGAACAGCATTTACAATGTGAAAAAATGTCTGAAATTAAATTTTGCTGTTTGCAGGGGAAAAATAATCTTTTTTTTTTTTTTTTCTTAAGGAAAAGTGATGGTTGGAAACTTGACGTTGTTCTCCATTTGTCTGCTTGGGGAGAGCTGCACTCCCTGCCAGTCCAATTGCATTTGTCTTTTCTAAATAACAGAAAGCACAGAGCAGCTCCAGGTGCGGGGATACCTGCGGGAAGCACGAGGAAACCTCAGGAACAGACTCCAGCAGCACCCAGCACAGCTTTCCCTTCGGCAGAGGGGCCCTTGAAGCCCTGCTCTCCCCATCCACACCAGGGATCTCCTCTGCCTTTTCCTGGCACAGGTTCCCCAGGGAGGCAGTGAAACAGAGGCTCCCAYGGAGCAGGACCCATGGCTGGGTCAGCTGTCAGCACCCACAAAAGTCACGTTTCCAGTATTCCTGCTCTGTTTGGAAACCAAAGGAGGATTGTGCTGCAAAGGTCTGATTCCTTSGTGCTGCACACAGACTCCCTGGAGCTCGCCTGTAACTTGGATCTGAAATCCCCACCCTTTTCCTTGGGAATCCTCTCACATCACCCATGGCTATTTTTTATATTTTTTAAACTAAAATCACCACAGGCCGTTCCCCTCTCTCTCTCCTGGCCCCTTCTCTCTGCAGCTCTTCTGCACCACCACCAAAATCATCTGCATGGCTGGGCTTTGGTCCTGCAGGAAGAGGCTCCTTGTGCACGATTCACTGAAGATTTTTTATTTTCCTTTTTTTTTWAATTTATTTCCCATTTGCAAGTTGCTGAGAAGCTGATCCTGATTTCTGCAAATGAATTTGTTATCTGCAAGTGTTCACTGAATAGTTTATGCAAACAAATTTCAGCCCATAGGGTGTTTGCAAACTGTTCATTTCATGGTGTGTGATTAGTAGAAATGGTCAGAAAACGGGTGCAAAACAATTTTTACGAGCTGTCCTCAACACCCAGGCTCCTCACGCCTCCGTTTCTATCACTCTTCTTGGCTTTTTAACTGGAATTAGAAAAATATCTACCAGCACACGAGGAGTTGAACTTTTCATGCTTTGTTTCTAGCTAACAGTTCGAAGAGGAGAGCAGCTGATGCTCAGAGAAAGGGCAGAGAGAGAATCAGAGAATCAGAGATTGCTTTGGGTTGGAAGGAACCTCAAAGCCCATCCTGTTCCACCTCCTGCCATGGGCAGGGACACGTCCCACTATCYCAGGCTGCTCCAAGCCCCGTCCAGCCTGGCCTTGGACCCTGCCAGGGATCCAGCGGCAGCCACAGCTTCTCTGGGCAGAGGGGAGGTTCTGGAGTCTTACAGGGCTGTAGGTTTCTTTTTCCTAAAGAAAGAGGCAGAACCCATCCTGCAGGGACCCCTCAGCCAGGACCTGCTCGTGGTGCCGGGTCTGTGGTGAGGGTGTGTGCTCTCCAAGGCTGAGGTGAGGACTCTCTCCCTCTCCCAGGCCCCAGCACTGTTCCTGGCTCACCAAAGCTGCAACTGCAGCATCCCTCAGTCACCCCTTGCCAGTGATCTGCCTGATATCCCACAGGGAATGGCTGCCCAGAGAAGCTGTGGCTGCCCCTGGATCCCTGGAAGTGTCCAAAGCCAGGCTGGACGGGGCTTGGAGCAGCCTGGGCTAGTGGGAGGTGTCCCCGCCCATGGCAGGGGGTGGGATGGGATGATCTTTAAGGTCCCTTCCAATCCAAACCATTCCACGTTTCCATGACTCTGTGCAATCCATTATTGCACCACCGCTGGAGCTGCAGCCTCCCAGCCGTGGCAGGGTCTCCGTTGCGGGTSCACCCCCGTGCTGGGAGTGACCGAGGGACAGCAGGCTGCTCCCGAGTGACCCGCTGGTGGCGCACCAGAGGTCAGACCCTCGGTGCAGCCCCGTCCAGCCCCCGTGCCCGGGGTGCAGAGGGGGCTCCGGGTGGCACCGGCAGCGCGGAGCAGTCGGAGGCTCCCCGTGGGTTTTCCGGCTCTGACAGAAAATGGTGCCCGGAAGATTTATTCATTTAACGCATCTGGTAATTACATTTCGGCAGGTGGTGTGTGGGGCCTGGATTCCTTCCACGCACGCCAGGCTCGGGAAGGCTCCAGTCCCACGTTTGATAAATCTCAGAATAGAATAAATAAATAAAATCAACAGTCCCCAGCTGCGAGTGCGGAGGAGGCACATCCTCTCCCCGTGCCACGCGCGCCCGCCGCCTCCCCCGCGCCGGGCCGGGCTTCGGCACTGCCCTTCCGCCCGGGCAGGGCATCCTCGGGGCCGGGATTCAAGCACTGCCCCCTCCTATCGGGCCGGGATTCATCACTGCCCCCTCCTCCCGGGCAGGGCATCCTCGGGGCCGGGATTCGGCACTGCCCCCTCCTCCCGGGCCGGGATTCATCAGTGCCCCCTCCTCCCGGGCCGGGCATCATCAGTGCCCCCTCCTCCCGGGCCGGGCATCCTCGGGGCTGGGATTCATCAGTGCCCCCTCCTCCCGGGCCGGGATTCAGCACTGCCCCCTCCTCCCGGGCCGGGCATCCTCGGGGCTGGGATTCATCAGTGCCCCCTCCTCCCGGGCCGGGGTTCGGCTCTGCCCCCTCTCCCGGGCCGGGGATTCTCCCGGCTCTGTCGGGCACAGGCACCCGGGATGGACGCAGAGGCAGCGTGGGTGGAGCGGGGCCGGGGCCGGCTCTCCTCCCGGAGCCACGGCTCTGGCAGGGATGGGGACAGCAGGAGACAGCCGGGGAAAGCAGAGGGGAGGCGGCCAGGACAGAGAGAGCCGGTGGCAGGAGAATCAAGAGTTTAAGGAGAGAAAGATGAGCCAGGAATTATTGGTGAGAAAGGGGATGCCCGTGGAACGCTGTCTGGAAAGAGCCAGAGGGGCACATGGGGCAGAGGAGGCTGCAGGGCTGGGTGGACCTGGAAATGTCCAAAGCATGAGCARATGTGTCACTTCAGGATGTGATCAGTGGGCATGGGGGTATTGATGGAACATTGGACTTGGTGATCTTGAAGGGCTCTTCCAACCACTATGACTTCATAATTCCATGGTGATGGCACTGGCAGGCTTGGAGGGGACRTCTCCAGGAGCCTGGCTGGGGCACACTCCGGGGGCTGAGGCACAGCTGGCACCCAGGGCACCATGGGCCACCCCATGTGGGACAGTCCCCAGGACCCACAGGGCACTTCCCRGGAGCCCATCTGGTGTCCCCGTGGATGCACAGGGTGCTGCAGGGCAGGACACGGTGTGGGAGGCCCGGGAGCAGCTCCTGCGAGGGGCAGGGCTGAGGAGGAGGAAGGCTGGGCCACWGCTTCCTCTCCAAGAGATCTCAGACTTTCCAGGGCTGTCCCAGCAGGAATGATGGCAGTGCCAGGGCGTGGGCGCTTCCCCCACATCTGCAGGAGGAGGATGCCGTGAGCACAGCTGGATGCTGGAAGCACAGCTGCATGCTCACACCCAGCCCGGAGCACAGGAGACAGCCTGGGCTGGCAGGCAGGGGCCCTGCAGGGACCAGCCACCCCCGGCCTGTGCTCCGTGCCTGTGCTGGGCTCTCCGGGGGGACCCGGGGGTGTCCTGCAGGCAGAAATCCGAGGCAGGAGCCCGTGGAGGGCTCCACGTCCCACGGCAGCCGGCAAGGCGCCGGCACAAAGACTGCGGCTGGGTTTTATTTTTATACTTCACCTCCCTGCCCCCTTCGTAGAAATGACATAATTATGGGGATTTAATGTTCCACTGCTAAATTTCTTCATTTTTCAGGATAATTTCCACTATTTCATCAAGGAATAATTAATTGCATTGTCTTTAATCAGTTGTTTTACAAATCCAGCAGCGCAAGAAATTTTCATAGGCAGACAATGCAGGCAGCTGCTCTTCCCTTCTGGGTGTATTAATGAAGTGAAAGAGCTCGAGCCGGGGAAAAATCGGCTGGCAAAAGAGGAAATCYATTGACAGAGAGATTGAAAAGATGACAGTGTAATCCCTTAATGTGTGTGCTGGGGAGGGAGAGAGCAGAGACGGAGCCCAGGTGTGAGGGCAGGAGGATCTGGGCTGCTGGGGCTCAGAATTCCGAAGTGTTTCCGCTCCCAGGTCCTTGGCATCAGATTTTATTGTGGGGGTGCACGAGGGTGTCAGGACATGTGGTCATGTGGGTGCATAGCAAATCATAGAATCGTGGAATCCCAGAATCCYGGAATCGTTTGGGTTGGAAGGGACCTTAAAGCTCATCTCGTTCCAAGCCCCTGCCATGGGCAGGGACACCTTCCACTAGCCCAGGTTGCTCAGGGCCCTCTCCAGCTTCACCATGAACACTTCCAGAGATGGCAAAGTGTCCAGAAATGTCTGGAAGTGTGAAGATGTGTGCGTGCAAATGCACGGATGTTTATCAAAGGGCCAGAATTTGATTTTTAAAAGCCCTCTGATTCTGCCCCTGGCCCTGTGCCACASGGCTGGGTGGACGCTCACCCCTCCCAGAGAGGGCCATGCCAAGGTCCAGCACTTTGGTCTGGCCTGGGAGCTACAGCTCTCCTGGCAAAGGGCAGCTGTGGGTGTGTCATCCTCAAGGGGAGGTGACAGAGCTCTCCCCGGCTGCTGGCCCCAAACCCCCCTGTGCCAGGGCCCCTCCTCCCCTCCCGGGCAGGCAACGCCGAGACCCGGCTGGGGCAGCCCTGTGTGGGTGGCTGAGCTCTGCAGGGGCTCAGAACACCCTTCCCCCTGCTCAGGGCACTTCCCTCTCTCAAACATTCACTCCGTCAGGCACTGGCACGGGCTGACCGGGCAGTGAGGATCCAGCACCCCTGGAAGTGTTCCAAGGGCCTGTGGATGTGGCATGGAGGACATGCTTCAGTGGGGAGCACATCGGTGCCATGCTGATGGTTGGACCCAATCTYGGAGGTCTTTTCCAACCTTAATGATTCCAGGATTGTATTCTAGATCTTGCCCAGCACTTCCCATCAGGAAATCTGAGCAGGCTTTACCAGGAGGTCACAACGTTTACCCCAAAAGCCTGGGCAGGGCTCTGCACAGTGAGCTCGATGGTTTTGGCACGGATTCAGGCGTGGCCACACTCAGGGTGCTCTGTGATTGACCAAGAGCCCTGCAGGGGCCAAATAACCTTGATTTAGCCCARTTCAAACAGGGTAAAGGGCCAGGCGAAGGCCGAGACTTTGGAAAGGGAAGGAAAGGTTTTCCATCAGCCTTGCTTTGATTTCAGCTGGAAATCAGTTGGATGGGAGTATCCTGCAGATGGATGTGTGGAGGGGCAGCCCAGGAGGAACCCAGGAGCACTGGGGCAGCAGCATTTCCACCTGAGAGGGGCCAAACAGCACCGCAGCACCCGGAGCTGTCAGCTCTGCTCCACACTCTGGKGAGCACAACATTGGCTTTCTCATGAGAAGATGCACACCACCAGTGCCCTGAGCCGTGGGGAATTGTTGGCATCCAGAGACTCTTTCCCAGCCTGGGATGGCTCTGACTCCAGGCCTGGGTGGCTGAGGGCAGCATGTGGTGCTGCAGCCCTGGCAGTGCCCTGGGTGTGGGTGCTGGCTGTGGGAGGGTCCAGCTGGGAGATGGAGGTCAACGCCCATAACCTGGAGAAACCTCTGGATCAACCAGTCCCTCTGGAGYTGGCTTGGAATCACGAGGGATCGTGGTCGTTCTTTACTCAGAGGGTGGGCAGGCCGTGGCACAGGGTGCCCAGAGAAGCTGTGGCTGCCCTTGGATCCTTGGAAGTGTCCAAGGCCAGGTTGGAYRGGGCTTGGAGCACCCTGGGATAGTGGAAAGTGTCCCTGCCCAYGACAGGGGGTGGAACTGGGTGGTCTTTAAGGTCCCTTCCAACCCAAACCAGTCTGGGATTCTGGGATTCTGTCTGCCCGTCAGAGGSAGCAGGGACAGCCCTGCAAGAGCCGCGCGGGCTGTGGTTCTCAGCCGGTTTGAAGCTCGTCTGTGTGCAGCTCTGTGRCAGGAAAGGAGCCGGGCTGGGGAGGGTTTCCCTCGGTATCTGCTGCAATCAGGTGTCTCAGGGTTTTCCTTGGAGGCCTCAGAGCCAGGATGCTGGAGCGGGGGCCCTGTTGGTACAAGCAGGGTCATTGTCAGGCTCTGCCCAGACACGAGTTACGCCAGCGGGGGCTGGGGGCACCTCCCCTCCTCCGCCAGAGACGAGCAGCTGCACCAGAGATAAGAACAAGATAAGGACCCCCTTCTATCCCTCGTGCCCTCGCTCAGGTGGAGGAGGAATAAGCAAAGGATTTAATCCTGCTTATCTGGGAGGACTGGGAGAAGCTGGCCGGCTTTGCAGAGAGCCCCGCGGAGAGGAGAACAGCCCAGCAGAGAACCGGGACAGCAGCTGCCCTCCTCTGGAATCCGTGTGCGTGGATGAGGGAGAGCCCTGGGGGTGGCGGGAGGTGCTGAGGGAGGACACAGGGCTGAGGGCAGCCCAGGCTGTCCCAGCCCAGCTCTGGAATACCTGGCGCTGCTCGAACAGGCAAACCGAGCCGCCTGGGTGTGGATGGGGAGGGCTGGAGGGACGAGCCACGGCTCTGAGTGAGGAGCAGGGAGSCTCGGCAGGCAGAGCTGGGTGCGGGCAGGGAATGGCAGGCGTCAGGGAGTCACTCGGGTGGGCTTGTGTGCCCATCGCCTGGACATTCCTGCCATGCTGGCTCCCTGGCACGAAAGAAACACCGAAGTTGCACACACGCAGCGCCCAGGAGGGCTGAATTCCTAATTCCCCTTCATGAATATGCACAGTAAGTACCAGAGCCTTCTCCAATCCAGCGCTGGCAGCAGAGCCACGTGATTKAACGTGACTGATCACCCCGTGCCCAGCACAGAGCCCACGCCGAATACCCACAGGATCCACACAGTTAAATTATTTGAAGGAAAACGCAGCTCTCACACAATTTTCCTTAACAATCAGTCGGATCGCAGGCAGCCTGCGAATATTCTGTGCGTGGAAAGGAGCTGATCCTCTCTGGGGAACCTCCTGCCCTGCTCTCGGAAACCACCTCCTAAAGCAACACCTTCAAGGGGTTTCTGCGTGAGGAGCGTGGTCTTCGTTATCAAACTGCTTTATACAGCTATCACCCCGAACTCCTCTGCAGCGTAAACACATCATTCCTGGGAGAGCCTGTCAGGGCAGTGCCAGGCTGCAGCCTGCAATTAGAGCCCCAAACAATGCAGCCCCATAAATCACCGGCGCTATGGCCGGTCAGTGTCGCCAAGCATGGAGTGAGGATCTTAATTACATTTAGACCAAACAAGTAGTAGATTATTTATGGGGTACTGTAAGTGCTTGACAATGGGTAGAAAGTCATTCCACACGCATCCCTGGGCATTTCGGAGTCCGGGCGAGGAGGCAGGGGAAGAGAGGGAAAGGAGTCGAGCCAATATTCATCACAGAGCGAAATTGGAAGGGAAAGGGCTGTTGCTTTAAATAAGGCCCAATTGCATCATCAATTTAAAAGCAATAGCAGCAGCTCCTGAAGAAAGCAGCAGCTGCCACAGGTGGCCAAACAGCTGGAGAGCTGCCAGCACCCACGGAGCCGCCGGGAGCTCGGCGCTTTGTCACGCTACGGCGCAGCCTCAGCCCTCGCACCCGGCAGCGAGGCTGCGAAGAGCCCTGCTGCACCCAGGGGCCCTGCGCGCTCTGGGGGCCGACGTGGGATCCGGTACATGCATTATCCATCGTGCCCCGGAGCTTGCAGCTGGATTTCAGCACCTTCCAGATGTGGCCGGGACTTGGAGGATGCAAGCTGGCTGGGAAAGCGCAGGGATCAGCTGGGGCCACGTGGATCTGCCTCCCACCACGGACCACGCCAGCGCTCATGGACCCTGCAGAGCAATGCTGTGCTTGAGGCCCTGTTTAGTGCATCTTTCGTGTCCAGTGACCCCTCACTGCTCAGGGTGACAGCTTCAGAGAGACTTGTGCTGGCCCCCACGCTGCTTAGACACAGGAATCCTTCTGGAGAAGCTGTTTGCTCGCAAGAGCTTTCTCCAGGGAAACATCCTGAGCCATGGGTGGGTCTGTCCCTCTGCCCTGGGCTGAACTAGCCCCCCTGAAGCTGTTAGAGGGTCAGGAATATTGCCTGTGGCAGGAATACAGACCTGCAGTCCCTAGCCTCTCTGGGCTATGCAGCCAGGTTGGGGGGTCAGAGGATTCCTGTCCATGTTGGTACATCCCACGCTGTGTGGATGGACTCACATTATAGAATCACAGAATCACAGGACATCCTGAGTTGAGAGGGACCCACAAGGATCATCCAGTCCAATCCCTGGCCCTGCCCAGACCCCAGCCTGTGCATCCCTGGGAGCGTTGTCCAAACGCTCCTGGAGCTCTGGCAGCCTTGGGGCCGTGCCCATTCCCTGGGGAGCCTGGTCAGTGCCCAGCACCCTCTGGGGACAGGAGAACCTTTCCCTGCTCTCCAGCCTGACCCTGCCCTGGCCCAGCTCCAGCCGTTCCCTGGGTCCTGTCCCTGTCCCAGGGAGCAGAGATCGGAGCTGCCCCTCGGGAGGAGCTGCAGCCCCGCTGAGCTGTGCCCTCAGCCTGCTCTGCTCTGGGATGAACACACCAACATTCCCAGTCTCCTGGCGGGACCTGATGCCATCACGCTGCTGGGTGCGGAGCGCAGTCCTTGTGTCCCTGTGCATCAGCGAAGGGCTGGAGCAGGAGGGCTGTGGAGATGCAGATGGGCTCCTGAGCAGGATGCTCTGATATCAGACAGCTCATCCAGACCATGGTGAGCTGCTGAGAGCCCTGGGACGGTCAGGCCACCGGCTGGAATGTGAGCATTGTCAACACCAGGAATGTGGCTCCTGCTCACATCAGGAGATGCTGCTCCCAGCCCCTACAGCAAACCTGGGGCGGTGACTTTGGCAGGGCCTGTCCCCAGCCCTGGCTACTCTCAGTGACCAGCCCTGGCTGCTCTCAGTGACAAGCCCAGGCTGCTCTCAGTGACCAGCTCTGGCTGCTCTCAGTGACCAGCTCTGGCTGCTCTCAGTCACCAGCTCTGGCTGCTCTCAGTGTCCAGCTCTGGCTGCTCTCAGTCACCAGCCCAGGCTGCTCTCAGTCACCAGCTCTGGCTGCTCTCAGTGACCAGCTCTGGCTGCTCTCGGTAACCAGCTCTGGCTGCTCTCAGT
>JACAXG010000126.1:1406634-1433755 GCA_018881555.1 Amblyornis subalaris
CCAGCYMWGGCTGCTCTCAGTSWCCAGCYCTGGCTGCTCTCAGTCACCAGCYCTGGCTGCTCTCAGTSWCCAGCTCTGGCTGCTCTCAGTGTCCAGCTCTGGCTGCTCTCAGTGTCCAGCTCTGGCTGCTCTGGGTGACCAGCTGCCATCTGGCTGGTTGTCCCTCGGGTCTGTCTGCCCGTGCAGCCACATCCACACACGGCATGCTCAGCCCGGGGCGGAACAAGGGCCGCCTGTCCCACCGTCCTGCTCTGGGTGCAGATCCCCCCTCTGCCCTCCTCCACAGCCCGGGGCAGGCTGGCAGGGTCGGGCGCAGTCGGTGGCAGTGGCAGTTCCTGTCTAGACAGCGTCAGGGGGTGGCTGCGGGGTGTCCCTCAGCCCCCGCCTGGCCAAAGTAGGTCAGAGGAGTCTGATCTACCAGCAGCTGCTTATTGCTATTGACCCTCTGGCGTGGGACATGTAGATCCAGCTGAGCCGCCTGAAGTCAGGCAAGGTGATCACATCTCCAGGAGCCTCTGCTCCGACTGAAAGCATTTGGCTCCCTGTCCCATCCCCTCCGTGTCTGAGGGGCCACAGGGCTTGCCAGGCTCCTCACACAGTGGCTGTGAGCTCAGGAGCAATTCCAACAACAAGTTTGTGTTTGTTTGGGGACAGGTCTGGGGCTCTGGCCCAGCATTTCAGGCCGAGAAGGGTGGCGTGGGCAGTGCCATCCACGCCTCCAGCACAGAGGAGCACATGCAGCAAGCATGGGTCACACTGCCCATAAATAAGGGACAATCCCCTGATATGTGTGTTCCTACGGTCACCTTTTTAGCCCAGCAGAACCAAATGTTTCCCTTCTGCTCTGCCATGAGGTCCGGGCTGTGGAGCCAGCACAGCAGGGCAGCCCCATCCCAGCAGCCGAGGCTGGGCTGCCTCGGAGAGGGGAGACAGGACCATTCCCGGGTGTGGGAGAAGCGAGAGCAGGGCCAGGACAGCGGCTGCTAACCGAGGCAGGCGACACAAAGCCCTCATGGCCCGGCAGACTGATTGATCAAGCTGACAAGCCCAGCTGATCTCAGGCGCTGGGCCAAGGCCACGCCGCGCCACGAGGTGGCCAACGCTCCCGATTGATGCCAAGGTCACGGGAAGGCGCAGGGAGGGGGGAACGGGAGCCCACTCGTTGCTGGGAATTACTCACCAGTGCTGGCCCACGAGCAGCCCCAGGGCTCCCTGTCCGGGCCAGTCCGTGCCCACAGCCAGCCGGGGTGGGCATGTCCCGGTGTTCCCACACGCTGGGCCCCTCTCCCATGGTGCAAACCACTTCGAGGAATTGGGAGTTAATGCTCTCCCCCCCCGTTTTCATCCCCCGCTCTGTCTCAGCAGCCGACAGGCAGTAAAAGACCCTTCGCAGTTGTCAAGGCAACGCCGTATCATGAAGACGGCGCCGTGAAGTGGCAGCAGCCGAGGGCTCTGCTCTCCCTCTCCTCTGCTCTCCATCTCCAACGCTTCCCTCTCGAGGCCGCGGTGCCGCTGCCAGTGATGCTGCTGGGAGGGCAGCCCGGGGGATGTGCTGCTGGGATCCTGCCCCAGCCGGCCTGGTCCTGGCCCCGCTGCTGGCCCAGGGGGCTGGAGGTGATGTGGGGCCACCCCCCACGGTCCCTGCCCCACAGGCACCTGCCCAGACTCAGCTTCCCACGGGCTGTAACCCCGCACCAGTCGCCAACCCACACCAGGGGCAGCCACTTTTGTGCTGAATGAGACCTCCACGAGCCTTCTCCCAGCAGAGACAATCCTTGGGGTTCCGTGGGGGGCTGTCTGCATCCCATGGAGTCAGCAGGCCCACGACCCTGCGGTGTCCGTGCCGGGAATCTGCCACGGGGAGAGAGGAACCCCGCTTTGGACAGCCCGGCAGGGACCATCTCCCTGCAGCTCCTCCCTTTCCCAGCCTGCGGAGGGATTGTGGAAGGGATCCTGTAGTTTGTCCTTGTGGGGACATCTTTCCAGACTCCCTCCATCATCCCTCCATCCCCAGTGCAGGTAAAAGCATCTCTCCTGTTGGGGAAACCACAGCAACTCCTGGCCGTGGTGGAGCAGGCAGATGAGCCTTTGCAGGTGTCTCCTGCGGGTCAGGCTCCCCACAGAGACCTGAAAAATCTGAAGACAAGGGCAGTTTCCTTTGGCAGCGACCCTTCTGGAAGGGGGTTTGTGGAAATGCTGGATGCCTCTAGGGATGAGTAAGGAGAGGGGAAGCATTCTCTGGATAGAGAGGCGTGGATGGGCTGATGCCCAGGGCTCTGCAGGATTCACCTGGTGCAGGGCTCCCCATGTGCCTTTGTCGAGTCCCAGAGCAGCACCACAGCCCTGGGAGCCCTGGGAGCTGGACAGCACTTTTGAGTCCTGCTGTGGGCACCACTGGTGGTTGATTGCCGATGGACTGGGAGCTCGACACGTGCTCTGGTCCCTGCCAGGTCTCTGCTCAGTGTGAGGTGCTGTGGGGCCAGCCATGTGCTGTGAACAGAAGCAGGGGGATCCTTCCCACGGGAGGATGGGTTTTAGTGCAGTCATGGACCCACGGACATGGGTAGGGGCCATGAGCCCATGTCTCAGGCCGGGTGCCAGCGTTCCCATCTGCCTGGCTCCCCATGTCACCCCACGAGGCCCTGCCAGGCTGGTGTGTTCCCAGAGAAAGGTGCTAAAATGAGCCCAGCCAGGCTGGGAGCTCACAGTGCCCAGCACAGGGCAGGGGGAGCAGATGCTCATCCTCGATCCGTTTGGCATTTCCTGTTGCTCTTGACTCCAGGGAGGTGGTTGCTGTGCTCGGAGGGATCTATAAATAGCCACTGCCCACTGACCTGCGCTGCCAGGGGCCAGGACGTGGCGGGAGCTCCGTGACTGCTGCCAGAGCTGACACCCGGCCCCCGCCGGGGTCAGCACTCCCTGCCAGGCTCCCTGACCTGCCCAGCCTCCCTCTGCCTCGGAGGAGGGAAAGACACCAAAAAATGATTTTTTTCTCAGGTAGGCAGCGTGTGGGGAGGTCTGGGAGGAAGGAGGATGAGAGACAGGATCTCTGCGGTGCACAGGCACTGGGGGGTGGCACTGCCCTTGGTGTCACATCCACTCCTGGCTGAAGCCCCCTCCTCACAGGAGTGCTTTGCCCTGCCTGGGCCGGGGGCTGCCTGTGCACCCCTGTGCCCACAGACAAGCAGTGGCAGTCACTGAGGGCCCCCCACTTTTGTCCTCACCGGGTCCTGGCAGAGCTGTGCCCACCGTGCACTGCTTGGGCAGCTGCCTGCAGGGGAACAGAGCACTCGGCGGGGACAGCCGTGGACACGTCCCCGCTTTGTCACTCTCCCCTTTGGGACAGGCAGAGGAAGCACGGCCTGACGAACGGGCACTGGTGTCACTGGGCTGACACCATCCCTGTGAAGCACCATCCAGAAGCTTTCCGCAGCTTTCCAATCCCAAAATTAAAAATTACAAGGCAGGGAAATTGGAAAGGAGTTAGAGGGGATGCCAGCAAGATCTGAGCTCTTCAACCACTTGGACTCAGACTCAGGAAGGATTTAAACCCACGGGAGCTGTACAACCATCACACAGCAGTCATCCTGCGTGGGGCTGTGTCTGCAGCGTGCCCGGGCCCTTGGTGAGGCTCTCCCCCAGCCACGATCCCAGCACATCCCTCTGCTCCTGGAGAGCTGCTCCTGCCCCGGCTCGTGTGCTACCCCACAGGCTTCAAACAGCCTGCCCCGAGCCTGGGGGGATGCTGGGAGGTGCCACCTTCCCCACGGGAAGCACCGCTGGGCTGGTGGGGCCGTTTCTCCCCACGGATTTCAAAAATCGGTCAAAGTCAGGCCCAGGCAGCATTGGGATCAAAGCCAGGCTTTTTGCCATGGGAAGTGACAGGTCCAAGGAGGAACCAGAAGCAGCCAAACTCTGGGAATCTCTGGCACGCGGGATGCAGGTTCAGGCCTTGGTGCACACTGGGCTGTCCCTCCCTACCAGCCCCGAGGGGACACCAAGGCCTCGCGAAGAAGCTTTTCCCCTCCTCTGGGGGCACATTTTGCCAAGGCTGCCTAGGGCTGCACCCGGGCTTTCCCCGGAGCAGAGGACAGAGATTCCCCGTGCAGAAGCCGTGCCGGCGCTGTCGGTGGGGCCAAGCTCCGCTCCCGCCGAGGCCGCGAGGGGGAGGGGACCCCGGCGGGACGAGCGCAGCGGCCGGGGACGGGCAGGACGCGGCCGGGGGAGTGCTGCGGGAGAGGGGCCGTTCCAGGAGCGGGTGGATGGCAGCGGCGGAGGCTTCCCCTAACGCATCCCCCGCCGTGCCCCTGCCCGGGTGACGAGCTTCCTCGGAAAGGAGGGGACGGGAGCGACCCCCCCCCCCCCCACCCTGCCGGCTCGGAAAACCTCGCCCGGGCGATGCCAGGATGTGTTGTATCCCGTCGCCATGGCAACTGGCATCTCCCGGCGCGGGCGCGTGCGGAGCCACGGCACGGGAGCCGGGCCCGGGCTGACCCCGGCGCACGGGCAGCGCGGGGCGCGGACACTGCCCGGCCGGAGCCCGCGGGACACGGACACTCGGGCAGAGCAGGGACCGAGGGGTGGGCAGCAGCACCGAGACACCTTCAGCGCGCTCCAGAGCCCGGTACAGCCCCGCTGGAGGGAGGGACAGACAGGAACCTGCAGCATGGCGGGTCTGGAGAATCCTCCCTCTGCGAGCTGGGGACATCCCCTTGGCAGCGTAGGGACAATCCTGCCGGGTGCTGGGCCCCCCTCCCTGCTCCCGCTGCCTTTGCAGCTTCCCTCCTGCTCAGAAAGGCTGCAGGATTCTCCCCAGAATGTCCCAAGTAAGTCCAGACCCGTCCGTTGTGGCCGGGAAGCCGCTGGGCACAACGCTGAGGCTTCGTGGCTTGTTCACCCAAGGTGTACGACCAAGGGTCCCTTTCCAAATCCTGGATGTCCGTGTTTTCCCAACAGCAGGCACAGGGCTGTGCTGCCCAAGCGTGATTTGTTCCTCCTGGGATGCTTGGCACAGGGGACCACGCTCCGTGGGTGGACTGGAGGAGGAGCCTGCTTCCGCCTGTCATGTTATTTAAGTGACACCTACCAGGCAGCAAGGTCAAGGAGACCAAATTTTTCCATTCTAACTTGTTAGAGAATGGAAATGTTTCAACCCAGCGGTGGAATATTATCCCTTCTACTCCTCCCAGCTTGAGTGATTACAGTTTTCCTCCAAAGAAAATGAGGACAAAAATTAGCGTGTGAGTTCACTATCACGTCATCCCCCTTCTTCGCTTGGGGTGGAAAAGGGGATGGAAAAGGAGAAGGTTTAAGGTGGCAGGAAAAAAAAAACCTAACCTCCAAAAGCTGGGTTGAATTTAATGAAAAAAAACCAAAACCAAAACCAAAACCAGAAATGCATCTGAAATTCCTTTAAAAATGAGCAACTTTCTACCAAGCAGCCCCAAGTGAGAGAGGAGCACCACAGCCTCTCCCCAGTCCCCCTCTCAGGGAGCACCTGCTGAATCTCCCTGGAAATGCTTTTTCCAGCAGAATGTCCTTACGGTGGAGCCGTGCCCGTGCCACAGCAGCGCTCGCAGCCTCCCAAGCCCTGGTTTTCCAAGCAGAGCCGTTCCTCCCGGCAGGAGCAGCCGTGCTGCCGAGGGCTGACCCTGCCCCAGGTCCGTCACAGGCAGGGGACAGCCCCGAGTGCTGCAGAGCTCGGGACAGCACAAATCTGGTCAGAGGATACTCAGTCCCACTCCTCCCCCCCTAAGAAAAAGATTAGTTCCTCTGCTGGCCAATTCCAGCCAATTTATCCTGCTGCATCCACCCAGCTCCAGTGAGATCTCACTGGACGCATCAGGGTGGGGATGCAGAAACAAGAGGGAGCGAAATCTGCTCTTCTGGAAGCAATAAATGCCTTCTGCCTTTTCCAGGCACTTCCTGACCTTGCTGCAGCTGATGGGCGAGTTTACGATCCTGCGTTTTAGCTAAATGGAAGAAGCAATTATTCTTCCTTTTGGATGAAAGTGATTTTAGGAGCAGAAATGCTAAACAAGTGAAGAGCCTGGCAAAAGCCAGCCCAGGAGGAAAGCTGGGCTCTCCTAGGAGAAGAGCTGGAGATGGAAGGGCTGGCAAAGGGCAAGGTGGAGCGATGCTGGGGGGGGAGGCAGTGGGACTGGGTGGGTGAGCAGTGGCACCGCTGGCAGGGGAACGGCCGTGGAGCAGACCCCAGCCCCCGCCCACACGCCAGCAAAGGGCTCTGCCAGGGAAATCCCTGCTCCTTCGTCGCTGGAGCAGGCTGCCACGGCCTCAGGGCTTGCACATCGCTCAGACTCAGGGACAACCACACAGAAAAAGCCCTGATGCGTTTCAGCATCTCCGCCCCGGTGAGCTGCAGCCCTCCCCTCCTCCCTCGCAGGGTCTTGGCTGGCAGCTGCTCCCCAGCCCTCGCCCCAGAGGAAGAGGAATTAACCACAGAAAGTAGCTGGAAAGAGGAAAGGGGCCCCTGAGCTCATCTGCACAGGATCCGGGCACAGCTCGGGGACAGAGGCCCCACGAGCCCTGGAGCAGGGCAGATCTGGAGCAGATCTCACAGGGACAGGAGTTCCCCAGCCCTTTCCACACACATTCCCTCCCATGAGTGGAAAGGCAGAAGGAAGCTGGGAGGCCCAGGCCTGTGCTGAGACAGCAGTGGGGATTGGGGCAGCCTCTCCCACTCACCCCCTGCTCCTGCCCTGCATGCCCAGGGATGTGCAGGGCACCGGAGCAGGATCGTGCTGCCTTTGTCCTGCTCCGGGGGCCAGGCTGAGCCTCCCCTGTAGCACAGGGCCAGAATGCCCTGAGACCCCCCCTGTGTGAGGTCACCCAGGGTGTCCCCCCACCCTCGAGCCCCGAGGGCACTCCTGCAGCACGAGGGATCCAGGGCCATCGGGAGGTGCCTGTTTCTCACCGTGGGGTGCGAGGAAGCAGAACCCAAGAGCGAGCAGGCCCCCTGTGAGCCCAGCTGAGAGTCCCTGCTGGGCACTCCTGCCAGACCTGTCCTGCAACACAGAGAACCTCCTGCGGTCRCTGCTTAGGGAAAAACTCTGCCTCTTTGGTCCAAAATAAAGCAAAGATCACTTAATGTGAATTTTCCCATAGACAGGTTCTGGCCTGGACCCTCAAACTGGCAACTGGAACCTGCCAGGGCCCTGCTGTCCCTGCCCAGGGAAAAGCTGCAGCACAGTTTGTCTTGGGGCTTTGCTTTTTCCTCCCCGAGGACACCCTCAAACCCGAGTAACTCTTTCTGTGCTCTGCACTGGCTGCCCGTGTCTCTGACCTGCTGTTCTGCAGCAGTGGGATCGTCTGGGATGGGCTCCCGGGGACAGACCCGGCCACAGTGGAGGTGCAGAAGCTCCAGGCACTCAGGGATGCCCACGACCAACACCCCCTGAAATACAGGCAAAGCTCAGGAGGCATTTTCTTGCTGGAGCCTCTCCAAGTCGCTCTGACCAAGATCTCTCCACTTGGGTGAAGATTCCCTGGCTTTACACAAACCCAGCACATGGACTTGTGCTGGGGTTACATAAAAAAAACACAAGAAAGGTGTTGACTGATTGGCACGAGTCCAGAGGAGGCCACTGCACTGATCCCAGGGCTGGAGCTCCTCTGCTCTGGAGCCAGGCTGGGAGAGCTGGGGGTGCTCACCTGGAGACGAGAAGGCTCCAGGGAGACCTCAGAGCCCCTTCCAGTGCCTAAAGGGGCTCCAGGAGAGCTGGAGAGGGACTTGGGACAAGGCATGGAGGGACAGGACACAGGGAATGGCTCCCCAGTGCCAGAGGGCAGGGATAGATGGGATATTGGGAAGGAATTGTTCCCTAGGAGGGTGGGGAGGCAGCCCTGGTGCTGCTCTGTCACAGGCACAGACTCTTCACCCCTCCCGAGGCTGCCTGGAAGAGATGCTTCTTCTGTGGGTAAGTCCAAGCAAATAACGACACTTGGAATGAGTTGCTCTTCTTTTGGCAGCGAAAAGGTGCAGAACAAATATGTTTTTAATAAACATTTTGACTGAAATTGAGCTTTCTCACCGCAGGAATCTGATTCTTGTCATAATTGCGATTTTCAGCAGGAGGAATAGGTGTTTGGTCAGGTGGCTGGGATATCTCTGAGCATCACACCCCGGGCAGCCAGGCCCTGCAGGGCCGAGCACAGGCTCAGGGCACAACAGCTCTGCCTGCCCAGCGTGGGCTGGCACGGGRAGGGCAGGGCTTGGCTTTCCTGCCCGCTGGCCCCTCGTTTCCAGGGCTGCAGGTGACAACAGSGGCGGCCGTGCCCCAGCTCCCCTGGGGTGTGCCTCCTGCATCCCTGCTCGCCCCGGGGCACTGCCAGGGGCCAGGCACAGGGACAGTCCCTCCCAGAGAGCAGGGGCCTGCCCTCCATGGCAAGTGGCACATCTGCCTGTGCCTGGCCTCCCCCTCTCCTCTCCAGAGAGTCCTGGAGCTCGCTGGAGCTTGCTGAGCTGGGATGGCGCTGGGACATCTCACTGGGCAAAGCCTGGAGAAGAGAATGCTTTGGGGTGACTGAACTGCAGCCTTCCAGTGCCTGAAGGGAGCCAACGAGAAACGTGGAAAGAGACACTTCACAAGGGATGGAGGGGCAGGACACAGGGAATGGCTTCCCACTGCCAGAGGGCAGGGATAGATGGGATATTGGGAAGAATTGTTCCCTGGGAGGGTGGGGAGGCCCTGGCACAGGGTGCCCAGAGAAGCTATGGCTGCCCCTGGATCCCTGGCAGTGTCCAAGGCCAGGCTGGACAGGGCTTGGAGCAGCCTGGGCTAGTAGAAGGTGTCTGGCAGGGGGCAGGGGGTGGCACTGGATGATCTTTAAGGTCCCTTCCAACCCAAACCATTCCATCATTCCATGATTTTAGACAAAGTCCCTGTGGTACCTGTTGCTGCTCTCCAGCAGAAGCTGCTGGTGTGGAAATGGCTGTTGCTTCCCTGAGGATGGCACAGAATGAAGGCATCCAGCCCTTTCCTGGTCCATGACTTTTCCAGACAGGCTGCTGCCTCTCGGCTTGGCTTTCTCTCTGCTCCCCAGCGCGGCTCTTCCCTTCCCCAGCCGGTTCAGCCCGCGCAGGCTGCACCGAGCCGGGCCCGCGGTGCCCCGGGAGGGGCGTGGGGAGCCAGCTGGGTGTTCCCCGGCCCCGCACAGCTCCGGCTCGCGGTGCCCGGGCGGGCTGGGGGCTCGGGGCTGACGGCAATAAACGAGCGAGGAGCACATCTGCRCGCAGCGGAGCCGCTCCCTGCCAAGGCGCTGCTCTGCAGGACCACTCTCATCTGTCTCTCTTTAACAGGAACAAATGGAAATGAGCGAATCAATTAACACAGCACATTAGCAAAATGTCAGAGCCTCCCCATCGCACTTAACCCTTCCCTCTGCCGGCCGTGCCGGCGCCCGGCGCGGGTTGGGCAGCGGCGGGGGCAGCGGAGCCTCTCCCCACGGGAGCAGAGCCTGGGGCTRGGGTCGCAGCAGGGACCCTCACGGGGATGGCTCGGCCGTGGGAGCTGCGGGCCGGTGGATCACAGCGCAGCACAGCTGCTTGGCAGCTCCTGCAGGCCCTTCCCGGCTCTGGAGAGGGGCTGGGAGCAAGGTTCCTCTGGAGCAGGGACATGGCTGGGTGCCAGCTCCTTCATTTCCCCCAGGCTGGAGAAGCCCGGGTGACGTTGGCCAAGGAATCCTGTGCGGAGGAGCCGTGTGGGCGGAGAACGGTGGAGCTGGGCTGACCCAGGACAAATCACCAGCACGGGGCTGGGCTTTCCTGCTGGGATGGATTTTACAGCTCTGCCCCCCGTGCCAGTGTGGGACACGGGATCACCCGCTCAAAAGATCCCTCGTTCCTGCACAACAAGCCTGGCACACGTGTGAGCAACAGGAGCATCCAGCCCCGTCTCCTCCTGTTTGCCACTAAGTGCCACAGGCAACAGGAGAGCTGTGCTAAGACATAATAAACCCTCATCAGCTAATTAATAATTAGAGACACTCGTCCTGAAAGCCTGGCTCCRGCGGTGGGATGATGCACCTCAGCCCTCCTGCCAGGCACAGGCATCAGATGTCCAAACCAGGCAGGATCCCAGGGCTGGCCCGTGCTGGGGTGCTGGTGGTCCCAGTCTGCAGGACACGGAGAGCTCCCAGGTTCCAGTCTGAGCCACAGTGGGAACGACACATTTCACTTCTGCCAGCACCTGGTTAGGAACAAACGCCCTGTGCCAGGGCCCGGGTGCCCTCGGKCAGGGTCTCGTTTCACCCCGGGGAATCAGGGCATGGCCGTGTGGCTGCAGTCCTCAAACAGGGTGGGAAGTGTGGGTACTGAAAAGCTTTCAGCAGAGGAATTTTCCAACTTCTTGTGTTCTGCGAGAAGCTGTCCTTTCCCATAGAAGCTATGAAAAACAGCGAGTTGCTTTCCTTTAGAAAAACATCTTATCGTGCACCTGTGAGTTGTTGTGGAGTATTGTTATGATATGTCTAGAGAAATATTTTCAATCAGGCGTTGTAGTAACCTGGCCGATCATCCTGAGAGGTGGATGGTCAAGGGACCAATGACCTTATGGCATTCAAGCACACTAAGATATAAAACAGCTCTTTATRTTAATAAATATATGCACTTTTCACGTACTCCTTGGATTGTATTTCRTGTCCTTCTCTGCCGTCCTTGATACAACAGCCACAAGGAAGAGCAGCCACGAGTTCAAGCCATTCCCTCCTTCCCATGGGATGGAAACAAGGCTCCAAAACGCCAGCGTGGGTTGGAATGAGGMTTCTCCACGTGATGGCCCCACAGAGCCCTGGCCTGCAAACAGAGACCTGGTGGGTGCAGGTGCTCTTGGCATCTGCATTCACTCGCTGGGTTCGAGAGCTTGAAACTTCTGTAATAAAAGTATTGGGGGGTGTGGAAACCAAAGCAAGCCTGCAGCATAGGGGAAATCCAGGGATGCTGTCGGCAGTGGCTGTCCGTCCGTGTGTGTCTCTGAGCTCACCCCCGTTGTTCCCTGTCTCCCCACGAAGGCGCTGGTGGCCTCACACCCTGTGTGTGCACAGACCCCGCACTGCCACGGCCCGGCACCCCCCGTGCACACACACGGCACCCACAGGCTCTGGAGCAGCGCTGCTCCACTGAACAGGGATGGAAACTTTCCCAGAGCCACTCAGAAACACCGGGAAAAACGCTGCAAACGGCCTGAGGTCAGCGCACGTGAGGGAGGAGAGAGCAGAGCTGTCCGTGGATAGCAGAGCTGTCCCCTTGCCCACCCAGGAGTGCCAGCGATGGCAGGACGCTCCGGGAGGGAAGTGGGGATTTGGGGAAAAGCCTCTGCATCCCAGGGTCTGCTTAGCCTGGGTCTGCCCGTCCTCGCCTGGGTAAGCAACGCAGAGATGTGAGAAGGCCCTGGAAGCCAGCCAGGGTCTCTGGATGACTGGGCCACCTCCCCTGCTYGGCACTGCCCATCCACCCTCTGTCACCACCCCTGCCCAGCCTAAAGGCCAAGGGTCACACGTGAAGTCCTGCCACGTCTCCCTCTCTCCCACGGACACAGGCGTGGGGCTGTTTGTAGCCAGGGCTGGATCAAGCCATGTCCTTTCTTCATTATTTTCCCTGCTTTTGTTCTTGCTCCAGGGATAACCCAGACACAGTGTGGGTCATGTCCCGTGGCGCTCACAGGGACACTTTGAAATGCTCCAAGGTGGATCCCTCCCGGGCAGAGCTGCAGAGCAATCCCACCGGCCAAATTCCTGCGCTGTGGAGTGGGGGGATTACCCACCTCAATGGCCTCTAATCCACTGCCACCGCTTCCCACAGGAGCTCCGGGCTGGAGCTCCCCGCTGCATACAAATCCCGGCGGCAGAACGGGGACGGATTGCCAAGGCATCACCTCCRTTACGTGACGTGGCCCCGATAGCTCGGGGCACTTTGTGTCCGAGGCTCCCCGGCCCCGGMGAGCAGGGTGTGGGAACAGCTAGGGCGCTGAGACAATCCCTGCCCGGAATTAATGGTGTCCGGGGTGTCTGGGGGCTCTTCCAGCTGCGGATTTCAAAGCGGGCTGGACGCAGCGYGGGAGCAGGGCTCCGAGCTCGGCCGTGCTCCGGGCTGGGGCCGCCCTGTGCCGGGTCCCTCCCCGCCCTGGGATGCTCTGGAGAGGCTGCGTGTGACTCAGTGGGGGCATCCGTACCGTGGTCCCCGTGCCCGCCCCGGCCCTGTCACACTCCCCGCCGGGGCTGTCAGGGCTCGGGGCCGACGCGCTCCAGCGCCGCGGCTGATGGGCACGGCAGGGCACGGCTGTGCTGACTGACGTGGCACTCACCAGAGCTGCGTGAGACCTGCCAGCGCCGGCACCGTGCCAGCCCCGGCCCGGGCAGGAACCGCTCCTCCTCCTCCCCGTGAAACTCCTGGGCACGCAAGAGCGGTGTCAGTGGGGGAAGCGGTCGAGGCTGACTGAGCCCCGCGTGGTCCCTCGCCCCCTGTGCGTGTGCTCCTGCTGCCTGCAGCGCCCCTGGGCAGCACTGTGGGCTCTGAAGGGTTTGAGGGACATCTGAGTCAGCCTGGGCCGGGGTCGGGACACTGGCCACTGGACACGTGCCTTGGCTCCAGCCCTGCCTGTCATCAACCACCCAGACCACACAGCCTTGGGCTCTGGGGCAGCCTGCTCTAAACCACAGCAGCAGTTTGGGGTCTGACCTCTTCTCCCAGTGGCTCTGAGTGTCCAGAGCTGCCCACAATCTCTGACACCTTTGGACAAGATGACAAAACACAGCAGCCCTACAGCTCCATGGGTGTTCCCCCATGGCTGTGGCTGCAAAGCTGCAGGGTTCAGGTGTGCCCCTCCTGCCCGTGTCTCTCACCCTCATGGCAGAAACCTCACAGACGCAGCCAGAGGGGGCAAACACAGGCAGGAGAGGGATGGAGCTGTTAGAATCAGTCCCACAGGCATCTGTGATGGGCTGGTGGCTCCARCTTGCTGATGTGGGGCAGCCAACCCTGTCCAGGGCCAAATCAAGCCCTGCTGGGAAAAGCGACTCCTTGGCGAGGGAGGCAGCACTGACTGCTTGGTCCAGTGTTACCTCACGTGGAGTCCCAGCCCCAGTCCAGCAGGAGATGGGGTTTGGGGAGATGGGATCTCCCTCCAGACGCTGCTCTCCCAGCCCGGGGGGTGCAGGTGTGGGTGAAGGATGTCCCAGCTGGGCCACCAGTGCCTGCAGTACRGATCTCCTGGGGCAGCACTCGGACTCGCCAGGCTGGAGTGTGACACCTCCCCAGCCGTCCAGCACGAACACCTCCAGGGCTGGGTGAGCCCCTCTCCCACGGAAGGATGAGGACACCCCCACGAGCTGTCTGCTGCCTTTCAGGGCTGACACACCACCCYGTCCTCTCGCACCAGAAATTGATGTCAGTATGTATATATTTCTCTCTCTTTCACTTACAGTCTTGTTTGCAACTGTTCTAGTGCTGCAAGGGTGGGTGGAGGAGGGCAGTCCGGACAGTCTGTGCACCCCGGACAGCAGAGTTGGGGTTGGGCAGCTGCCCACAAAGCAGGCAGACCCCATGGATGTCCATCCACAGCTGTGCCAGCTCTGTCCGGACACCCACCCTCTGCAGCATCCTCCAGAGCACAGATACAAACACAGCCCCWCCGGGACCTGTGCTCTGCGAGAGATTATGCACAACCTTTTCATTTAAAAAAGCCACATGGTAGGATTCTTATTTCCAAGCATGTTCACAATCCTTGACGAATCTGTTTCTCCATTCATGTTTTTTACCCCTCCATCTCCCCATCTCGCCGTCCTTCCCCCCTGTCTCCAGCGCCTCACCCCAGCTCTCTCCCAGAGCCTCCCCCACCCAGTTGGGCTGCACGGAGCCATCTGTTTGTCTGTCTCTGCAGCCATCTGGGTGTCTGCCTACAGTGCTTGCTGTGTCTCCAAAGCATATACAGCCTGCATGTATAGGTCTAGCGAGTCAGCCTCTCTAAGCTGTGTTCTGTGGGCTTCATTAACATGCAAATTAGCGCGATCTGACTGGCTCACTTAGCTGCTGCTTCCCTTAGACAGCCATGCAACAATGCAAATACTAATGAGGCTCTGGAAATGGCACTTGCTCCGTAGCGGAGCGAGCCTGCACACGGAGCAGGCACTGGCAGTTCCAGGCGTGCCAGCCCTCGGCACACCTGCTGGAGGACTCGGGACAGAAGGGATGGGTGATGGATGGATGATTAGGGGCACTGGTGCGGAAAAAGAGGCGAGAATTCCCGCTCTGACGGAGATGCCAGCACTCCCAGCCTCAGGATCCTTGGCTCCGAGATCCCTTTGTCCTCGCTGCCACATGCCAGTGCTCTGGAGCCCAGCCACCCCCGGGATCCCCCGCTCGGGGACGCTTCGGCCCCACCACCCCAGCTGGCTCGGATCCACGCGGGGCCGTGCTGTTTCCCCACACCCACGTGCTGGGATGGACCTTCAGCCTCTCCTGGGATCGACGGCTCCGAGGTACCCGGGAACACACCGTGCTCCCTGCCAGGGCTGCTCTCTCAACCTCCCGGAGCCTCTCCCAGCACGGAGGGTTCTGAGGGGCTCAGGGCAGACCCTCTGCAGGGCTCGGGAGCTGCTCCTGCCTCCTGGGGCCCTGGYTGAGAGCCGTGCCAGCCCCTGGGCTCTCGTGCTCTGCTCCCTGCGGGCCCAGAACAGGAGTCCAGGTCGCCATGGAGGAAGTTTTCTGTTACTCTTCAGCTCCATCACCTCCTCTAATGATAATTCAACCATACACCTCCTTGTAAAACATCGAGAATGATCAAACGCTGTGCAGCGAGATGAAGGCACCTCATCTTAGGAGCCCGGCTTCCGTATTCCTTTTTATCCTGGAGATAAAATAAAGAACCATTTGCTCTGGCTGCCGCTGCCATCTCCTGCCTTTCCTCACCCACACCGCTCCCCACCCCCCGGGCAGGAACCCACGGAGCCCCGACTGCTGCTGCACCCCCAGCCCCTTTCATCTCAGCCCTGCCGCTGCCACAGCAGGAGCACAGTCCGGGTTCRGTGGGGCTCAGGGGGATCACAGAACCACAGAATGTCCTGAGCTGAAGGGACCCACAGGGATCATCAACCCCAACCCCTGTCCCTGTGCAGACACCCCAACAGACATCCCAGCCTGTGCATCCCTGGGAGCATTGTCCAAGTGCTCCTGGAGCTCTGGCAGCCTTGGGGCCATGCCCATTCCCTGGGGAGCCTGGTCAGTGCCCAGCACCCTCTGGGGACAGAAGAACCTTTCCCTGATCTCCAGCCTGAATGTCCCCAACACAGTCTCAAGGATGTCCCCAACACAGTCTCAAGGATGTCCCTGTCTCCCTTCGGACAAGGTGACATCACTGTGTAAGTTCCCATGGCTGCTTCCCAGTGCAGAGCCAGAGCAGCCGCCACACACATCCTGCCCCTCCGAAGGACAGCACTCCACTCCCAGACCAAAAGATGCTCACCAGGGTATTGGGAGCTGGGATAAGGGATGAAAAGCAGCCTGGGATGAGAGACATGGGGGACTGGGAGATGGCACCAAGGCCAGGCCAGGCCAGGGGCTCTGCGGCTTGGAGATGGAGCACACGTGGGAAGCAGAAGCTAAACRAGCACAGGCAGGAAGGGTGGCTTGGCCTGTCCAGAGAGCACCGCAATCCATGGAAAGAGCCCCGTTTTGGTGAGGAAGAGGGTGAGGTTGACTGGGACTGGAGCTGGCCCTGCTCATCACAAGCTCTACAGCAGCCCAGGGCATTTTGGTTCCTCCATGCTGTGGCTTTGATGGCTTTTTCTCCCTCCAGAAATGACCTCACAAGAATCTCCTCCAGGGAGGTCATCTCTGCCCTGCAGCCAGGTCTTTTCAGAAGGTGAAAACTGAAGCACAGACCAGGAGGCAGAATTTCCTCCTGGCTTGTAGACAAAGTGCCTGAGTTTAGGCAGCTCATCTGTGGTGGAAGAGGAGGTCAGGAGCTGTTGCTCTTTTTGTGGGAATTCCATTGGACAGGGAGGTGTTTCCTTTGCCAAGCCAGCTCTGTCAATGTCTCTGCTCCCGCTTGTGCAGCACAGCTGGGCACAGCTGGGCACAGCTGGGCACTGGACTCTGTCAGGGGCCAGGGCTGTTCCCCACAGGGTGCCAGGGAGGTTGTGCCAATGCAAATGCCACACAGGCCCCTGGAAACTCCGGCTCTTCTGTGGCTTGGCATGACCAAGCCTTTGCAAACAACATTTTTGGACTGGGGTCCGTGTTCCCTGCTCAGGGAATTCCCTGGGACATTGGCCACACACACCATGTGTCTGCAAAGCCTGACTGTGTGGGGAGCCCCATGGATCAGGAACAGGCCATTTCAGATTCAGCTCTGGATGAGGAAAGTCTTGGATTGCTTCTCTTGGCAGGAGAATCCCACTGCCACAGGAACATGAATGAATGGAAAAGGAAGGAGCTGTTCCCCTCCATTGCTTTTCTCTGCCAGGTCCTCAGCTTGGCAGTGTCCAGGGGCTCCTCTGATGCATCCATGGGAGGGAGGGCTCCATCTTCCAGTCCTGGAAACTCCGTGTTTCCACTCTGAGGAAGAGCATTGCTCTRTTGAGGAGATGTGCAGAGCGGCTGTGGGGGATCTGGCAGGATGAATCCGATGGAATCCCCGTGCTGCAGTGTAACAGCACCCCGTGCTTGGCTGTTTGCACAGCCCCAGCTGCTCTGCAGGTCTCTCCCGCCCCAGTGCAGCCCCCAGCTCGGGGCTGGTCCCCTCACCACAGGGGCTGATGCCCATGGAAGGAGCCTGCGGTGGCACTTGCCCCCCTGGAGAGCACTGGGCAGTGACAAACACTCCCCRGGTGAGAGATTCCCGCATTGCTCCAAGCTTCGGGCTCCCATCCCAACCCCTGATGCTCAGCTGCCCCTTGGCTTGGGTCTGGCGCCACAGCCACGTCCCTGCTCTGGCCTGAGGCTGCCAAGATGTGCCCTGAGGCTTTGTGGAGGTTCATGAAAGGATAGGAAGAGTTTCTACATTTTGCTACTCTCCAGAGCAGCTTGGTACCCATTTTAAACCRACATAAGGCCTAAATGTCCCCACGTTGTCACTGTGTCTGTGACTTCCAATCAGCCCCTGGCTGGACGTGCACAGCTCCCTGTCCCCCCTGCCAAGCACRAGCTCTGCAGTCGGACCCAGGAGAGGCCCCTGACCACTGTAAAAGGCAGGAACCATCCTGGAAACTTCCTTTGGTGTCACCAGAGATTGGCCTTGATGCTCTGGCCTTGCTCTTATCTTTCGTTACCCACGCTGTGCCTGGGACCGATGGCAGGATCTGGCCAGGACAGGTTCCCAGTGCTCCCAGTGGACTCCTCAYCCTTTCCCATGAACTCTCCGTGGTCCATGCTCAGCACAGTTGCCATCTCTTCCCTTCCTGGGACTGCAGACACCCCATTGTCTGGCAGAGTGCACATYCTACAAGGGACCACGGCATGTGGGGCCCCTGACAACGTCAGTGCTGAGTGAAGGAGGATCGGTGCAACCCTGTTGGGCTGGGAAGAGCCAAATCAAGGGGTTTGGGTTGGGCAAAAGCCAGAACAGACCTTGTGGGTCAGGTGGCAAAAGCCTATTTGAGATATCTGTGAGCCCCAGGCAGCAAAGCAGAGGATGGGGCTGGGATGAGCTGCTCCAGGGCTGAAGGCAGAGTAATTCCAGGGGTGGATTGAGTGCCAGAAGGGTTTGCTTTTGTCTTTTCCAGGTTTAGGGCTCTGCCTACACATTGCATGAAGGGGCAAATTCTTCCCCAGCAGCAGCAGTTCAGAGATCCTGGRACCATAGAATGGTTTGGGTTGGAAAAGACCTCAAAGCTCCTCTCGTTCTACTCCCCTGCTGTGCACAGGGACACCTTCCTCTATCCCAGGCTGCTCCAAGCCCYGTCCAGCCTGGCCTTGGACACTGCCAGGGATCCAGGSGCAGCCACAGCTTCTCTGGGCAACCTGTGCCAGGGCCTGCCCACCCTCCCAGGGAACAATTCCTTCCCAATATCCCATCTATCCCTGCCCTCTGGCACKGGGAAGCCATTCCCTGTGTCCTGTCACTCCATGCCTTGTCCCAAGTCCCTCTCCAGCTCTCCTGGAGCCCCTTTAGGCCCTGGCAGGGGCTCTGAGGTCTCCCTGGAGCCTTCTCTTCCCCAGGATGAGCACTCCCCAGCTCTCCCAGCCTGTTTCCTTAGGAGAAGTGCTCCAGCCCTCCACACCTGCGCTTGCCCTGGGAGGCTGCAGAAGAGGTGAGGACCACTGGTTCCCCCTTTGTCCAGCKSCTCCGACCTGCAGCCCACCCCCGCCCCCTGCCCASCCCCGGGCTGCAGCTGGACGGACTCTGCCCCGAGACAAAGCACCCCAAGAACCTGTCAGTCACGCCCAGGCTGCGCCATAACCCGAGCGGGAGGAAAGGCGGCGACACCTTCGCTGCAGCCCCCGCCCGCGCCGGCCGCGCTGCCCGACAGCAGAGACGGGGCACGGTCACACACCTGCCGCGTGTGACCTGTCTGCTCTTCAGGGAGCGGCGCTGGCGCTCGCCGCGGCGAAGGTCACCTCATTAAGAGGAGCGAGAGCCGCGTCCCCCGCCCGGGGGAGGCCGGGTGACTCCAGCCCGCTGAAGGGTGACCTTTTCCGCCGGCGAGGAGACGCGGCCCGGCCCGCGCGCTCCCCCCCGAGCGGCAGTTTAGTTCCACAGACACTTACACGTCCCGAGCACTGGTTTTGAACTTTTCATTCTCACCAGCTTGTCAGCTCTTGAAGGCTGTAAGTGCCTGCGGTGTCTCCTGCTCGCTGATGGGGCGAGCGCGACGCTGCTGCAGCAACGCTCCCTCCTCCCCGGCAGAGCCACAGAACATCCTGAGCTGAAGGGACCCACAGGGATCATCCAGTCCAGCCCCTGGCCCTGCCCAGACCCCCCAACAATCCCAGCCTGTGCATCCCTGGGAGCGTTGKCCAAACGCTCCTGGAGCTCTGGCRGCCTTGGGGCCRTGCCCATTCCCTGGGGAGCCTGGTCAGTGCCCAGCACCCTCTGGGGACAGGAGAACCTTTCCCTGCTCTCCAGCCTGACCCTGCCCTGGCCCAGCTCCAGCCGTTCCCTGGGTCCTGTCACAGAGAGCAGGATCAGTCCCAAGATTCCCACCCACAGGAAGGTCTGGCTGCATCTTTGACCCACCACAGTGTGTCCGAGCAGAGCTGTGTCTCAGCTCCTTGGAAAAGGTGCTGGATGTCACCCAGACGTGGCATGTGGGGATAGAGTGGGCACAACTCCCCAGCACAGCCCTGCTCATGCTGCAGAGCACACGTGGGAGCGTGAGCCCCGTGCGGTGCCTGCTGGGACCCTGTGCCAGCCCTGCTCCCACCCTAGTGCCAGCCCTGCTCCCACCCCAGTGCCAGCCCTGCTCCCACCCCAGTGCCAGCTCTGTTCCCATCCCAGTGCCAGCTCTGCTCCCACCCCGGTGCCAGCCCTGCTCCCATCTCACTGCCAGCTCTGCTCCCACCCTTATGCCAGCTCTGCTCCCACCCCTGTGCCAGCCCTGCTCCCACCCCCGTGCCAGCTCTGCTCCCACCCCGGTGCCAGCTCTGCTCCCATCTCACTGCCAGCTCTGCTCCCACCCTTATGCCAGCTCTGCTCCCACCCCTGTACCAGCTCTGTTCCCATCCCAGTGCCAGCCCTGCTCCCATCCCTGTGCCAGCTCTACTCCCGCTCCAGTGCCAGCCCTGCTCCCGCTCCAGTGCCAGCCCTGCTCCCATCGCAGTGCCAGACCCAGCGGGTCAGAGCTCCATGGGCAGCAGGGCACTGCCGGGCCAGCAGCCCCATCCCTGTGGGAAAGCAGCTGCTGCCTGGTTTCACCCTGCTACCTCAGAGGGGTGTTTGGGGTTTTTTTTTGCCTTTGCTGTTCCCGCCGAGCTGGGGAAGAAGAGCATCAACTGTCCCCGGCAGCGAGTGCAGAGCTGCGGTGCCGCGCTCCTCCCGCAGCTCGGCAGGGCCGGCTGGACCGCAGAGCTCCCCGGGGAGCTGCCCTTCCACCCCTTCCCGGAGCAGGAGAGGAGAGACATGCCCGCCTCCTCCCCTGCTCTGCCCTCCGCAGACCTTTAATTCTTTCTCCTCTGATGTTAATCTCGGAGGTGGTGCACAGGTCAAGTTTAATATGCTATCCTGGGGGAGTTTCATTTAGAGCCGGGGAGAGGCAGCCTGGCGATCCAGCGAGGCTTTCCCGTGCGGTCCGAGAGCATCGCCGGCTCCAAAAGGCAGCAGCCTGTGCTCAGCAGATGCCGAGRGAGGCAGATTCCCACAGACCTGGCTCCTACCCACGGCTCTTGCCAGGACCTGCTGCCTCTCTTCCAGCACATCCCCCCGCGGGCACCGTGCTGTTGCCCAGGGCCACTCTCAGGTGCCACCCCTGACTCGCCCAGCTGGCCCTGCACACCCCCAGGTCCACAGGCACAGCGTGTGCCAGCACCCAAACCCCGGGGGCAATGGCAGAGGCACATCGCTCACGCCTCTGCCTCAATTTCCCGGCTGGAGCAGGACTCGGGGATGCAGGGAGGTACTCACGGGTGAGCTCTATGGGGGGGCACAGAGCCCCCGGCGCAGGGGTGCCTGTCTGAAGCCTTTGTGGGGTGTCAGGGTGCCTTTGCTGATGGCTCCAGGCAGCCAAASCCCCCCGTGCTGCCCGAGCCCCTCCCGCCCGCAGCCCGGGCAGGCGCTGCCGTAATGGGAAAGGACAGGCAGTAAAAGACTGTGATGGGGATCATAAATATCCATTAAAGCAGCTTTTAATCCATGCTGCGAGCCACAGGGCCGTGGGTGAGCGGGGGCCTGGCAGGCTGTGTGGGGGCAGGTGGCACCCGGGGCACGGGGCACCCGGCACCCGCCGCGGGCTCTCGCTGCTCGGGGAGGGGACGAGCCACCTCTGCGGGGCCTGGCTCCAGGGGCAGTGCCCAGGCTGCCACCCTGCTTCCTCCAGAGCTCCAGCACAGCCCTGGCACCGCTGCGGGAGACCTGACATGGCCCCGATTCACCGGGGGAAACACGCTCAGTGCCCAGGCAGGGAGGGGCAGCCACAGTCCCTGTGCCACCAGCGCTGCTCAGCAAAGGCCAGAGCAGGTCTGTGCCCTCGCTTGGTGCTGGGAAGCAGAGACTTGTCCTAGCCCTTGGCTCATGAAGGGAAAATCTTGGCTCTTCTCCATCCCTCCCCGAACAAAACCCCYGCGCAGAGCCCCTCGGGAGCGCCCTGTTTGTGCGTTGCTGCTCAGCCCCTGGTCCGTGGATGCGGCTCCTGCATCCAGCCTTTGCTGCTCTCCAGGGACAACAGGCTCTGGGTAACAAGGGCACCCTCTTTCCCAGCTCCTGTTGAYGAGTTTCCCTCCAATTTGTGTACGATGTCTTCACCTTCCTCCCTCCCAGCACTGCCACTCACTATTTATGGCTGTACAGCACAGAGCAGGTCACATCTGTGTCCTTCCCCTGCTTTCAGCACAGGACAAAGTGCCCCTGATTGCTGCTGCCTCCACACAAAGCTCTGTGCCAGAGCCAGCTGCAAGATGGCAGCTCCATCCCCTCGGAGTCTGGGGTCTTCCCAATCCAGACTTTCCCACAGTGTACGAATTTCAAGGGGGGGGAAATTTCACCCAGAAATATCAAAACGTTTCCCTGGGTTTTGATGCTGCTAAATCATTAAACAGTAAAACACTAGATAGACTAGAAATGTAGATTTGAAGTAATATGATAATATAAAAGCCCAAATGGAATGAAACCAAATGATAATGTCAAATTGAAATGTTCGCCTCTCATTGGAAAAAATCCCTCCGACGTTATTGAAACAAAATGTGAAAGTTGAAATCATTTGATTTGACACTTCTCCATAGAAAAATATCATCAGGATCGACATGTTCCCAGGAGATGTTCGGAGTTTAGAAGCTGCTCTGCTGGAAAAATGTTGCCAGAYAGAAATAAGACCGAGCAAAGGAGCCGCGTTCTCCCCGCGCCCCTCTCTGAGCAGAGGTTTGGCACGGAGGGGCGARGGGGAGGCTGGAAAGGGACAGGGCAGGTCCTGCTCTTGACCCCACTGCCTTGCCCACTTGGTTCCAACCCATGCCCAGGGCAGTGACCRGCTGGTGGCCTCACTGTGCCCCATCCCCGCGGGGCCACACCGGCGGGGGCTGTGTCTGTCCCCGCGCTCCCTGCCTCTCCGTGGCCCTGCTCTCGGGCAGCAGTGCCGTGCCTCACGCCAGAGGTGTCCAGCAGCCCCAGAGCCGGCGCTCCAGGATTCCACAGCCGGCGCTCCAGGATTTCACAGCCGGTGCTCCAGGATTCCACAGCTGGCGCTCCAGGATTCCACAGCCGGCGCTCCAGGATTCCACAGCCGGCGCTCCAGGATTTCACAGCCGGCGCTCCAGGATTCCACAGCCGGCGCTCCAGGGTTCCACAGCCCATCCCCTGCACAGCCTTGTCTCTCAGCGTTGTTTTATTTTTTCATGCCCCTCCTGGGTGCGGCACCTGCCAGGACAGGACGTGCCCTGAGGTGCTGGCCAGGGTGGTTTGTACCCCTGTGGCACTTTCYGGGTCACTCAGAGTGCAGGGGGTGGGGAGGGTGCCCGAAGGCACCGATGGCTCAGCGGTGAGTGAGATCCACCCCTCTGCACACGCCTTGGTAACCTGGCACCTCCAGGACCTACTGCCTGTGGGGTGTGCAGAGCCCYCAGCCGGGATTATGGGAACTTTAAGGTTGGAAAAGGCCTCCAAGACCATCAATTCCAACCTTCAACCAAACACCCCCGTGCCCAAAGAACCATACCACAAAGTGCCACATCCACTCACTCTTGGAACGCTTTGGGGCCGGGGACTCCACCACTGCCCTGGGCAGCTGTGCCAGTGCCTGACCATTCTTTCAGGGAAGGAATATTTCCCAATATCCAAACTTCCCTGGGACAACTTGAGGCCATTTCCTCTTGTTCTGTCACTTCTTACCTGGAAGAAGAGAACAACTTCCACCTGGCTGCACCCTCCTGTCAGGGAGTTGTGGAGGGTGAGAAGATCCCCCTGGAAAACCACTGCCCCAAGCCCCCTCCCCTGACATTGCCTCTATCCCAGGCCGGAGGAGGGGGTACCAGCATCCCTCTGAGCTGGCTGAGCAGGATGCAGCAGGGCCAAGCCTCCCTCCTGGCTCTCTCCCTCCTCCCCAGGCTGCAGAGCTCGCCGGGGCTGGTGCTAATGAAGATTTCCTGCAGCGCTTGCTTAGCAGAAAATGATTGGTTACACCCGAGCTCGTAATTAAAAAAAAGAGAGCAAGTGCACTAATGGGTATTTATTTGACTGTTACCTTGTCATGTATTTATCGATGCAGATAAATTCAAAATCATTAAATGCTTTACGGGGCCTGACAATTTACAGCCCCTGTCAGTGCCCTGCCTCTGCGGCGGCAGAGCAACGCAGCCRCGGGCACGCACAGCCCTGGGCCCCAGCCCAGCCGGRGCGCCCGGGGGCAGGACACCAGCGSGCTGGGACCAAGCGTGGTGTGCAAAAAAAGGGGCTGAGGTGGTGCTGTGTCATGGCCTCTCCTCCTCGGGGACGTGTGACGACAGTGACAGGTCTCTGCTCGGGGCTGGAAGCGCAGCCAGGGTGTGATGGGCACATTTGGTGCTGCGTGGGGGGTGATTGGAGCTCTAACCCCAGCTCCCCACAGCCCCAGCCCTGGCTCAGACGTCCCTGAGAGCCCCAGGCAGATGGGACTGGAGTTGCCTCGGGGACATGGAAGGACTGAAATTATTTGTCACCTCCATGTGCAGGTGGAAAACTCCGGCCGAGCAGACACGAGCTGCTGGCACTGCTCGCGGGCCAACTGTGAGCCTGTGGGGCCACAGCAGAGGAGAACTCATCCTCTGCCTTCCTCCTTGGGCTGGAAATCCCTTTTCGTGCCTCCCCATCACAGAGCTGATGAGGACAGGGGTGATGAAGGAAGGATAACGTTTTTCCCTGCTCTGTGACAAGCAGCAGGGCCAGCCCTGAGAAGCCACAACTCTCAGGAGAGCATCTCTCTGGAGACTTATCMGGTGTGCAGGGGGAGGCAGGGGCATCTCTCGACTCAGTGTTTGCATAGCAACAAGGCCCTGATTATACAGCCCCTAATTACCTTATTATTCCCATTAGTGGAGGCAGGGAACCCCTTCCTCCTAACACACCCACAGGCAGCCCAGGCCCGGGGCTGAGTGGGAGCATCCCCATAATCCAGGAGTGTCACCGGCATTTCACAGAGCTCTGGAGCAGCACCKGGGCTGGCACAGCCTCCTGCCCTGTCGCACCAGCTCCGTCCTTAGCGGCCACAGCGGGCACCCGCGGGGCACACCTGGGCAGCACGACCCGCCCGTGCCCCGTGTGTGTGCACCCCTGTGCTCGCGCTCCCCGTGTGTGCCTCTGCGCACGGAGCTCCCCCCGTTCCCCTGGGATTTTCAGGGAGCCGGTTTTGCCTGGGGAAGCGACGCTTGCGGCGTGGAGCGAGTGTTCCCCGCAGGATCCCCTCAGCACGGAGCGRAGCCGGCAGCAGCCACCCTGGTGCAGGGCAGAGGTGCAGCCGCGGTGGCACTCACCTGCCTGCCGCCGGGCCACCACGGCCCCGTGTCCCAGACCTGTTCCTGGGAGAGAGTCTGAACAGCATCGCTCCCAGTGCGGACACGGCACTGCCTCTCCCACCTCTGTCCCGAACCCACGCTCAGCGCGGCAGCGACGATCCCAGCAAACAGTGCCCGGGGACCTCCGAAGGGTGACATCCTCGCCCTGCTCCCGGGAGCGTCTCGGGGCGGGCAAGGGCCGGGCTGGCGCGGGGCGAGCACAGCTGGCGGTGCTGCGGGCTGGCCCCTGGCACGGCCGGGAGAAGCCTCTGCCCGCGCCCCCSGAGCCGCGCTGCCCCGCCGCCCGTGTGTCCGCAGGCAGCCCGGGGGCAGAGCCGGGCACCCCCTGCTCCCCCGGCAGCCGCAGAGCAGGAGGCTCCGGCAGGCTCCGGCAGGCGAGAACGCCCCGAGCAGCCGGGGAGGCTCGGCAGGGGCGGGCGGGGACGGTGCCGCGGCGCGGGGGTCGGGACGGGCTCCCGGGGCCGCGGGCATTGTGCTGGGAGCGGGCGGGCAGGCAGCGGGGCCCCCGCATTGTTCGGCAGAGAAAAGGCGAGAACTGGGGCTCTGTGTGTAAGTAGGTCACACGCGAGGCTGGAGACGGGCCACGGGCACAGACTGCAAATGCAGGAGCGAGAAGAGAGGGAAAAGGGGGGTTGGGATGGCTGGGAACGGACAGTGAGGGGAGCAGGGGAGACACGGGCAGACAGACAGACAGATAGACCCGCAGGACCACGTCCCTGCGAGCCACAGAGGTCTCTCTGCAGCATCCTCACTTTCTGCCCCATTGCCACCCTTGCAGCGCGGGAGACCGAGCCCTTCCCTGACCCCACAGCCCAGTGTGGGAGCCGTGTCCCGCTGGGATCCGTGCAGGGAGCTCGGGCACAGCCCGGCCGCCTCTGGCTGTTCTCACTGCTGGGTGCACAGCGCTCTGCATCCTCACGGCAGCCACAAGCCATAAAACCATCCTGCAGCAGTCACACCAGGGCCGGGGCAGAGCAGCCGCTCAGCTGCCACCGTCACAGGGACACGTGTCCCTCTGCCCTCGGGGGGCTGGGCAGCCCCTGTGTCCCCGTGTCAGGCTGGAGAGCCCAGGGTGAGCCCAAGACACCCCATCGTGCTGGKAGGGCATGCAGGGGCTTCCTCCCCAGCACCTCCCAGGGTTCTGGGTGGCCATGAGGGGGTGGTGAGAGACGAGCCCATCTGGGACAGCATCACTGTGTGGGCCCTACACACCCCATTGACWGCGGGGTCACAGCAGTGCTGCCCTAATGTCCCACTGACCGCAGGGTCACAGCATTGCTCCCCTAATGCCCYCCACAGCAGGGTCACAGCATTCCCCTAATGCCCCCTGACAGCGRGGTYACAGCAGTGCTCCCTTAATTCCCCCCAAAAGCAGGGTCACAGCAATGCTCCCCTAATGCCCCAAACTGCAGGGTCACAGCAGTGCTGCCCTAATTCCCCCTGACAGAAGGGTCACAGCAGTGCTCCCCTAATGCCCCCCACAGCAGGGTCACAGCAATGCTCCCCCAAAGCCCCCCAACAATAGGGTCACAGCAGTGCTCCCCTGCTTCTCCCCACCCCGCAGCACCTGATGCTCCAGCACATGGTCCAACCCTGCACCCTGCAGCCTGTGGGGTTGGGAAAGCTGAGYACAGGCGGAAAATGCCTTCCCAGCCCCCGCGGTGATCAGCTGGTGCCCCGAGGCAGGAGGTGCAATTAACCTTCTCTCGACAAGAATAACTACCAATGTTATCATCGATCATAAAGTTGTCCAGCCCTTMGCAAGCCCCAGCCACAGGATGGGGATTGGATGTGGCGTGGAACGGGAACAGAGCGTGCAGAAGGGAAGACGCAGGATTTGCAGCATCCCAGCGTGTTCCCGGTGCACGTGGAGAGGAGCAGGGAGACATCTCCACAAGCTCCCACCGTCACCAGCCGTGCCTGCCCGCGTGGCAGGGCTGGCTGCAAGGGCCGGCGGGCTGCGAGTCCCTGGGGATGGGCTGGGCCAGGAGGGTGCCTGAGCTGAGACACATTAAGAGGCAGCAGGAATTAGGGAATGGCCAAAAGGAGCCTTGACAAAGCTTAAAATTGAATATGAAATGAAGGCACAAAGTAAAGCTATGAAAAAAATCCCTGGTCTARTCCACTGCTCCAGCTCACCAAGGAAAGGCGAAGCTTTGGATTTCAGCTGTTGCAGGAGCTGTGTGTGGGTGTAGGTTGTGCATCAGGCATCGCAGGGAGCACAAGATCAATGGGACATTTCCTAATTGCAGCCTGCCTCTCATCACGCGTGGATGTGAAGCAGGGACAGGTCACTTTGGGATCAGCCAGGGAGAATCGCGTCGGCCAGTCCGTGCAAGCCATGGGGGGCTGCACCCTCCGTGCTCTGCCTGGGGCAGCTCCAGGGGGCTGGTCCCTGCTCAGGGCAGGAGACGAGATCCAGAGGGATGTGACAGGGACGGGGACGAGATCCAGAGGGATGTGACAGGGACGGGG
>JACAXG010000126.1:1434152-1448327 GCA_018881555.1 Amblyornis subalaris
TTTTTTTTTTTTTTTTTTTTTTTTAATTTTTATTTTAATCTGCTGGTTTTGAGCCTCCCTGCTGGAGCGGCTGCCAAGGCCTCCCACCCGCCCCCGGCTGTGCTGGGGGTTGTCCGTGGGGCAGAGGGGATGCCGTGAGCTCCCAGCCCTCCCTCCCCGCGGGGCCGGGGCCGTCAGCAGCGGCTGCCAGCGCTAACCCAGATTCCAGGGGCGTCTTGCTGCCGCGGCTGCTAAATTGGCAGCATGCAAGAGACGTGTCACCTGGGTGACAGGGTGTCTCTGCCTGCCGGGGTGTTTGAGTACACGGCGCTGTGTGCTAAATACTCCCATCATTGCGGCTGAGCTGGAGACGCCGAGCGGGAAAGTGCCCTGGGTATTCCGAGGAGGATGGAGGCTGGATTGGGAGTGCACAGGGCACGGGACATCCCTGCCTGGTCACAGTGGCCAAAGCCCTGCTGTCCSCATCCCCAAACCCTCCTGTCCCCATCCCCAAACTCTGCTGTCCCCATTCCCAAACCCTGCTGTCCTCACCCCCAAACCCTGCTGTCCCCATCCCCAAACCCTCCTGTCCCCATCCCCAAAGCCTCCTGTCCCCATTCCCAAACCCTGCTGTCCTCACCCCCAAACCCTGCTGTCCCCATCCCCAAAGCCTCCTGGTCTGTGGAAGCAGCGAGCTGACAGCACCTGGATGGAGTTTCAGCATCTCCCCAGGAGCGTGTCCCTGCTCTCCTGACCATCTCCAGACTCCTGGGGGCYGGTGGGAGTTATCTTCTGCTGAGGGCAAAGGAGGGAGCAGTTAATGGTCCCTTTTGTTTAGAAATAGCTGCGAAACCACAGCCCGCGGCGGGAGTCGGAGCCGGGCCGGGCGGGCGGAGGGGTCCCCGGGGGACCGCAGATCCCGGCGGGAGGAGCCGGGCGTCTCGGCCGCAGATGGGGAGGGAGCGGGGAAGCCGAGGAGACAACCGGAGACAACCACAAGGGTAACCCGACCCCGGGGACGGTGCTCGGGGCGGCGGCGGGGAGGCTGGGCTGGGGGGGGGAGAAGCAGCTTCCCCCTCCTGAGCCGCTCGCAGTGCTCTGTGAGAGGGTGCTGGGACACAGAGACCCTCCTGGGAGGCAGCCCTGTCCCCACCGCAGTGTGACAAGCCAGCACAGGTCCACGTCAGCGAGCCCGAGGCTCGGGGATGGCAGCACCGCGGGGGATTTGCGGTCTGGGGGGATCGTGCATGTACAGCAGCTGTGGGGCACTCTGCACACCCTCGGCGGGGACCGGGGGCTCCCTGGTGGGTGTGTGACACCAGCGGTGGCTGCACCACCCCATCCTGCCTCTCCTGCAGAGAAACAGCACCCACCACTCCCTGCCCTCGGCCTCTCACACTCCTCCAAGCCCCTTGCAGGGGCCCTTGCCCATCCTCCCCGCCCAAGGGTGGTCGTCCCTCACGCTCGGGAAGCTCTCCCTGAAGTGGGTCCCTCCCAGCTCCCTCCTTCCCACCAGGCAGACATGGGGTCAGCCCTTGCCCATGCCCCAGCCCCGGGGAACAGGCCGGGCAGTGACCTGTGTCCCATGAGTGACCCRCCCTGCAGGACAGAGGGACAGGCTGTGCCAGCCCAAGTGTCCAGGAGCCCCAGGCAGCACTGTCACAGCAAAGCACCTCTGCTCCCAGCGGTCACGTTCCCAGTCTCACCACAGAGGGACGAGAGGCCACGGCCCTGTAGGCACAGGTGGCTCCAGCCACGCTCTGCTGGGCACTGCTGAGGCCACACCTCCAATCCTGGGGTCAGTTTTGGGCTGCTCACAACAAGAAGGACATGGAGGRGCTGGAGCGTGTCCAGGGAAGGGAAYGGAGCTGGGGAAGGGGCTGRAGCASCAGGAGAGGCTGAGGGAGCTGGGAAAGGGGCTCAGCTTGGAGAAAAGGAGGCTCAGGGGGGACCTTCTGGCTCTGCACAACTCCTGACAGGAGGGGCAGCCAGGGGAGGTCAGGCCCTGCTCCCAGGGAACAGGGACAGGAGGAGAGGKAACAGCTTCAACTTGTGTCAGGAGAGGTTCAGGTTGGATATTAYGGAAGTGTCTTCACTGAAAGAGTGGTCAAGCCCTGGCACAGCTGCCCAGGGCRGTGGTGGAGTCACCATCCCCAGAAGTGTTCAAAAACCAGGTAGATGTGGCACTTGTTGATATGGTTTGGARGGTGTAGTGGGATTCGGTTGAAGGTTGGACTTGGTGACCCTGGAGGTCTTTTCCAGCCTTAATGATTCTGTGATTCCTCCGGACCTGACGAAGGTCAGCCGGGTCCTGGATCTGCTTCCTCTGCCAGGCCAAGCTCCAGCCTCTCCCAGCCCTGCTCCAGGCTGCAGCTGGAAGGGAGAGAGACCCAGCCAGAGGCTCAGGGAYGTGTATTCTGCTCATTGCTCACAAATACTAATGGCCCAGAGTTATTAATATTGCCACTGTAGTCATATCTGGGTAATTACTGCCATTAACCACCAGCAGAACTATTGAGTTCCCCTAATCAGTGCATTATAATAATTGGGACCAAGTGTTTTATAGATCCAGACGCTAATTCCTTCCTAGCACCTCTCCCTCCCCTGGAGCCGCTCCTCCCTGCTCTGCTCCAGCATCTCCCAGCCTGAGGCTGCTCCCCGTGTCCAGCTGCTGGGGCACCCTGTGGTCATCCTAGGATGACCCATGCCTTGGGACGACCCATGCCTTGGGATGTCCCATGCTTTAGGATGTCCCATGCCTTGGGATGTCCCATGCTCCATCTGATGGGGAATCCTGGCTGTAGGAATTTCGGGTGTCCAGGTGCTCCCTGCTCAGGATGTCCAGGCTGTGAAGGTGGAGGTGCTTGGGTGTCCAAGCAGGGCTGGCAGGAGAGGAGCTGGGTCCATGCCCTGCACGTGTGGCCCAGCAGCACGTCCCAAACGCCAGGAGGCAGCGGGATGGGCGGAACCSTTCGGCTGTTCTGGGACAGAGATCCGCTGTGGGGGGAGCGAACGGCACAGTCTGCTGTTTACWCCCGGCTCCTCTGGCTCTGGAAAGCCTTCCCTGCTGCAGCCATCTGGGCCTTGGAGCCCGGAGCCGCCTTGGCCCGGAGCTGGGGGCTGCTCAGGGGCTGACTCAATGGGCTGAATCAGAGGAGCATCTTCTCCCCCAGCTCCCGGATGCGCCGAGCGGAGCCGGGAGCTGCCCCCGCATCCCGCTGCGTCACCAGGGACCCCACCCCTTCCCAGCCCCGCTTCCCCCGAGCACCAGCAAGCCCTTGGACCCCCAGGTGCTGCCCGGGGCAGGCAGAGCCCGGCTGGACCCAAAATCAGCGTCTGCCGCATCCCTTTGGGGCAGATCCTGGGGACAAAGTGGGTCCCACACTGAGCCCTGGCAGGGAGGGTGAAGTCGGGGGGCAGAGCAGGTCTGCAGCCCCCCAGGACACCTCTGCCCCTGTCTACAGCAGGGAGGGCAGCAGATCTGTGACTCCCTCGTGACAGGGAAAGCACAACCATGTGTCATTTGGAGCTGGCCTGAAAACAAAAATCCCTGGAAATTCTAATAAATAAAAAAAAGCGAGGGGGAGGGGAATTTTTAGGGTGGCRGTTACACCAAAGGTTTGGCTGTGCCCAAGCCAATCCATTTGCTTCCAACCACAGCCATTTCACAGAATTTTTTTTTTTATGCTTAGCAAAATAAAATTAAGGGAAACTTTGAAACAAAGTCATTTGGAAGAGAAAAAAAAAATCAAAACATTTCAATCTGAATAGGCTGAAATGAAATGTTTTGATCTTTTGGGTTTTTTTTCCCTCCAAACAAACCATTCAGCAGAATTGACATATTCATCCAGAACCTTTTGGTGTTGTCAAATCTGAATTTTTGTTTTTATATATATTTTTAAGAAAATCAAGCCCTTCCAGCTCTAGCCAGCCTAGAGCTCCTCACAGGCAGAGCCGTGTGCTGTCCTCAGGGGGAGCTCCCTGGTGGGTCTGGGGGGAGCCTCCTGCGTGGCTGTGGGTCCTGGRGGGGGAGAGGTTCCTCCCTGCAGAGCAGAGAGCAGCGTTGGAGCCACGCTGGGGCACAGCCCTCACCCTCCTGCCCAGCCCAGAGARGGACCCGACGGCCGAGGGACAGCGCTGCCAAGGGGAGGACACGGCCTCGTCACCCCGGGAAGGATGAGCCAGGTGAGAGCCGCTCCCCTGGGAGCCGGCAGGTGAGAGAGCAGAGCGGCGCAATCAATAGCGCTAATTGCAAAGGCAATGTCTAGCAGAAATAAGATGGTTATTCTGCATCACTGGGCACTCTTACAATCAAATTGTCCACAGACAATTAGCTGAGCAGGAGAAATAGGAATTAGATTTCTAATTGTTCTGCTGGTGAAAGGCATTTCGGAGCACTCGGAGGACTGGAGGAGGGAGAGGTTTGCGTTTCCGCCGGGCTGCGGGAGCTGCCATCCCTGCTGTCATTCCCAGAGGGATAACCGAGCCAGGGAGCGGGGACTGCAGCTGGGAAGTACAGACGGCTTCTGGGGAGGCTCTGGCCGAGGCTCCTCTTTCACGGCTGGGTTCTTCGTTYCTCTCCTTCAGCCGCCAGCACGACTGAGCGGGCAGCGCTGGCAGCGCGCTGCCGCGGACCCCTGGGCATCCCCCGGCTTCATCCCGGCCTGAGGACGCCTCCCACCCACCGCCCGCCCTCCTGAGGGACCGCCCGCACCCCCCGCGTTCCCAGCAGTGTGACAAGGCGGCGAGCGGGGCAGGAGCCGAGCTCCCGTCCCCGAGTGCCCACCCCGCGGCTCCGCGGCAGCGCACGGCCTGCGGGATGGCACTGAGAAAGGCGGGGGCGGGAGCACGGGGATTCTTCCGATTGTTATCGGTGCCGGTGTTGACTCACGCTGGTGGGTGGCTGCGGCTCGAGGGAGTCTCCTGATGCCGCAGCTCCCGGGGCTGCATCGTGAGGACAATGGGAAGTCCTCCCGCCTCTGCTCCCTGGGCTGGCGGGGAGCACCCCCGGCGTCCCCGCTGCCCGCGKGGTCTGCCTGCTCTGGAGGGACGGTTCTGCACCACAGGGGTCCCCACACCCACCCGAGGCGGTGGTTGCCCCTCAGTCGCATTCTCACTCCAGGAGTGGGTACAGTGTGGCTGCAGCGTCCCAGGAGGGACAGAGCCCTCCCTGGGGTGTGACATCTCCATYGGTGCCGACGGCAGCAACCTCGCCTTGGGCAGCAAAACCTGGGGGCTGGGCAGAAGCCTCTTGTGGGCTTTGGTACCCACCAGCGCAGAGAGCCAGATCTGAGAGCAGATTCCCCTTCTTCCCCCTCTCAGCACAAATCCACCATCCCACTGCTGACCCCCACGGAGAAGGCAGTCCCGAGCAGTGCCAAAGGGCTTTGTGGAGGGGTTTTCCCTGTCTGCATTCCCATGTCCCCATGGCCTGCCAGAGGGTGCTGTGCTCAGAGCACCCCGACCCTGCCAGGGGAGCAGGGCTGGCTGTGAGCTCAGCGGGACACCCCACGGGTTCCTTCTCTCCTGACCCCACTGGCACTTTGGGATGCACAATCCTGTCGGGCACTCTCCCTCCCACAGGCGGCAGAGCCACCAGCGTCCCTTTCCTTCCAGCGGCAAAGGCCGGAGCAGTGAAGGGGCTTTTGCTCCTGCCTTGGAACCCCAGGCAGGACCCAGATCAGGCCCCTGCAGACAGAGGCCACCCAGTCCCTCCTGCCTCAGCACGGGGGAGCCTCTGTCCCAGGGGGAAGACCCACAGCAGCCAGCCCCTGGCAGCTGGATTGGTGCTCAGGGGATCTCCTGCTGCTCGTGCCCCTCTGAGCACAGCCGGGCCCTGCTCCCCTGGCTTCCCTCCAAGCCACCCAACCATGGCAAAAACAGAATTAAATCACCTCAGAGAGCGTGTGGCTGCTGGTCATCACGGTCACATCAGTGTGGGCACTGTGGTTTGTCGGAGGTGGAATGTCCTGTGTGCTCAGCAGGAGCTGCCCTGCATGGGAGCCCTGCAGCTCAGACCCACGGACACGCCGGAGTCCCACCACGGACAGAGGGGCCACACTGTGAGCAGCACAGCCAGGGCTCCCTCCTTGCCACGGCAGAGATGGGGACAGCCTCATCCCACACTCCCAAAAGGATCAGCCCCAGGTGATGCTGCTGCTGTGGGAGCACAGCCAAACACAGCCCCACACATGTTTATTCTCATGCACACACACACACACATATATATATATATGTATGTATATATATAATTTCCCCTTTGCCTTTGAGTCACCAGTGTTGAAACCTTCCCTGCCAAGAGTCTTCTGAGAAATATATTCCCCCCCTTCCCGTTTCTCCCTCTCTCTCTCTCTGTAGCATTCGGGCTAATTTTATCTTCTGTCTTTCATCTGCCTGTGTATCTACCACTCCTGACAAAAAAGAGATTTTCACAGATTTTGCTAGTGCTCACCAGCTCTAAAAGCTTTCATCTCCCTCCGACGATGAGTGCGTGTCATCTGCTCGCTCCAAATTACAGCAGAGGCCTTCACACTCAATCGCAGCATTTTCTGCCTAATTTCCCAGGCAGCAAGATTAAGTGTGGGCTCGAGGCTTGTCTGGCGTGATCCGGGAGCGCTGCCCGCCTCCCGGCTCCCAGGGCTGCCCCGGGGAAGCCCGGAGCGCACCTCGCCCTGCCTCAGCCGTGCACAGCCTGGCAGCAGCAGCGCCGTCCCCGGCAGGCAATTCCCAGCCCGGGATGCGATGCTGAGCGGGGAGGCTGCTGGTGGCACGGAGCCCGGAGCTCTGCCTGGCCGAGCCAGGGTGTAAGGGCGGCTCTGAGGCCCAGGGAGCCCCCCRGCACCAAACCCASCCTGGCTGGGGCTGCTGCAAGTCCAGGAGGCAACTGCAGCACAGAGAGCGGGGCAGCAGGTGAGGGTTTAGCTCCTGTCGTCACCACCACAACCACTTCTGACAGCAGTTTCCAGGCTGCTGATGTTGGCTCTGGGTGCTTTGCAGCCACATGTCAGCTCTGGTTGCCACCAGGGTGAGGGCTGTGGTGTCCACACAGGAACAGCCACCACACTCTGCCCTGGGTGGGCTGTCCTTGGGGCACCGCCCCTGGGCACCCCTGAGCACCGTGGTGGAGGCAAAACTTGTCCCTTGAAAACAAAGCTGCATTTAAACAAGGCAAAAAAGCCAGCACAGGGATCCTACAATGGAATCATAGAATGGTTTGGGTTGAAAGGAACCTCAACAATCACCCAGTCCCACCCCCTGCCATGGGCAGGGACACCTTCCACTATCCCAGGGTGCTCCAAGCCCCATCCAACCTGGCCTTGGACACTGCCAGGGATCCAGGGGCAGCCACAGCTTCTCTGGGCAGCCTGTGCCAGGGTCTCCCTACCCTCACAGGGAACAATTTCTTTGTAATATCCAGTCTAAGCCTTCTCTTTCAGTCTGACACCAATCCCCCTTGTCCTGTCACTCCAGGCTCCTGTAAACTGTCCTTCTCCACCTTTCTTGCTGGCTCCTTCAGGCACTGCAAGGCCACAATTAGGTCACGACAAAGTCTTCTCCTCCCCAGGCTGAACAATCCCAGCTCTCCCAGCCTTTCCTCCCAGCAGAGCTGCTCCATCCCTCTGCCCATCCTGGTGCCTCCTCTGGGCTCTCTCCAGCAGCTCCACGTCCTCCCTGTGCCGGGCCCGGGGCTGGGGCAGCTCTGCAGGAGGGGAATCACCCGAGGGGGCAGCGGGGCAGAATCCCCCCCTGCCCTGCTGCCCACGCTGGGCTCAGCCCCGCACGGGGGGTTCAGGTCCCAGCACACGAGGCCGGGGCAGGGCCAGCCCTCACCCACCAGCACCCCCGAGTCCTTCTCCCAGGGCTGCTCCATCTGCCCATCCCCCTGCACGGATCCCGGGGGTGCATGTCAGGGAACACGGCCAAGGAACCCCAGCCCCAGGGACAGCCCAGCCTCCTGCCCACACCGACCGCCCCGTGCGATCCCCCGCCCAGCACCCTGCCCGTGGGAGAGGCGCTCTGATCCCATCCCTGCRGGAATCCAAGTCCCATCCCCGCCCAGAGCACGCTCCGAGGCTGCGGGGCTGCCGGGGGCACGGCCCTGGGGCACACCGAGGCCTCCCGGGGAAGGGACCCCCTCCCACCACGGGCGGGGTGCTGCGGGGAGCCGGCAGCTCCTCCCTCGGCTCCCTGACAGGCAGAGCACGAGCCGAGCCGGAGAGAGGAGCAGACGGCATGATTAGCTCTGCTCAAAAAGGTCAAAACACTTATCAGACACGAGCGGCGAAGCTAAAAATACACTCGGCACCTCCCTGGCAATTCTCTCCCGGGAAGTGACAGCCGTGGCTGGTGGGGAAGGGCCGCGGGATGAGAGCAGGGCTGCTGCACTCCTGCATGGGAGCCCGCATCGGCAAGGGGGGCTCTTCCCGTTCCTGCCACCCCTCTGTGGGACTGGGGAACGGCAGAGTGACACCACCAGAGGCATCAGAGATGCTCTGAGGGTGCCTGGGATGGGTGGGATCAGGCAGGAGGGTGAAAGGCAGACGGTGGAGCACGTCAGGGAGGAAACCACTCCAGAGCYGAAACGTCAGGGAGATGGGACGAACGAGGAGGTAACAAATGCCCTGGATGACACAGGGTAGGAGCTGGAGACAGGAGACATGGTCCCTTGGCAAGGAGCCGGTGCGATTGTCCCCATGGCCCCTCTGCTCTGGCTCCAGAGACCCCTGCAGCAGCCAGGCCCAGGGTGTGAAGGCAGAGGACATTGTCCCTCCACACTCCTGGTCACACTCAGACACATCCCACATCCACAYCTCTGGGAGGAATCACACAGCACACGCTGCCCAGACGCTGCAGTCCCACCAACAGAACCAGAGACTCATTAAGGTTGGAAAAGACCTCCGAGATCACCAAGTCCAAGCTTCAACCAAAGTCCCCATGCCCACTAAACCACATCAYGAAGTGCCAACATCTCCCTGTTTTTTGAACACCTCCAGAACTGCAGAGTATCCCAACACCTCCTGGGGGCAAAGCTCCTGGAGAAGAAGAGGTGACTTTCACCACTAGGACCTCCTCACCTCCCCTGACACAGGCACCAGCTGCCCACACCCCTCAGATATGTTTTGGTGCTTTCCATGGTGCAGCAAATCCATCACCCCACACCTCACCCCTGACCTGCCTCTGCCCTGCTCGAAGCCRTGATGGGAAGGAGTTTCCCAGTGATGCTGCAATTCTTGGGCCTGTGTTTTAACTTGAGGTAGGAGCATGTTTGTTCCTAATTCCCTGTGCCCCTGCTGCGCCTCTTTGAGCACAGCTCTTTCCACCTCAGCTCCTCCCGCAGCCCAGCACTATGGCTGGGAAGAGCTCCAGGAACAAACGTCTCCTCCGTGACCCTGGAACACCTCGAGCTCCCAGTCCCAGCAAAGAGGGACTGCAACCTCCTGGCCTCACTGGCAAAATTCAGTTGTGCCTCTTGTATTTCATATTTAAGGGGTTTTTACGAGGCCAGGTTGGACGGGGCTTGGAGCAGTCYGGTCAGCCTGGAAGGTGGCCCTGCTCAAGGCAGGGRGTGGAACGAGAGGAGCTTTCAGATCCCTTCCAAACCCAAACCCTCCCGGGGTTCTGTGATTGCTGGCAGAGGCTGAGGAGAGGCAGTGCAGGCTGAGGCCAGAGGGCTCTGGGGCCAGCCCGGGCTGGCACGCTGCTCCCGGGTGCTGTGGTCACGGGAGCCCAGCCCGAGGCCCGAGGCCATCCCTGCACATCGATTCCCATGGAGGGGACGCTTTGGGTGGGACCGAGGGATGGGAAAGCGATACTTTCCAACCAGCATTTTCCCAGCCCAGCGTGTGGGAACGCGCCGTGCGGGAAAGCCGTGGGACAGCGGTGGGACCCCGCGGACAGGGACCCAGCTGGGATGTGAGCAGCTGCCCCGGCACGGGCCGCGGTGACAGCGAGGAGAAACGAGGGTGCCGGTTTGCAGCAGGGCTCCCGAGAGCTGTCACCGCCCAGCGCTGTCACCGCCCGTCACTGTCACCGCAGCGCCCGCGAGGCCTCACCTGGGCCGTGGCTGAGCACCTGGGCCGTGGCTGAGCACCTGGGCCGTGGCTGAGCACCTGGGCTCCCGCCTCATTAGGAGCTGTTCCCTCATTACGGAGGCAGCCGCTGCCGCCCGGCAGGGATGGGCTGCTGGAGGAGACGCGCCGAGTGCTGTGGGGCCACCACGGCATTTCCTGCGGGGATCAGGTGGCCGGGACCAGCCCCAAAARCGTTTTGCTGTCCTGGGCTGCCACACGGCGAAACGGGGCCAGCTGCCCCATCCTGGCGGCGCTTGCCCTGCTCTCCTCCACCCTGGCACGCGGTGCATTCCAGCCTGGATTAACCCCGGGGGTTACGTGTGTCTCGTGGAGATCCGTGCGGCYGCCTCCTCATTCCACTGACACGGGGCCACCTCGTGTCCCTGTGAGCACAGCCTGGCTGCCCCTGTCCCTGCAGGGGTGTCTTGTCCAGCTGCAGCCCCGCGGCTGGAACGTGGCATCCCTGCTGCCTGCTCCGTCCAGCGGTGCCATCTCCGAGGAGCTGTGGATCATGCCTGGATGGGGGGCTGGGGAAGGCACTCCCCGGGGAGCAGAAGCCAGTCCCCAAATCCCGCTGTCCCCCGGGGCTGGTTCCTGCGTCCTTGTGCCCTGAATAGATCTTGTTCCCTCCTAGAGCCCCTCCCTCCCTGTTCTCTGGTGGCGCAGGGGACATAAGGACCCACCGTGTCATCCCTCTGCTCGTCTCCAGGGAGAAAAGCAGGAGGGAAGAGGTACTTACTGCTTCACCTCTGCTTTACCCTTCCTTTAGGCAAGGGCTTTTAATTTCCTTTTAGGGCCGGAGCAGCAATCACTAAATGATGTCAGATCCCTCAGTGCAAAGCTGGAGGATCCCCAGCCTCTGGCTAAGCCCTGCTTGAGCGACAGCCCTGTACCTGCAGGTCAGAGACCTCCCCGGTGCYGCTGACAGCTCTGCTAAAAGCTCTTTGTTCCTCAGCCCCCAAGGCCCTGCTGAGTGGCGAACGGCACAGGGAGCATCTGCGGAGCCACGAGCAGGGACTCCTGGAGCAGGGATGCTCTCGGGCCGCCCTCCCTGCCCCTCTGAGCAGCGACGGGCCAGGGGCAGTACCTCGGCTCGCCCTGCCTGCCTGAGGCAGTGGGTTTATGCACCAGCCCTTAGATCGGGAGGGCTGGCTCCAGTCCCACGGGAGTGACGCTTGCTGGGGATGCACATCCAGAGGGGACAGGGGCTGGTGCTGTCACTGCCACAGTCCTGCCATCCCTCCCCAGCTTAGGCTCCTCTCACCTCTCCCATCAGCTCCGTGCCCAGCGTGCCAACCAGACCTGTTGATTCCACATGGATGCGAGCGCAGTTTGCTCTCCACGATCACCCRCCCGGGGTTGCCCCCACGGCAGAGCCCCTGGAGAGCAGAGGTGCTCGGCCACCGAGCCAGGGCTGCTTTGGCGGGCGCCTACACCTTTAAATCAGGGAGAAAAAAAATAAAATAAATCCTTCGCCTAGAGGGCAGTGGAACAATTTTGACTTTAAAAAGAGAGCGAGACAGAGAGAGCGAAGTGAGCGTTAACAACTCCTGATCCAGTCCCTGGGCATTCATTAATGTTTCATGGCGCTTTCAATTATTGCCTCCTCTGCCACTGCCGTCATCTGTCTCTTCAAATCGACGGTATAATAACCACTCAAGCAGAAATCCACTCTGCTGTCTGCCCGCCACTCCCCTCCCAGCCTCCGCAGCTCCCTCTCTCCCAGCTTTTCATCTGTGCCTCGCGCAGCTCTCGCTGGAAATGCCGGAGCCCCTTCCCCGCTTGTTGCACCASGGACAGTGCTCGGGGGGACATGGGGGTGTGCAGGACCCTCCTGTTCGGGGTCAGGCTGTTATCCCCCCACACCCAGGGGGTCTGCAGCTGGTTTGGGCTCACRCTCTGGGGCACAGGGAGGGTCTGACACCCCAACCACTGAGCCCCAGAGCCCCACCGTGACCCTAACCCTAAATGCACCCCACCCCCAGCACATCCCACCCAGCACGCCCAGCCTGCCTTCCTGGTCAGGAGACAAAGCAGATGTGCCGGCACCGTGTGTCCCACACACCCCCAGCCCTCTGCACACACCCACACGTGTGCCCCACACACCCCCAGCCCTCTGCACACACCCACACGTGTGCCCCACACACCCCAGCCCTCTGCACACACCCACACGTGTGCCCCACACCCCCAGCCCTCTGCACACACCCACCCGTGAGCTCTGCCTGCTGCCCGCACAGCCCCGGGCTCAGCCCACCAACAGACTTGGCCCAAATCCCTCCCCCCCCGCAGAACGTCCCCCCTCTGCCACCTGAGCTCTGGCAGGACATGGGAGAGCCCCAGGGCGAGTGTGGGCGTCCAACAGCTCCTGGGGGTCCGACAGCCCGGGAGGGGCAGGGAAGGAGCCGTGCTGGGGGAGGTTGGCAGAAAGCAAAGTCTGTCCACGCGTTTCCCTGTGAGATGTCCTGGCTCGGGCAGGAGAGGTCTCAGAGGGCTGGAGCGGGCGAGGAGCAGCTGGAGCATCCACAGGTCACCTGCCCAGCACTGGAACCAGAGCTCAGCTCAGCCTTTCCATGCCTGGGTAGGGTCAGAGAACCCCAGAACGGTTTGGGTTGGGAAAGACCTTAAAGCTCATCTCATTCCACCCCTGCCGTGGGCAGGGACACCTTCCAGGGTGCTCCAAGCCCTGTCCAGCCTGGCCTTGGACASTGCCAGGGATCCAGGGGCAGCCACAGCTTCTCTGAACAATCTGCGCCAGGGCCTCCTCACCCTCACAGGGAAGGATTTCTTCCTAAAATCTAATCTAAATGTACTCTCTCTGAGTTTAAAGCCATCCCCCCACCCCCAGATCTGCCAGAGCCAAGGCTGCAAACCTCACACAAGCCCCATAAATCTTACGTTTGCCTTGCCCAGCCCTTGGCCCTCACAAGCACAGTGTCCCTGCAGCAGCACCTCAGGGCGAAGGAGCCAGAGCCTTCCACTCAGGGCAAGGATCCATGGAGGACCAAAAAAGGGGTTCCCAGCTACTCTGCCCAGCATCCACCAGCCCATCCAGACACATCCTTGCTCTCTGGGATGGGAGGAGGAGCTCGTGGCTTCCACTGCAGACTGAGAYGGACCCAAACCTCCACCTTTCAACACCAGTGCTCCTGCTCAGGAGGACAAAAGCGTTTTGCTCAGATGAAGTCACGTCCTTCAATGCCAGCCCTGCATTCACACCTCATGGAGGTGTTGGGACTCTGCACTTTCAAACATTTATTATTTTCTCAGAGTGGAAATAGTGTTGAAACCTCAAAATTTCCAGCGGGACATTCCCCATTTAACTGTCCTCCCTGGGCTGGGATTGAATGCTGACAACTGAATCACCCMCATCGTGTTGCTATTACCAGAAAGCTCTTCTTGGACACCCAGCTCTGGTGTCCACGTGTTCTCCAAGAGGAAGAGGATGCTCGGAATGGCCCAAGGCCACCTGGGAGACCTGGTGGCAGAGGGGCACACGGACAGCGGGCGGTGGAAGGACAGAGCGGGACTCCCCACTCTTTTTGGCCATCTGGGTGCCTCTGCTTTGGCAGAGCTGCCATTCCTCCCAGGACAGGGTTGCCTGGACGCTCCCAGCCCCTCGCTGGGCTCCGGCCACCTGCACTCCCAGCAGCTCCCAGCTGCTCCCAGCTGCTCCCAGCAGCTCCGGCTCTGCCTGCTGAGGGGACCCTGGAAGCACAGAGCTCCCCGTCAGCCCTCGCTGCTCCTCCCTTCCTCCCCCTCACCCACCCCGGGCCGGTTTTCCTTTTGAATCCTGTTCTCCCTTTCCTGGAACTCTCCTGGCTGGAGCAGGGCTGGAAGGAGGCGAGCAGGGACGTGGCCCCGGGGAGCGGCTGGACGCGGCGGGGCTGGGATGCTCAGGAATGCCCCAGCAGGACGTTCGCTGTCTCCTTTCTTTCTCTGGCTTTTGTGAAGATATTTCAGAGTCCCTCTGATGGGAGCCAGATGTGCTCCAGATGTTTGTGCTTAGCAGAGCCCTGCCTCCTGCACACCCCAAAGGACTCGTGGGTGTCTTGGTGACAGTGACCACAGCCCCAGCCATGGCATTGTCCACTCCCAGAGCTTGGTGACAGTGACCAGAGCCCCGGCC
>JACAXG010000126.1:1458443-1501546 GCA_018881555.1 Amblyornis subalaris
GGCATTTGAAATCCTCCATGGCAGAGGAGGAGGTGAAAAGCACCTTGCAGACCAGTGCACGGGCCCACAGCTCTCTCCTCCTCGAAGCAGGGACAGCTCTCTGCTGAGATTTGTGCCTCTGACCGTGCCACAGAAGCCCAGGCACACTGGTACGCAGTGCTACACATTTCTATTTTGCAGCTCTAGTGGCTTTATCACCAGCCATCTAAATGAGCCTGGAGTCTGTTGCTCCAATAAACTGCATTATTTGTGAATCTGTTCTGAAAGTTCTTGCCGAACTCGGCCAGACTCAGAGTGYTGGTGAATCCCTGATCGTGGATGAGACCAGACTTGGAGTGGGACCCACATTTGGGTGCAGCTGGGAACACGACCAGACTCAAAGTGCTGGATGGGTTCTGACCGGAAATAAAGCCCAGCCACGCCCAGCCCCTCTCATCTCTGAGGATCACATAGCAAGGCTTTTATTTTCTGCCAAATTCCTGTCCTCTTCATGCAACACCTCTCCCAGGAGCTTCTCCTGCTTCTCCACACAGGGGACGCTTCCTGTGCCCGTTGCTGCCTCCCTCCCTCGTGTCACAGTGCCCTGCTGGGCTGGCACCGGCCCGCCACCCCCGAGTGGTGCCATCCCAACAGGCAGGAGCAGCGGATGGGGCTGGAGGTTCCCCCAGCCGTGCCCAGCCCTGGCTCTCAGCAGCCCTTCGTGCAGCCCCTGCAGCTCCCGGCTGGGCTGAGCCCCTCGCTGAGGGTTCCGTGCTGCCTCAGACCCCGTTTATTCACCCCACAGCAGCTGCAGGAGCATCTCCGGGTCACAGAGGCAGCAGAGTGGGGACAGCAGCTGCCAGCGTCCCCCCAGCCTCACGGGTTCCAGTGCGGGTACCGAGGCCAGGGCAAGGCAGAGCTCACACGGCCTGGCTCATCCTTTAAAGGACACGTCCTTCAAAGGCCCCGTTGGCTTCTGACCTTTCTGCCACTTTTTCAGGGCTTTCTCTGGGAGTTTTGAGCGTCACAAAAAATATTCACCAGCAGCTGAGACCAGGGAGGGCTGGGGTGAGGGTGGGGAGGCTGCAGACCTCTCCTGCTCACTGGCCCTGACCCGGCCACCCTGAGCTGGGGCACAGAAACCCCTGGGTCTGACACCACTGCCCATCCTCACCTCCCCTGGGCAGCACAGACTGGCCTCAGTGCAGACACATCAGCCACTGTCCTGTCCATGGACTCCCTAAAGCAGCCCAGGGAGCACAGCTGGTGGGACAGAAATCCCAGGAACGTGATGGGGTGGGTGCATCCACCAACACGAAGGCAGAGGGAGTGAGGGACCTGGAAGATGCCAGCCCTGGGAAGGGGAGGCGTGTGCTGGGGTGCTGATCAGAGAGGCAGGACCCAATGCTCCCAGCAGGCTGGGGTGTCCATCAGAGCCTCTCAGAGACTCAGTGCTCCCAGCAAGATGCCCAGGGGCCACAGGGTTGGCTGGATCCGGCTGCTCCTCCTCTCCTTGAGGTGTTCCACACTCGCCCTGCACCCCACACTGCCGGGGTGAGGGGCTGTGGGGGTGCCAAAGGGGGGTGTCTGTGKGCCCTGGGAGCTGGGGGGACCCTTCACCCTCCCAGGTGGGGCTGGGCCTGTTTCAGGAGACCTGAGGCATCTCTCCCACTGGGTGATGGGTGATGGGTGCCACCTCAGAGGAAGAACTGGGTTGCTGCAGGTCCCAGTGCTGTGGGAAAGGCTCCAGGCAGCTCCTCCGAAACACAGCACAGCCTGAAGTGTCTCTGGATGCCACAGGAGGGAGGGCAGAATCAGCTCAGGGGTTTCTCTGCTTTTTCAAGCCGCACTTAGCAGTAAAATCATTTTATAACAGCTTTGAAGGACAAAGGCTTTAAGCTGAAGGAGAGTAGGTTTAGATTGGATATCAGGAAGAAATTCTTCCCTGGGAGGGTGGGGAGGCCCTGGCACAGGKTGCCCAGAGAAGCTGTGGCTGCCCCTGGATCCCTGGCAGTGTCCAAGGCCAGGCTGGATGGGGCTTGGAGCAGCCTGGGRYAGTGGAAGGTGTCCCTGCCCAYGGCAGGGGTGGCACTGGATGAGCTTTCAGATCCCTTCCAACCCAAACCTTTCTGTGATTCTATGACCATGATTTCTGCCTCATCCTGCACATCCTCTGAGCCTCCCACGGGCACCCACGATATCTGCGAGGATCCCAGTGGAAATCTTGTCACACCAGACACCCAATTTCCCTGACGCAACTGCAGCAGAACGACCACGTCCCTGAAGCCACGAGGACTGTGCCTGTCATCAGCTGGCCTGCCCTGGGGGCAGGGGTCGGTGTCGCTGGTGGCTGAGCGGCAGGACCCCCCCGAGCTGCTCCGTGTGCCCCGCACACACCCCCAGGATGTCACCCTGCTGCCCCGGGTGACGATGGCTCCTTGGCTGCGCTTCCAACACGGAGACGCTTCCGYGGGGAAAATTCCCTGCTGCTTTCTGCTGCAGAGCAGGGCAAAGATCACAGTGACACTGCCCTGTGCCTGCCTCCAGGGACCCGGCCCCCTCCCGTGCGTGCCGAGCTCTCCGTTCCGCCAGGCTGGAATTTCCCCAGAAATCCTTTCCTGCCAAACCCCTGATGTTTTGCACTCGTCCTCCCTTGGACTGAGCTGTGCCTCAGAGCCAGGGCATTTTTCCGGGGAGGGGCTGGTGGGCTGCAGCTGGCTCCTGACACTGTGAGAGCTGTGGGGTCCCCACGGTGCCACCGCAGGGTGGSAGGGCCCTGTGTGGAGCCAGCTGTGAACCCTCTGCTCCTCCTGGAGCCCAAATCCAGCACTCATTTGCTCCCGACTTTGCAGCCCTTTGGGCACTGCCCAGATCCAGCCTTTCCAGACACGGCGGCCTCACCGACATGACACACCCCGGGGTGCTCAGGGGGCTCCCGAGGGGAACCACGGGCACCCCAAACCCTGTGTTAGGGTCTGACTCTGCTCTGCTCCCACCCCAGTGCACTGCARTGGCACAGCCAGTGCAGAGCCAGGGGCTGGACTTCCACGATCCTTGTGGGTCCCTTCCAACTCGGATATTCTGTGGTTCTGTGACCATGGCAGGGATCTACCCCCACCCCTCTGTGCCAGGCAGAGCAGCAGGGCAAGGCTGCAACGCTCTGGCCACGGCAGAGCCCATTTCAGCACATTTGGTTTGTGCCAGTGTGCACCCCCAATGCCACGCTGTGCCCGTGGCCCTGCCTCTGGGGCACAGTCTGGTGGGCACAGCTCGTCCTGCCGTGCTCACAGCACCCCAAGAGCCTCGTGCCGCTGCAGAGAGGCAAGGACAGTGTGACAGACACCATCCAGCCTCTCCTGGGGCCGTGGGGTGGCTCCAAGCAGGGCCCCCGGCATGCGGAAGGAAAGGGGAACCCAGATGTCTTTCACCTGGGAGCTGAAAAAAGTTCCTGCTACACCCCTGTCCCTCTCCCTCACCCTGGGAGCAGACACCACAGGGGCTCTCAGATCTCCCCAAACCACATCCCAAACTGCATTTCTCCCCAAACTCCTCCACCAAGCCCTGAGGCTGCAGATCAGAGGCCTGAAGCCAAGGTGAGGGGCTGAGGAGGGAGCGGGTGCTCCCAGCTCAGAGCAGCCCCTTCCCAGGGCGGGGTGAGCTCAGCCCCTCTGACCTGGGGAGACATCCCCGCCTAGTTCCAAATCCCGCGGATCCCGCGGCCGGGCGGCCCCTCCCCGCCCCTGCGGACACGTGAAGGATTGTCCCCACACGCCCTTTGCTGGCGCAAAGCACCGCTGGAGACAAGGGCTGTGCCCAGGCCAGACCCCCCCACCGGGAAGTGACAGCAGCGGTGCTGGGGTGGRAGCCTCGGCTCCTGCTCCAGCCCCTCACCCCGGGCAGCGGGACCAGCCCGTCCCCGCGGTGCCCCGCCCGTGTCACGGTGTCRGTGCGGTGTTCGGGGCAGGGTCCCTCCCGCTGACACCTGCGGCTCCCGCAGGGCTCGCTGCAGCCGCAAGCCGAGCGCAGCAGCCTTCGGCACGCTCCGAGCGGGAAGAGAGACCCCGCAGAGCAGGAGAGCTGCGCAGCGCTCCCGAGGAAGAGCCCCTCCTGCGGGCACCGCAGCGCCCTGGGGCCGCACACCCGGGGGTGCCGGGCGGGGCAGGGGGGCTGCCGGCCGTGCCGCGGCCCGGCCCTGCCCCCGGAGCCCCTGCCCGATGGACAAAGCCCGGCCCGCCGCTGCCGGAGGGGCCTGGGAACGTGCTGGTGTCCTTCCTGCCTCCTCGCAGCACCAGGCTTGTCCCCGTGCCAGCTCCACTTCAGTATTATTCTAATTTAGGGAACTGATGCAAAAGGCTGTCCTGGCAGTCCGACTTGGCTCGGGCCGGGGTTATTTTGGTTTAGCTTCAGTCATCTGAGGACAGGTCACGCTCTCACCCAGCCCGTCCCTGCCCCACAGGGGTGTGCGGGGGGTCGCAGCCGCCCGCGAGGAGGGTTAAGGAGAGCTCGGGGGGGCACGAGGCCCCCCAGGAAAACTACCCAGATGCGTTTTGGGAACACCCTCAGCCCTGCACGGCCAGCCCTGCTGCCCTGGGGCCGCTCCCGGCGCGGTGCTGGGCTGGGAACAGGCGGAYGCGAGCCCCGGCGGTGCCAGCCCCGGCCCGAGCCGCGGCCACGGGCAGCTGCCCACGCGGAACGCCGCGCTGCGCTSCGCTGGGATTCCCTCCCGCTCGGCAGGTCCCCGCAGCCTCCCCGGGGCAGGATCGCCCTCCGGAAGGGTGGCTGGACCTCACCCTCCGCCGTCCCCGCGGCCGGGAGCGGCCGGCACCGCCGTGTCTGCTTCCCCCGCTGCCGCCACCCACTCATCCCGCGGGACACGCGCGGCCCGGGTTAACCCGGGGGTTACACTGCGGTGGGAGAAGGGCTGAGGCATCCGGAGCATCGGCAGAGAGGGGGAAATGGCCCCCCTGTGACACTCAGCTGCCCCAAAGCGGGGCTGGGGACTGCTGCCGGGGGTGTGCCCTGGCTCCCGGCTCAGCTCCGGCACATCCTGGCACGGCCCCGGTGTGACCAGCGCAGCCTCGTGGCCTCAGGGTCACGCACGGGGCTCACCCTCCGTGTGGTAAACTCGACGTGCCCAGGGGGAGTTGCTGCAAGCCGAGGCCAGGTAAAGCACAACCCAAGTCCCCGTGATTTCCAGGGAATTCCCTGAGCCTCCAAAGAGAGACGCCGAGTCCAACCTGCCACCTGGGAACGGTCCTCCGTGTGCCGTGGCTCGGTGCCCACGCTGTGTCTCCTCTGTGTCCCAGAGCTGGCTGGCTCGGCATGAAGCCGTGCCAGTGCCTGAGTGCCTGTGCATGGGACCACGGGATCACAGGCTGCTTTCCCAGCAGGAACGGTCKCTTCCGCACATCCGGGGCCCCGGCACGCAGTGGGAATTCCAGTCTCATGCTGCGGAACCACCTCAGCCAGGCACAGAGCAGGGCTGCCCGAAGGCACAGCGCAGTGGCTGAGGATCCTGAGCGGGATGTGCCGCAGCTRGGGAACCGGGAGCTGCGAGGGAATCGGCTCTCAGTCCCGAGAAACGTGCTTTTCCTTGGATTTGAGTGTGAGGGTGCTTCCTGCACACACTGACGTGCTGTCACGTTGGAGAGCGGCCTTGCTGAGCCCTGGTTCTTATTTAGCTGAAGCCACAATTCCCTGCTGATCCCGGGATCTCAGGCACGTGCRCTCTGCAGAAAGGGAAAGGAGCCCCAAGGGTTTGGCACCCACACCCTCAGTTTGGTCCAGGAGACCCTCGAGGAGCTGGGATGGCAAGACAAACTTCCCGGCTGAGCRATGCCATCATCGAGCCCAGCATGGCACGAGTCACAAGAGGGGATTGTCCTGCTTTGCTCTGCCCTGCTGTGASCTCACCCCGAGTGCTGGGGACAGTTCCGGGCACCACAACACGAGAAGGATCTCAAGATATYAGAGAGCATCGAAAGGAGGGACACGAGGATGGTGAATGGTCTGGAGGGGCCACACAAGGAGCAGCTGAGGGCACTTGGTGAGTTCAGCTGGAGCAGAGCAGGCTGAGGGCAGAGCTCAGCAGGGGCTGCAGCTCCTCCCGAGGGGCAGCTCCGAYCTCTGCTCCCTGGGACAGGGACAGGASCCAGGGAACGGCTGGAGCTGGGCCAGGGCAGGGTCAGGCTGGAGAGCAGGGAAAGGTTCTCCTGTCCCCAGAGGGTGCTGGGCACTGASCAGGCTCCCCAGGGAATGGGCAYGGCCCCAAGGCTGCCAGAGCTCCAGGAGCGTTTGGACAACATTCTCAGGCACAGGATGGGATTGTTGGTGATTCCTGTGCAGGGCCAGRAGCTGGACTGGGTGAYCCTTGTGGTCCCTTCCAGCTCAGGMTGTTCTAGGATTCTATGGTCTGGAATGAAGCTGCAAAACATCTGGGAGCTGTGCCCGCTGTGGTTTCCTCCTAGTAAACTGTCACCCACCTCCACAAGGCTCCAGGCAGGAGCTGATGCTGAACAGGAASAGCCCATGGGAAGTAAAGGCTGAAGCTGCCTCAGGGGACTGAGACATCCCTCAGTGGCACGGGGTGSTGGCAGGGCCCCATCGCTTTGTGTCTGTGTGGGGCACTCCTGGCCAGTCCCACTTGGCCGTGCCCCCAAAGGCAATTTTGACCCTGAGCAAGCACCGCAGCCCTCACGGCTCTGCAGGGATGGCTGATCCAGCAGTGACCCAGACCAAGGGGGTTCTGTGCCCCTTGCCTGGTGTGGGGGGGGCTGCGAGCCTGGCCGTGTCTGTCAGCCTGGGCTGACGCTTTCTCCTGTTCCCTGTGCCGGAACACCCTGCCCCAGGACTCAGGTGGTTGGTGGGAGCACCACACTCCGTGTGTGTGTCTCTCTCTGTGTGTGTGTGTGTGTGTGTGTGTGTGTGCCATGACTGCCTTAAACGCCTGCTCCGTGCAGTCGTTAGACGATATTTATGGTCCTTATTAAACAGCAAGGGGAAAAAAGAGCCCTGATCCGCGCAGTGAGGAGCTGAACTCCCTTGGCTGTGCAGACAGCAGGCGCCATCCCACCCCGGACCCTCGAGGCCCGCGCAGCCCCGCGAGGGACGAGCCCCGCGTCCTTCCCAGGAGCAGGCTGGGAATGTTCCTGGCAGCGCCGCACAGCCCAGCAGCGGCGGGGAGAAAGCACGGGCTCGTTCAGCTGACGGACAAAATGCCTCYTTCTGTGCTCATTCACCGCGTCCGGTGTCAGGGTCCGCCGCAGGGGCCGAGCACGTGTTCCCTCTCCGGGCGCTCCCGGTGCCGCGGAGCCCCCGGGCTGCCGTGTGCCCCGCTGCCCGTGGCCGGGCACTGCCCGCTCGGGGCCGGCCGGTGGCCAGCACAGCGAGTCCCAGGGGTGCCGTGCCCGCCCAGGGTCACGGGGAGGGCTGGGGCAGAGCCGGGAGCGGCGYTCGGTCCCAGGGCTCCCAGCAAAGCCCCTCTCCGGTCTCCGCGGCCGCACGCGATCCGGCGGCGGCTGGCGGCGGCGCGGGCACCGAGGTGGCACCGTCCGCAGGCCCTCCGGAGCCTTCGCAGCGCAGCAGCCCCAGGTGCTGGCGCTGGGTGCCCGGCGCTGGCTGCAGCCCCCCGGCCCCGGCCCCGGCTCCTGCTCCCCCCGGGGACGCGGCGGCCCCGGGAGCGGCGGTGCCAGCGTGTGCGGGAGACCTCCCTGCGCGGCTGTGGCTTTGGAGCCGTGGATTTGTAGCCCGGCTGCTTCCTAGCTCAGCATGGAAGACACTCTACAATTTTTAATTTGCCAAAAAAGCCCTCTTTTTAGTTTACAGGGACAGAAGGGGGACTTTTATGTGCAATCTGTACAGCTCTCCAGAAAGCACTTACATTTATGATGTTCATGAAATTTATAGCCAGTTGGCAGTGCTGCTCTCTCCTCTCCTCTTCTCTGCTCTCCTCTCCACCAGCCACCCTGGCAGGATGGCAGACTATAATAAGCAAGCCACACATTCAAGTGGCATAAAAGGCATTTCTACAAGTTAGCCTCCTGCCCAGCCTTATAAACTCTAACAAGTCTCTAACAAGTAGGCAGGATCTCTTTATACCCAGGGAGAAAAACCCCTTTCAGAAATGGCCTTTTCACAAAGCCCACACCTTTYTTCTAATTAAGGTTAAATAGCTCCATGTTTTCTGGCCAATTTCATTCTTTCCCCTTATTCCCCTCTTAACAAGGCAGCCTTTAAAAAGACATCACTAATTGGTGTCTGCTTCTCACATACCATGCGTGCTTTGATAGTCAGTTAGAAAGCCTTCCCCATCGATCAAACTTCCACTGAAAGGCTGCTAATGTGCTCCATGTGTCTGCCACCAGACAAAGCCAAGTGGCGGGTCCCCAGCTCCCTTCTCCTCCTGTTCCCATACTCCCTCCCGGGACCGGGGGTCCGCAGCCAGGTCTGCCCCCCGGCCCCGGCCTCCCTGGGAATAGCCCGGCCTCGGCATTGAGAGCAGCGCGGGGAAGAAATGACTCCGCGATGTGTGTGGCAATTGGGAAATTAATGGGGAGTGGTTAAATGTTAAGGGTAGGATCTGAAACAGAGCAGGCGAGAGAGCAATTGTCATGCTTATGAGACTGGAGGAAGGCCAGTGAGCTTCCCTGTGAGTTCCAGTCTCCCCCGGTGCTCGAAATATTCCTGGGGAAAGGGCTGCGGAGGGGATGCCGCCGTGGCAAGGGGCAGCGATCCCCTCCGGCCCCCCCAGCCCCGCCGAGGACGGCGGTTGGGACGGAGGGAGCGGGGAGCGGTGCTGCTCCCCCTTGCCGGCGCCCAGGCCGCGATGGGCACGGGCTGCCCCATCTGCAGCGCATCAGCCCTGCCCCAGCAGGTCCTGCCCCCGCGGGGCCCGCGGGGAGAAGCCACAAGGGATGGTTGTCGTTAGGAGAGCGCTGCGAGCCAGGCCCCCCATGGCCCCGCTCCCTGCAGCCCGGGCTCGGCGAGTCACGGAGCGGTTCGGCTTGAAAGGGCCCTTTAAAGGTCAGCCARTGCCACCCCCGCGCTGCTCCGGCAGCCCCGCTCCGCGCCGCCGCCCCCCGCGCCGAGGGACACGCTCTGGCTGTCCCAGCCCCGCTGTGGCTGTCACCACGCCGGCTCCACGCCGGTTCCCGGCTTAGGGCAGGGCAAAGCTCGTTCTGGGCTGTTCTGGGGGGTCTCAGAGCACCAAATGCTTAACTGTGGGTGGCTGCGGGAAGYGTCACCTAACTGGGCTCCCGAGCCCGGGGACGCACCGGTGGGTGTGTGTCTGGAACGGAACAGACAGAGCGTGCTTTTGGAGGGGATGGCAGCACCAGGGACTGGAAAGACTTCATCACAGAGCCAGACACCTCTCCCCAGYCAGGGAACCAAAACAACCTCCTGTGAGAGAAGGGGGCAGGGGCAGAGCTGCCTGAAGCAGGCTGGACATGCAGGATCACATCAGGGTCTGCTGTGAGGCTGTTCCAAACATCTTTCTGTCCTCCACATGTAATAAATGCTTTTTTATTTTAAAGAACAGTTACCTTTCCCACTGTAACTCACGACCGGCTGCCACACCTTCCCCTGCAGGTTGAGAGGCCTCCAGCGGGGCTGGTAATCCTGGAAGTGTTGTCTTCCAGCCTGGTCACAGGGGCTTTTTCCCGGGGTAGCAGCCAAGGATTCCCAGCGGAGGCTGATGAGAGAAGCAGCCAAAAYCAGGCACCTCTTTGGCAGCGCCGAGGGAGCGGCACACGCTGGGCACCAGATGCCCCACGGAGCAGGAAGCTGTGAGCACCCCACGCTGACAAGGTGCCGGGGTGTCCCCGGGGACACGCGCACTCACACCAGCTATTGTTTAGCGGTGATTCGCAGCCCTTTGTGCTGCTGGAGCCGAGGAGGGGAGAGATGGTCGGCAGCCAGGCGCTGGCTCCCTCCCAATCCTCGGTGGGGCTTGTCAACACCATAGGTTGTGCAGATGGAGCCCTGCCAGGAAGCGGCGTCCCCAAACCTCCCAGGCAGGCTGGCAGGTGCTTTCCCAGCTCTGCAGCCAGGGACGTACTGGGGGGGCACGCAGAGCCCTGGCACAGTTGTGGGGAGCCTCCTGCTTGCTCTGACCCCGCCATTCCTCCCCAGCCCGGGAGAGCTGGGCGGATTGAGGGATTACCTGGGGTTTTACAGCTTCATCCACAGTTTGCTGCTGCAAAACAGCACAGCAGCAGGATCTTCTCTCTCCATCAAGCTTGGCACCGAGTTTGCTCCTCTGGCAGGCAACAGCACTCAGCAGCTCCCAGTCCTGGGCACGGCAGCCCTTCCCCAGGCTGGTATGCCAGGGCTGAGGGCATCTCCCAGCTGCCCTCCCCACCCAGCTGAGACTTGACACAGCTTCCACGGGAAGCCTGTCRGGGCAGAGACGCCGGGCATGTGTTGTGGTGCCTCCAGACAAAGGGTGAATGACACACCTGCTTGTGCACAGCTCTTTCAAAGGGCGCTGCTGGTGCTGCCCCAGCCTCTCGCAGCAGCTCACAGGTGTGACTCGGGTGGCTACGAGCCCGCATTTTCCACTGCACAGCCCTTTGTGCAGCTCCTGCTGCTTCCCCGGCTCCGGTCTGGCTCTATGCCCACAAATCTTCCCATAGGAGAAAGTTAAAGCCTTTCCAGCACACGGAGAGCGCAGTCCCACGACTTGCATGAGCCCTTCTGTGTCAGCTGGGATCTGCGGTGGCGCGAGGTGAACCAGAGAATCGCAGAATATCCTGAGCTGGAAGGGACCCACAAGGATCATCCAGTCCAACCCCTGGCCCTGCACGGACACCCCAACAATCCCAGCCTGTGCATCCCTGGGAGCATTGTACAAACTCTCCTGGAGCTCTGGCAGCCTCAGGGCTGTGCCCATTCCCTGGGGAGTGGGACTGGCACGTTGCTCTGTCCCCTCAAGTTAAGAGAGCCTTGAAGCACAGCTGGCTCAGCAGCACCCGTGGCCCCTGCCTTTACCTCCCTGCACTGCTCCAGCACCAGAGAGGACAGGAGCAGCCAGGTCCCACAGATGCCCCATCCCTGGCAGTGTCCAAGGCCAGGYTGGACAGGGCTYGGAGCAACCTGGTCTAGTGGAAGGTRTCCCTGCCCATGGCACGGGGTGGAACAAAAGGTCTGTAAGGTTCCTTCCTACCCAAACCATTCCATGTCTCTATGATGATTCCATGATGACCTCCACCCCACTGACCCCATTTCACAGCAGTGCCTGACCCACAGGGACCCCACAGGGCTCGGACCCCTGAGTGCCTGCCAGGGGACAGGGCTACCTGAGCCCCTCGTTACACGACTGAGCTAATCCTGCCGGACCAGATGTCCTGCCCGAACATCTGTGCCGCGAGGGGAAGCGGCCACACGTGCAGCACCAGCTCTCCCGAGGCAGCAGGGAGCTGCCAGGGGCTGGGGATCGGAGCAGTCCTCGTGTCGGGCTGTTGCGATGAAGTGCCTGGGGACAGGTACGCGGCACAGGGCGTGGCTCGTCGGAGCAGTGCCGGGAGCGTCTGTGCTCCATAATCCCCGTGCCGACAGCAGCGCCTGCGAGGGAGGGCTGAAACTCGGGCCCTCGGCAGAGGTGCCTCGTGCAATTCAAGAAGCTCCGGGGGACCCGAGACGTCTCCACAGGGCCGGCAGATGCGACACAGGATCCGCGGGAAGCCCGTGCCCTGCTGGCGCGGCAGATGGCGGCCAGGTGGGCTCCCCCGGGGCGCCCCAGGTGGCTCTGGGTGTCAGCAGCGCGGTGCCAGGGGACACACCTGAGCGCAGACACCTGATCCGTGTGTGCAAACACCAGCCCTCCCCCACCCCGTGCGTGGCTTCTCGACAGCTGCCGCTCCGTGCCTCGGTGTCCCTTCTGGGTTACGGGGCCACACGGCCTTGTCACCCCCACACGTGTGCTGGGCCAGTCCTCCAGGCAGCCCCTCTGCACCCTCTGACCCCTCTGCACCCTCTGACCCCTCTGCTCCCCCTGACCTGGGCTCCCTTCAGCTCCTCTGCCACGGGGGGGTCCAGCCTTGGTCTGAGTCATCCTTGGGCTCTCGATCCCCTCTCTCTGCCTCCATTAACAACGTGCCTCATTTCTAAATATAACTCCCATGGATCTGCTTCCAGCTGCTGGTCCTTGCTCTGTCTTTCACAGCCAGATTAAAGGGCCCTTTAGTACCTGGGATTTTATCCCCATGAAGGCACTTACACGCTGCAATCAAAACACTTCTCAGCCTTCCCTCTGACGAGCTGAGCAGGCCCTGCACTGCGTGTCTCCCTGCAAGGCTCTGTCCTGCCCTCCCCTGCACGGGGGGCTCCTCTCGGGGCTCCCTTCACCGCGGTGTGGCTGTGCCTCGGTGCTTTGCCCGTGCCCTGGAGCGATGACTCTTCTGCCAGGGACATCTCTGCGCAGCTGAGGGGTCTCCCTGTCTCACCTCTGCTTCTTCAGCCCTCCTTGGTCACATAAAAATGCATCTTTCAGCTCTGCCTGCTGCAAGGACTTCACAGGTAAAGGTACCACCGCCCTCCATTCCCTTGAGGCAGCTCATTGCCCACGTCATGCGGATGGGGAAACTGAGGCACAGGGAGAGCAAAGGGCAGCAAGTTTATGGTTCTGGGAAGAGCCCCTCGTGCTCTGGCTCCTCTGCAGAGTAGGGCCAGCTGCTCTCACTGCATTTTCAGGGTCTGCCGGGGTGGAAGGGGGATCACCCCTCTCAGATCAAAGCCCCCAGGAGATGCTGGCAGGGAGCTCTGAGCACAGGGGGCTGCAGCGCTCCTGGGGCCAGGCTGCATCCTGGCRGTGACCCAGGACAGGGCAAATACCCAGATGGGAAGCAAGAACCATCAAGGACAAAAAACGAAGGGCAGAAGGATCCCCCTGGAGTGCAGCCTTCACACACGTGCTGGGTTTGTCTTCTGGCCCCGTGGGTGCCCCTCTCAGGGCAGGACACCRGAGCACGCTGTAGGATGCCCCAGACATGGTCCCCAGCTCTCCCTCCCGTGCTCTGGGAATGCAGGACTGCAGGGGGGTCTGACCAGACACGGCCCCCCCGTGCCCTCCTCCTCCCTGCCTCCCCACCACGGGARGAGGAGCGCAGGGTGCTGAGCCCCAGGTGGGTCCAACCTCGCTGCCTTCTCTGCTGAGCCCCCCAAAGCCCTCTGCACCCCTGCCTGGGGAGACCAACACCAGCTGCCCCGAGCTCCCCGCAGCTCTCCCTGGCCTCTGCTCCTGGCTGGGGGTGACGGTTCCACCCTGTCAGCTCATCCTCCAGCTCGTCAGCAGCTCAGCCCCGCTGCTCCACACAGGAGGCACTGTCGTTGCTGGCAAGGGACAGGTTTGCTGCTGGACACGAGGCAGGCCCAGCCTCCATCTCTCTTGCYCCGCTGCTGCAGAAGGCGCCTGCCTAGGCAGAGGTGCTCAGGACAGGGTGGTTTCAGTGGTGCCACACACGTGACCAAGKGTCTTTGGGAATTCCGAGGGGAGTATGGGGCTCACCACGGTGGTGACATGGCAGAAACATGCTCTTCCCCTTCCCGGGATGTGCTGTGGTCCCAGAAAATGGGAGAAGGCAAAGCAGGACCGGAGTCTCATTCGTATCCCCCCAGAAGACACTGCCTCTTTTCTTGGGATGTCTGAGAATCCCTCTGCGAGGAAKGGCAGGGGGGATGGAGGAGGAGGAGACATTCCCAGTGTCTCTATCCCGACAGGATGGGTGGCAATGGGGAAAGGCTGACACAGGAGCAGCAGCCAACCCAGTGGGATTGGCTGGGACAGAGCTGGGACAGGGCCACCCTGGGGCTGCCACAGTCTATGATCCGGAGTTCTTGGGGCTGGGAAAGGGCAGGATCAGGAAAGGACAGCCAAGACTTCCCTGTGTGTCAGCTTAGCTCTGATTCCCCAAAAAGCTCTGGAACAATTAATCAAACAAGCCATTGCAAGGCTGTAGCAGATAACGAGGAAATGAGGAACATCCAGCCTGGGTGTGTCGGGAGCAGAGGGTGTCACACAGCCCCATCTCCTCCCCAGGAAGCAGAGGCCTGGCAGAGGCAGKGCATTGTATCCAGATATGCCCAAGGCCCTGGACAGGGTTCCTCCAGGTGTTCTCCCAGGCGAGTTGTGGAGACGTGGATGGGAGAGAAGGCAGCTGAGGGGCAGTGCAAGGTGTTTGGGAAGCTCAGCACTGGCTGTTTACCTGGCAGCAGGCCCGGGCTGCCCACGGCACTGAGGGCTGCTCCTGGCTCCAGTGCACCTCCTTCTTCATTAGCARTCTGGGAATGAGACAGGGAAGGGGGCACGGGAGGGCAAACCCAACAGTGAGCTGAAGCAACCCTACAGGACAGCATGGCCAAGCTTTTCCTGGGATATGCGTGAGGGAGCAGCCTGTGGGACRCACGAGCCCAGCCCAGGCTCTGCTGAAGGAATTGTCAGCTTTGGGTACCACACGTCAAGAAAATGGTGTCCAAAAKGAGCCCAGAGGAGGAGGGGACGATGAGGATATTGTGGGCAGCAGTCCCCGAGGACCAGGGGAGCTCAGCCCAGCCATATCATCCCTCCTGGGACACTCCAGCAGCCACTTTAGGGACCATCTCTGGTCACTCCGCACCCAGGATCACCCACCAGGCCTGCCCCCAGCTCTGCTGGACACCCGAGCCTGGACACTGGCAGCTCCTTCTTCTCCAGCCAGGGAGAGCCCAGACTCCCCTCCGCCCGGCAGCAGGAGAGCAGGCACCTACACAGGGCTGCAGCAAGGCTCCCCTGGACCTCCAGACACTCCTAAAATAGCATTTTTCTCCACAAGAACACCTTCATTCTTAGGCTGTGGGTGCATGATGTGGAAAGGAGCCTGTCCCTACCTCACCAAAGTGTTGAGAACATTGGGCTCCAACACAAGACGCCCAAAAAAGACGTTTTTAGACTCAAATGCATGTGCTTATTTAGTCATTGCACACATAAGCAAAATGTTTAATTATGGGGTTTTTTGGAGGAGGGAGAGASTCACCAGCCAGGGAGCAGAGGCAGGAGAGCCCAGGAGAGGGGACAGGCAGTGGCAGAGGTTGGCTCTGGCCGAAGGGGGGGACGCTGGCCGGGCCTGGAGGAGAGCAGCAGATGCTGGACAGGGCTGGGAGGTGGCCGTGTCCCCTCAGCCCTCCCCGTCCCAGCGAGGCTGAGGGATCAGATCCTTCCCTCCTGCCCTGGCTCAGCCCGGGCTCAGCGGGGTRGCAGCCGTCACCCACCCTGTCAGATCCATCTCAGTGCCTCTTGCTCCCRCTCCGGTGCAGGGCGCCTTGCTCGTGGCCGCATGATTGACTCGAAATATAAGAAGGCAAAACAACCAAAGGCCACCCAAGGAAAGCCGAGTGCCAGCTCCTGACAGCTCACACGTCCTCCCCCAGCTCGTCAGCGCCGCGCAGCTCCCCCCGRTGTGACACTGCTCTGTCTCTGTCAGCCGGCAGGAGCCACCCYGCGAGGGCCCCCGGGAGGGGACAGGATGCAAGGGAGGCTGTGCCACCTCGGGGTGCTGCTCTGCRGATCAGCATCTCGCTGGGTCAGGCTGGCTGGTCCCAACCCCAGCGAGGGGCAGCTGCCCCAGGTGTGCTCCGGCACCTCAGGGCTCGGGGTGGCTGCGGATGTGCCTCCTCTGATGGTGACACGAGGGTGGGCGCCGCTGTCACGCGGGGACAGGGGGAGGGATGGAAGGAGAGGGAAAGGGGTATCTCCTGAACGAGCATCCCAGGCACTGCCAGGAAGAAACACAGTGAGGGCCAGGGGCTGGGACGGGATCTTGTGGGGATTTGAGGGGGATATATGAGGGCAAGCAGTGGCAGGACAAGGGSGAATGGCTTCAAGCTGGAAAATGGTGAATTCAGATTAAATATCAGAAAGAAATTGTCCCCTGTGAGGGGGGTGAGGCCCTGGCACAGGTTGCCSAGAGAAGCTGTGGCTGCCCCTGGATCCCTGRCAGTGTCCAAGGCCAGGTTGGACRGGGCTTGGAGCAGCCTRGGRTRGTGGAAGGTGTCCCTGCCCATGGCAGGAGSTGGATGAACTTTAAGGTCCCTTCCAACCCAAACCATTCTGGGCTTCTGTGCTGCTGGAGATGGAGGCACGGGGGCAGGGAAGCAGTGGGAAGTCAGGATGTGTTGACAGAGTGAAATCCACTGCTCCTGGAAAGGAAGATAATTTCCTTCAGACTCATGTGTGACCTTAACCCTGCGCCTGGGCAGTGGTGGCAGGGCCGTGGTTGCGTGGCCAGGGGTCTGCAGGCCCAGGTCACGCTCACAGTGACACCCCCAGGGGAGCCACAGGGCCAGGGAGCCGCGGGGAGCGCTCACGGGTCCGTGTGGYGTGACACTGCCTGCGCGGGCTGTCCCCATGGGCACGGCACGACAGTGTCCCCAGGACACAGAGAGCAGGGGCTGGCGGGCACCTCTGAGCTCCCTCCTGCTGCCATCAGCAGCCCCGGACAGCAGAGTGCCCCTGCCTGGCTGTCACCTCCCCCAGGGCGCCGGGGCRTGCACGCTGCACACAGCAATGGCTTCGTGCCCCAGCCACCTCCCCGGCCCCCCCAAACAGCCCTTCTCCTGCAGTTTGCTGGAGCAACGGGGGCTTGTGGGGTGGCTTGGGAGCAGCTGAGTTCTGGTGTCCATCCAGGCCAGGATGAGCATCCAGTATCCAGCCAGAGCAGGACATGGGCAGTGCTTCAGGGGACGAAAGGCTCCTGCAGGACCAGGGAGGACCTGAGCRACCTGATCTAGTGAGTGGCATCCCCATGGCAGGGGTGTTGGAACTAAATGATCTTTAAGGTCACTTCCAACCCAAGCWATTCCATGATTCTGTGACCTGCACCTGCTCTCTGCAGAGAGGTCTTGCTTTGGCTGCAGATTCTTCTGGATGATCATCCTTGGCCAGCGTGGGGCTCCGTGGGCTCTTCTGTGCCATGGGCAGAGGTTCGCTCTTGTCTCAGGCACTGGCAGATCAGACTGTGGGAGTAATGGCAGGGAATTCCCGTGAGGAGACGCCCACCAGGCACCTGCCAGGCAGAGCCCCGAGTGCCCTCAAGGAAAGGGGCCCTTTGCAGCCTCAAAGGAACTGGGGCAAATGAAGRAGCAGCCACACTCAGTGGTTTTAAAGAAAAGTCTGGGTGTGCTGGAGGGTCAACAGCTTCTGTAGGTCATCTTTAAGGTCCCTTCCAACCCAAACCATGCTGTGATTCTCTTGTGCAAAATCAAGGACTGAGACATTTGGGACCCACCATCTTGCCTCATTCTGGAGAAACAGCCCAAGAACGTACCCATGGAGAACCTGGCAAGAGGGTCAGAGCTTGCTGGGGTGTTCAGAAATCTTCTCCATTCGACTTTTATCTGGGAAGCTCTTGACAGATCAGCTGGAGTCTCCAGAAGGTTGGAGAGGCCACAGGCTTTAGTGACAGGGAACTGCAGGAGCACAAACCAGAGCCAGGCACCACCAGACCTCCTCAGGATGGACTCCCAACCCATGGAAAAGGACCACGGAAGCAGCTCCTGTGTCCTGGATGTGGTGCTCCACATACCTGTGTCCTGGTCCAGCTTCTCCTCTTTCTGCTCATGCTGAGCTCGGAGTGAGGTCAAGAGCCAGAGGGTCAAGAGCCAGGGCTGTGGGAGGAGCATTTCTGAGCTGCTCTGACACAGGCGAGGGCATGGACACCCTGCAAGGCTGGTTGGCTTCACCTGGGGGGGGTCAGTGCTCCGTGTGTGTGTATGAAGCAAATGTCACTGCAAGCAGGTGTTTAAAGATAAAATTGCTGTTAATAATAATGRTTATGATAATGCTGCCACCAAGGATAGCTGTGCAAACACTGACAGAGCGAGGGCAGGGAAACCCTGGGTTCTGACAAATGKGTGAACCCGGAGAGCTGCAGCCACTTTGGGTTGGGGACCTTCTGGCTCTGCACAACTCSCTGACAGGAGGGGGCAGCCAGGGGGTGTKGGGCTCTGCTCCCAGGGAACAAGGACAGGATGAGAGGAAATGGCCTCAAGCTGTGCCAGGGTTGGATATTAGGAGGAATTTCTTCATGGAAAGAGTGGTCAGGCCTTGGAAGGGGCTGCCCAGGGAGGTTTGGAGTGCCCAWCCCTGGAGGWGTCCAAGGAAGGACTGGACGTGGCACTCAGTGCTCTGGGCTGGGGGCAAGGTGGGGATCAGGCACAGCTTGGACTCARTGATCCTGGAGGGCTTTTCCAGCCCCGATGACTCCGTGATTCTGTTTGGGCTGGGCGGGTCTGGCTGCGGTTTGAGCTCTGCTGCCCTGTAGCTGCAGCCCTGGGGATTCCTGCACGCACGTCCCAGCCAGGCAGTTCCACAGCACTTACACAAGTCTGGAAACAGCCAGAAAATCCATCAGCACCTCTGGAAACCTCTGGGATTGATTTCAGGTCCTGAACAGGAGACTGTCACGAAGGCAGGAGCTGTGYTCAGTCACATAAGGGGCTTATTTTGGGGTCTTGGTGGCAGGGCTGGGWGAGTGTGTGGACACCCTGGGGCAAGAACGGGGTCTTGGCCTGTTTCTTCTTCCAACCCCACTCTGCCCTGTCCTCCCCATCACGGSTGATCACCCTGCAGTTATTTCCCTGTTAGCCCAGAGAATCATGGAATCACAGAGTGTTTTGGAAGGGACCTTAAAGCTCATCTCATTCCACCCCCCTGCCGTGGGCAGAGACACCTTCCACTATCCCAGGTTGCTTTCATCCAGCCTGGCTTCGAACACTTCCAGGGATGGGGCTCCACGATTCCCTCTCATTACTACCCAGTGCAGGAGGAGGAGGAGGATTTTTGCCTTTGCCTCGGAGCAACTGTGCTCTTAAGTTTCTTCCAAGACTCACACCAGGGCCGCTTCTCTGCATGTGTGGTCCCTTGGACTGCGTCGAGCTCATAAATAAATAAGGAGAAAAGTTCTTAATCTTCATTCGAAAGCTCCTGGTATCACAATGCTGCTGCACAAAAGCCATCTTATTAGCCCCAAGTGCAAAATGCTGCCTTTTCTTGCAGAAGCTCATTAATTGCAGGTCACCATTCAACAAGAAAGATGAGGCACTTGAGTTCTTCAGGCTCTCATTAGCCACCGAGCTGAACAGTATGTGTGAAATTAACAGTCACCTGAGTACCTCTATAATTTCATAATTATTAGGCCTAATGGGTTAGTCTCTGCCAAATGGTTTTAACTCCTTCCTAGCCAAAGCGGGGAACCACACGAGATGCCAAGGTTGGCGTATTTCGCGAGTTTTATAACCATTTAACAGCTTTCTTGTGGAAATAATAATAAGGAGAGGAAGTTTCCAGGATCATGTACTGTTTGCATTTTTTAACATATGTTTAGCTTTTAATTATTCATACCCAGCGCGCCAAGGAAGCAGATAGCCTGTATCCCGGAGAGTGGGTGAAAGAGCTTTCTCTGCAAAGGGATTTTAATTGGTTTTAAAATGTGTTCTGCGTGTGTGTTTATATTTGCGTGTGTGTGTGAGAGCCGAGCCTTTGGTTTCTCTTCTCCTTGATGATTACATTACATTATTTCCCGTCTCTTACATTTTTATTTATCTTAGGCTTAAAAAGCAAAATCAGAGCCGAGATTTCTGTCTCTGCTTTTGAACTCAAGAAGCTTGGAAATGGCACTGCCTTTTAATGGGGATTTTCTCCCCCTTGAATCCCGCTCAGGCGGGCAGCCGGAGGGGAAGGCTCTCTCTCACCTCCGATCGCTAATTGTTTTCCTCGTGCTTCGTCCCGCAGGCCAGAGCGTGGGTGTCTCGTTCCAGGTGGGAATGTACACAGTACGTCCCACTCCAGCTTGGGGTGACCTGGTGGGGGGCCCTGGCCCCTTGGCCATCGCGTTGCACCCCATGGGGAACACTCTGGGCAGCCCCCTGGCCTCCCCCACCTGGGAAAACAGCCCCTGCCCTCCCTCCCTGCATTCAAAGCTGGACCCAGGCACAGGGCAGATAGCCAGGCCAGCCTCAAACACTCAGTAGATTTGATACCTCTGACTTAAACTTGCTTTTAAAATCATCTCTGCACCCACTCCAGACTGGGTTGTACTGGGAATGCTGAGGTCTCTTCCAAGACCCAGGATAATAAATCCCTTTCCCACTGCTTTCATCCTTGATGAGGCCCTTGGCAGTGATGAGAGCACACAGAGACGTGACAGCAGCGACCCAGGAAGCAGGTTAATGGTTGGACTCGATGATCTTCGAGGGCTTTTCCACCCTGAGTGATTGTGTGAGCTGTTTCCATCCCCCCCGGTGCCTGTTTGGAGCGGTGACTCAGCTCTGGAGCAGCTGGTCCCGCAGGTGCTGCCTGGGCAGCGTTTCCCACCACGTGCCGGGGGCTGAGGCACAAACAGGGAGGAGGGGGCACTTTGGCTGGCATGGAGCTGCCCAGCCGAGCTCAGGTCTGACCTGCTCCCACCTGGAGAAGCAGAGCACAGCCCCGGGAGCTCTGGCTGGTGACAAACGGTGGCCCTGGCACCGTGATGGTGTCGGCAGAACTCCTGCTGCTGCTCCAGCCCCGAGCTCTGCCAGCCTCAGCCCACGGCCTCCCTGCTCTTCTACTCCATCACATCTACAGATTTGGGACTGGTTTTTTTTGGCTGATGCCATCCTGAGCTTTGTTCTCGTTGAGCAAGGGCTAAGGAAGGAGGGCTTGGGGCCTGAAATCTGCTCAGGACTGCAGTGAGGGGGAGCAGCTGATGGGACCGCCCAGCACCTGGGACACAGCGAGTCCCTGCCCTGATGGCCAACCCCACCAGGAGCCCAGGGGCAGGARCCTGGAGCATCCCAAGGTTCTGTCTGGCCGTGAGAGCAGGGATGGGTTTCCCAGGACGGGAGCCAGCTAGGAGATCTGCAGGCCATCGGAAAAGACCGAGGCCGGGATACAGAGGCTTGGATGGAGCCCAGAGTCGGGCCCCACGAGCTAATGCTCCRTGGTGGGGCTCCATTCCCTGCTCTGCCTGTGCTGGGAGATCAAGGCTGGGAGGAGGGAGGGTCTTTCTTCACTTAGGTGCTGGAGAAACGTCTCCTTCGCTGATATTTCACCTTACCTCTCCTTGCCACATCTGTCAACTTCTGCTAATTACCGAGTTTGCTATCACCCTCTGCACTGATGTGAAGGGTAGGGAAAACAGAAAAAGGAGGTTAAGGGATTCTACAATTATAAATGATGTCTGGCAGGCTAAGGTACCATATAATGCATTATAAGCACTTAAAAAGCTAACCCATTCTGTCTTCTTTCTTTGGCATAAATAATGGCTTTTTTATGAATAAATCATGCAGCCAAGGTCTCTGAAAATAGCAGGAACCTGGAGCAGAATGTCTCCATCCTCATTTTTGCTAGGACAGCAGAGAAGTCAGCAATCCACTCCATCACCACTGATAAACCAGGGCGAGTGCAACTCCCAGTAATGAAATAGGGAGATAAAGTTTCGGGAGGGTGAGCGGGGCAGCGGGATATTTCTGCCAAAGCACCGATTGCACCCGGGCTCCAAATGAAACATAATGGACTCCGAGGAGATAAGCATTTTTTTCCTGCCCCATGAATAAAGCAAGACCTCATAACTCATAGACAGGCAAAGCTGCCAGCAACTTAAAAGTGCTTCCTTCTGCTTCTGGTTTGTGTTTCCTTTTAATGAAGCTGCTCCAAAGCCGAGGGGGGGCTCAGAAGTGGGGCTGGAAGCAAACCCGGCCTTTGCGCGTGTGGAGTCCGGCTGGCGGCGGGCGCTGGGGAGGGCTGGGAGGGCGCTGGGGAGGGCTGGGTGGGAGGTGAGGAGGGCTGGGTGGGCTGGCTGGGCTGGCTGGGTGGTGGGAAAGGCCGGGAGGGCGGTGGGATGGTGTGGCCGGGCGGCCGCAGCCACCCAGCCCTCGGCACAAAGGGCTCGTGGCAGCCGCCCGTGCCGGGACAGGCAGAGAGGGGCTCCTGCTGCCCTTTGGGGTGGGGGAGTCTGCCTGTGGTCTGGGATGGGGATTGCTGCGGGCACAGGGGCTCTGCTCGGCCCTGGCTCTGTCTGCACCCTCATTTCCCCCCTCCACTGGGTCTCTCCTCTCCGGGCAGGTGGACACCCACCCATTCCCTCGCCAATGTGGGACCTTCCCACATCACTGGTGCAGCTGGAGATGTCCCGCTGGGACCACCCAGGGAGACCCACATCAAGGCAGGGCTGCAGGTTTGGAGCTGCCTCGCAGGACACAGGGGGTCAGAGCAGGTCAGGCTCCCTGTGCTCCCTGCACCCCACCCCAGCCCTGGGTGCTGCTCCAGCCCCCTCTGCCGCGGGCACAGCCCCCGCTCCTGCTTCTGGGAAACCAGTGAGGAAAAGCTCATCCCCCTAAAAACACATCCCATGTGGGTGTGGGGCAGGGAATCTCCGTCCTCATCCTGCAGCACGGGGCGGTTGGGATTCACAGCCACCCCAGGCACCTCACGGATCTCCTGCAGGACAAGGGGTGCAGAGCAGGTCTGGGGGCTCAGCCCACCAGCAGCACACTGCCCTGCACCAGCCCAGCCTGCCGTGACCTGTGAAGGACTCCTGGTGCCAGAGACCACACAGGCCATGAGATGGACAGAGGGACTCTGGCACCGATCCTGTGAGGAAAACCACACGGTGGGGAGTGGGGACGGCCCTCAGAACGCTGGGTGGGGTGGGGACGCTGRGTGTCACTGCCTCAGCTCACAGTCAGACAGCAGCAGCCCTTGTTCCCTGTCGGGACACAGAATTCCACCGCAGCCTTCACCTCCCACGGACCGAGGGATGTGTTCGCAGTCAAGTCCTTTCCACGCACAGGGCAGGCGGCACCAGAAGAGCCAAGGAACTTCCAGCCAGGGAGGCTGGCCCTCAGCAGGAAGAGGGGCTTTGTGTTCCCAGCAGGGGCTGAGCTCCTGCCAGGTGCCTGCAGCAGAGCCGAGCCAGGGCCATCTCCTGGGACCAAGCACCCGCGGTGACAGGAGCCAAGGTGGCTGCCAGCAGACACCTCTGCCTTGCCCACCTGGCTGTGGCCCCACAGGCCCCCCCAGGCATGGTTTCTGAGGGTCCAGGCAGGGTGCTGCTGGGTTTGGGGAGGAGGAGGCTTTGCCCCCACTCGGAGAGCATCGCCTGCAGGGCTCAGCACAGTCCCAGCCCGGCAGAGCTTCCTGCAGCATCCCAGAGCCCACAGGGCACTCGGGAGGGCCGGGAGCCCGCAGATCCATGGACTGTTCATGAGCAGCCACGAGCACCGAGTCCCTGCTCTGGGCTGGGATTAAATCCCAGCTTCCCGAGGAGCTGCAGCTCCCCAAAGCCTGTGGTGCTGCTGGGGCTGGGGCTGTGCAAGGGCAAGGAAAGGCAAAGCTCCAGCCTGTCCTTGGAGGAGGATGAAGGGTAGAGGGAGGGGGAAATGGAGCTGGGAAAAAAGCAGTTAGAAGTGACTTTAGCTAAGGGCCTGGAGTGACAGGACTTCCCACTGACAGAGGGCAGGGTTAGACGGGACAGTCAGGTTGCCCAGAGAAGCTGTGGCTGCCCCTGGATCCCTGGCAGTGTCCAAGGCCTGGCTGGATGGGGTTTGGAGCAGCCTGGGATAGTGGAAGGTGTCCCTGCCCGTGGTGGGGGGTGGCACTGGATGATCTTTAAGGTCGCCTCCGGCCCAGATCATTCCATGACTCCGTGACTGGGGCTGCACTGAGCAGGGCCAAATGCTGGGGCACCTCTGCCCAGCAGCCCCTGTGCCAGCACTGGGCCCTCCACCCCGGGGACTGCTGGGGCTCTGCTCTCTCGGGACCTGTTTGTTCTCTGGGCACGTCCCGATGACCTCCCTGAGCAGTCAATGGCGTCTCCCTGTGCACAGCCCCTGCCCAGAGCCCCTCTGCCCCATTACCGTGGGGGACGAGCTCAGCGAGAGCCCCAGCGCGCGTGGGCACAGCCCCAAAGCCCCCGGGCACAGCCGTGCGTGGCACACCCGTGCGTGGCACACCCAGCACCTGGAGCTGCAGTCCCTGTGAGCTCCTCCTGAGCCGGCGGCTCAGCGAGGCCCTGGGGCTGGGAGCGCAACCCCACTGACCCCAAAGCGCCCTGCGGGGTTTGTGTGGTGCACACTCCCCCACGCCTGAGCGGAACACACACAGCCGGCTCCCCGGGGACACACGTGGGGGCACACCCCGTGACACACCCCACACACCCACACACCCACACACATTGCGACACACCCCACACGCACCATGACACCGCACACACCCCACACACCCCGTGACACACCCCACACACCCCTCACACACCCCACACACCCTGTGACACACCCCACACACCGTGACACACCACACACACACTCCGTGACACACCGCACACACCCCACACACCCTGTGACACATCCCACACACCCCTCACACACCCCACACACCATGACACACCCCACATACACTCTGTGACACACCGCATACACCTCACACACCCCACAACACACCCCACACACTGTGTGACACACCCGACACACACTGTGACACACCCCACACACCCCTCACACACCCCATGCTCCCCGTGACACACCCCACACACCCCGTGACACACCCCACAGACTGTGACACACCCAACACACCCTGTGACACACCCCGCACAGCCCTCACACACCCCCTGACACTTCACACACCCTGTGGCACACCCAACACACCCTGTGACACACCCCACACACCATGACACACCTCACACACCCTGTGACACACCCCACACACCCCTCACACACCCCCCACACACCCCCTGGCACACCTCGCACACCCTGTGACACACCCCACACACACCATGACACACCTCACACCCCGTGACACACCGCACACAACCCACACACCCTGTGACACACCCCACACACTCCTGACACACCCCACACACCCTGTGACACATCCCACACACCCTGTGACACACCCCACACACTCCTGACACACCCCACACACCCTGTGACACATCCCACACACCCTGTGACACACCCCACACACTCCGTGACACACCCCACGCACCGTGACACACCCCACACACCCCCTACACACCCCTCACACGCCCCACACACCCTGTGACACATCGCACACACCCTGTGACACACCCCGTGACACACCCCACACACCCCATGACACACCTCACACACCCCTCACACCCCTCACACACCCCTGACACACCCCACACGCCCCTGACACACCCCACACGCCCCTCTCACACACACGGGCTCCTGTGCTGCGCTCACAGGTTGGGGACGGAGGATCTTTGCACTTTCCCGGGGTCTCCACGCTCTCGCAGCAGGTCCTTGCCTCTCTCTGCTGCAGGGAGATGAAGGTTTCCTGGGGACAGCTCTTCCGTCCTGCTCCCGCTCCCGTTCTGGGTGTCCCAGGCTGCCCAGGGTGTCTCAGGCAGGCAGCCCCTGCCRCGGAGGCGTTGAGGAGGGCGAGGAGCGGGCCAGGAGCTCTCCGTGCCCTCGTGCTGGCTCACGCTGGCAGCCCCCGAGCCAGGTGGTTGCGTCGCTTCCTTGGGCTCCATTCAGCACCAGCAGCTTGTGCTGTTTCTCCTCCTCCCTGGGGTGGGCTGCTCATTTTTGCCCCATAAGACAATGCCCTTTTTCAAAAACAAAGAAATTACAAAGTACATATGAACATATGGTAACATATATTCTAGGCTGCCTATGTGGCCAATTTTCTGTATGTTACCATATGGTGCCGCGTATTTAGCAAAAATATAACTTGACTGTTTCTCTTTCCATATGGGGATTCTTTTGCCTTAATTAATAACATTGAGCAAAAACTCTTTCTAAGGTTTCCAAGATTTCTGCAAGGGAGTATCTTATGACAGACACATGCTGCTGGAGGCTTTCCTCCCTGTTTGTCTGTACCCTTCTGTCCCGTCCCCTTCCGCCCGCTCCGGGGGCAGCTGTGGGTGCATCTGCCCGTGGGATTGCTGGGAGGGGGACGCTGCACCCCGGCTCGGCTCCCGGCCCGGGGAGCCCCTGTCCCCCTCGGGACCCGACCCCCAGCTCCGGGGATACCACAGTGGCTGTGGGATGGATCCCTCCGGCTCACCCAGGAGCTTTGAGGAGCCGAGTRAATGGAACAGAGGGGAAGTGGGGAGGGCGCTGGTGCAGCAGGGGCAGGATCTGTGGCCACGCAGGGACTGCTGCCTTCCAAGGGGCAGAAAGCAGCACACTGTGCAGCTCTCCAGTGCAGCCTCTCAAGTGTTACCCCACAGAACAGTAAMATCTGTCAGAGGATCCTCTCAGGAYGAGCCCACRGCCAGCGCCYGTGAGATGAGCCAGCTCTGCCCCGGAGGGATGGGGTGAAAGGGTCAGTGGCACAGCCCAGCTGCCAGAGACCCTCCCGCTCTCCCAGCCAAGGCCTGTCGATGAAGACAAGTCTCTGTGTGGCTCCAGATGTGTCCCTTGTCCCTCGGGGATGTTCCTGCCGTGCAGGCAGAGCGGAGCTGGTGCAGGGCAGGAGAGCTGGGACAGCAGGGGACATGCTGGATCTCCATCTCTCCCCATTTTCTGGGTCTTGGTGGGGATGCTGAGCTCCCTGTCCTCCTCCCGGGGTGGGAAGGGACACAGGCAGTGCCTGGGGTGGCTCAGCTTTGCTGTGGGATGAGCCTGTCCCTCCTGCTGCTCACCAGACACTGCTCCTCGAGGGGCTGCCTTGCTCCCACCAGCAGGCAGATTCCTCATGGGGCTCTGCTTGAGTGTCCTCAGCCTTCCTCAGCCCCCAGATCCTCCTTCCCTGTTCTGCTGCACTGGGCCAGCTCTGCCTGCAGGAATAGGATGTGTTTCACACCCTTGCAACTGGGTGTGAACCTGGTGGGGGCTTGGCTTTCCCTGCCCTTCACCTGGAGCGCCCAGGGCAGGCCAGCGAAGGCCAATTGTGGGCAGGACCAAGGCTCCAGGGTCAATGGGAACCAGAGGCTCCTTGCCTGGACTGCTCTGGGCTCCTCACTCCTCACTTCCCAGAGCTCCCCAGCTCAGGACATTTCTCTCCTGAGGAGGTCACCAGACCCCTTCTGCCCCTACCTAGTCCATTCCCCCTCCTGCTGCCCTTCCCACATCCCTCCCCTCAGTTCTGCGGGGATGCTCCGGGGTCCACACGAACCCCCTGCTCTTCCAGGAGGCCTCCTTGCTGGGATGCTTTGGACATCCTTTGGAGGRCAGGTCCTGGACGTCCCCTTCCAGTGCCATTAACCAGAGACTCCCGGGCTGCAYGGGCACGGGTTGAGCCAACTGCCCTGCTCAGCCCTGCTGGCTCCCTCCAGCTCCCTTGGACAGCTGGGATGGGGAGGGAAGTCTCCCATGGACCAAAGGCTTTGTGCAGCCCTTTGAAGGTTCCTTGGGCAGTCGGGGCAGTCCTGTGCAACCTGGAAAAACAGCTGGATCAGCTCTGGGTCTCTCAGCCTTGCTCTGCTTCCCCAGAGCTTTCCTTGAAGACCTGAGCCGGACTGGAGCCCAGGGCTCTGCCCAGCTCTGCCACCTCCAGCTGGTCCATCCACCGAGCACCTCCCCAGCGGATCCTGGCAGAGTGGGACACGAGGACACCTGGCAGAGTGGGACATGAGRAGAGCTGRCAGAGTGGGACACAAGGAGAGCTGGCAGAGTGGGACACGAGGACACCTGGGAGAGTGGGACACGAGGAGAGCTGACAGAGTGGGACATGAGGACACCTGGCAGAGTGGGACATGAGGACACCTGGCAGAGTGGGACACGAGGACACCTGGCAGAGTGGGACATGAGGAGAGCTGGCGGAGTGGGACACGAGGACACCTGGCAGAGTGGCAGTTGCTGGCACCTCTGCTGCGAGGGGGCACTGGCAGCACCTTGTGTGCAGCTGTTCCTGGTGCTGCTCCACCATTTCCTCCCAACCCCCAGAGCGGGACAGGGCGGGACATGTGCAGAGCAGGCCATCCTACAGCCAGAGGGAAATCGTGCACGGCCTGAGAGCCCTGCTGGGGACTGTGTCTGCCTGGTGGCTCGGCCATTTGCAGGGCGGCTTTGAGCTCGTGCCTGGGAAGGCATTTCCAAAGGGCGGGACACCAGGGCTTCACCAGCAGCCTGGATCCCTAAATTTCCGTCACAGGCTGTGGTATCCAGGGTATCCGTGTACCAGGACTGAGGTACTGCTGACACCTTCCACTAGACCAGGCTGGTCCAAGCCCCACTGCAGGAGAGCAGCCCCTTTCTTTGGGAGGGTGTCCCTGAGCCGGGCTGCATTCCCACCACGTTTCAGACGGGAACAGGCGCTGACCCATCCTGCCCGACCTCTTGGCACAAATCAAACCCCACCCTGGCAGCAGGGCAGCGTAAGGGCTGTCGGTGCCGGGCCCGGCGGGCTCCTGGGGCCGTGGTGGCGTTCGGAGACGGCAGTGGGAGAAGGTCAGCGCGGGCAGAGCGGGCACAGGCTGTCAGCACACAGCCCTGCTCAGCCCCCGCGCAGAGCACGGCCCTGGGAAGCACAACGGGCTCAGCTCGGGAGCTGTCTGGAGAGGCCTGGCACGGGGGGCTGCGGCCCAGGGAGGACAAGCGGGAGGCTGGAGCTCGTCCTGGAGCGCTGCCGTTGAGTTCCGCTCTGCTGCAGAGACCACGGGGATTTCTGGGGCCCCGGGAGAAACGTGGAGCTTGGCCTAATATTTCAAAAGGGGAAACGGGGCGACGTGGGTGATTTCAGCTCTGTCAGCCTGACATTGATCCCAGGGAAAACAGTGGAACGGCTGATACTGAAGGCAATGAATAAAGAATCCGAAAGGGTGATATAATTAATGCCAATCAACAGGGATTTATGGAAAATAGATCCTGTTAAGCCAACTTGACAGCTTTCTTCCTGGTGACTGGGGTTTTTTTTTCCTTTTTTTTGTTTAAAAGCAGGATTACAAGTTTCTCCGGCAAGGTGAGGTTTGCTGAGGACATGGGAAGAGCAGCGGATAACCTGAACACTGTGTTTTCCTCTAAAAAACATAGGAAAACCCAACCAACCATGTGGGGTTGTTTAAGACCACATTTAGGACATGAGTGGGCACAGACTGACCCTGCAGAGGATTATCCCCCTGGCYGGTCCYACCTGGGCAGGAGTCACTGGGCTGTGTCCCAGCTGCACACTGGGAGCAGGGAGGTTCTGCTGGGACGTGCTGGGGGAGATGTGATTTGCACAAGGGGAAGCACTGGGCAGCAGATTACAATGGAAAGGGGTTAATAAAGCTGATGGAGAGTCCAGAGGAGGCCACAGCTCCAAGGCCTGGAGCCCCTCAGYTCTGGAGCCAGGCTGGGAGAGCTGGGAGTSTTCACCTGGAGAGGAGAAGGCTCCAAGGAGACCTCAGAGCCCCTKCCAGWGCCTAAAGGGGCTCCAGGAGAGCTGGAGAGGGACTTGGGACAAGGCATGGAGGGACAGGACACAGGGAATGGCTTCCCASTGCCAGAGGGCAGGGWTAGATGRGATATTGGGAAGGAATTGTTCCCTGGGAGAGTGGGGAGGCCCTGGCACAGGTTGCCCAGAGAAGCTGTGGCTGCCCYTGGATCCCTGGAATTGTCCAAGGCCAGGCTGGACGGGGCTTGGAGCAGCCTGGGATAGTGGCTGGGGGTTTGCAATGAGGTTGGACAGGAAATAAATTCAACCACATGAAGGAGAAGTTTCAGTCCAAACAGCTCCAGTAGCAGAYGGAAAGGGGCATTTCCAGGCTCTTTCCAGGCTGGGGGCTGGGCCCAGGGAGCCTCAAGGGAGCAAGGGGGCTTGGGGSACTGGGTACAGGACACAGGCACTGACACGAGCCGGACACTGTCCCCTGCCATTGCACCCGGCAGCAGTGACCCCAAGGTAGGACATCAGTCTCAGAAAATATTGGTAAAAGTCAGTAAATACATTTATTTACAGTCTGCCCAGGACGATGTCCAGAGGTCTGTGTCCAGGTGAGACCATAGCTTCTGGCTCTCCACAACTCCCTGACAGGAGGGGGCACCAAGGGGGGGGGTCGAGCTCTGCTCCCAGGGAACAAGGGACAGGATGAGAAGAAACAGCCTCAAGTTGCTCCAGGGGAGGTTTAGGTTGGATATTATGGAAAGTTTCTTCATGGAAAGGATTGTCAAACCCTGGCACAGCTGCCCAGGGCACTGGTGGAGTCCTCATCCCTGCAGGGATTTGCAAGCCACGTGGGTGTGGTACTTGGAGGACATGGGTTAGTGCTGAGTCTGGAAGTGCTGGGGGAATGGTTGGATTCCATGGTCTTAGGGGGCTTTTCTAACCTTAACGATTCTATGGTTCTGTGGTTCTCTGAGCTCCACAGCCCAACCACCCCCGTGCTCTGGGTGCAAGCTCAGTTTCACCAAACATCACAACTCCCCCGTGGTAACTCCCCCCAGGTTCCCCAGCCTCACTGGGGGCACTGTCCCCCCTTTCTCAGCCTCACTGGGGGCACCGTCCCCCTCTCTCAGCCCAGACACACAAGCACTGACGGCAGCAGCTCCACCTCGTCATATTTAAAACAATTTTATTCATGAAAATATGCTGTACAATGCACTATACACAGTTCTTTACATTGCCACATACACAAACTCTAATAGCACAACCAAGAAAGTTACCATTGCCTACGATAGATGCGTGGTGAGAGATGACGCCTCCGGGACCCTCCCCCCCAGGCTGTACAGTCATAAATACGAGGGAAAGGACGGACCCCAAACCGCCGGGAGGGTGAACCAAACCGGGAGGGCCCTGCGGCGTCCCCCACTCCGGCTCCAGGCAGGGCAGGGCGGGAGCAGGGTGGGAGCAGAGGGAGCTGCCGGTCCCCAGAGCGGGGAGCGGAGGGAGCGGAGGGAGCGGGTGATGGAGCGGGGAGGATGAGGCCGAGTGAGGTGGGACACGAGGTGGCCTCGCTGTTGCAGAGAGGGAACCCGGAGCCTCAGCCACCCCGGACAGTGACATTAAGCCCTGGTGTCCCCTTCCRCTCGCAGTCGCAGGGGGCGCGGCCGCGCCAGCCACCCCCAGGACCCGCCTGCCCCACGGGCACCGAGCACAGCCCCGACCCCCCCGCTCCATCACCACCCACCCGGACACCCCGGCCMCGCGTGCCCAGCCCCTTCGGTCCCGCGGCGGGGCCGGCCTGTGCCACCCGCCCCCGCAGCCCCCTCCGGGCTCCCCGCCGCTCCGGGGGCGTCCGTGCCTGCCCCCGCCGCCCCGGCCCCGCACGACGACTGAACACACGACGTTACCAACACGACTGCACCGCACACACGACAACCCCACGGTCACGAACCACGACGACAGCTTGGCGATGGGCCGTGCCCACGGGCGGGGCAGGGCGCGGCGGGGCGGGCGCGGGACAAGGGGACACTTTGCTGCTGCTGGTGCCGCCCCCTCCGCGGTGGTGGCCGGCCCGTGTCYGTGACACCGGAGGGGGCTGGGCACCCCCGGGTGGGAGAATCGCCTCTCCAAGCGCCCGACAACCGCTGCCCGGCACGCTGGTGTGCTGCTGGATCTGTGCCTGGAGATCGCACGCCTGGAAGAGCCAGGACCCCTTCCCTTCCTCCCACTCCTGGGGGGCAGAGGCCCCCGTTTCCTCCAGGGCAGCCAGAGCTGCCCTCCTGCCTCTGGGTCCCTCAAACCCACGTGCTGAACTGGGGGCTCGGGGATTCAATAGCCATTTGCAACCGGTTTCCAAGGATTTGAAAGATGCCTGAAACGAGAGGTGGTGTATAAAAGGAATGCGGTAATGATCCTGACCAAAGAATAATCCTTTTTAAAAAAGCATTCAAGAAAGATTATATATAATAGAATATATTAAATTCTGTACATGATCAAATAATGTAAACATAATTAATTAACTTGTAAGAATGTCTTTAGAGACTGTGCCTGCCGTGTGCCCCGGGTGAAGGTGAGCGGTGGCACGTGGGGCTCCTCTGTCACGCTCTGCCGCAGCCGTGTGGGTCAGGAGAGGAGCGGGGGGTGCCCACCCGCGGGTCCCCCCCTGCCCTGACTCGGGGCGGCCGCACTGGCCCTGTGGCTGGCTGGCACCCAGCGCCTGCTCCGTGGCAGAGGAGCTGCTGCTGGGCAAATGTGCTGGTTCAGTGGCCTGACAATGCTGCAGGCCAGGGGCTGGGGGTTAGGGAAAGCCTGTGGTGCCCAGGAGGAAGAATGGCTGAGCAGAGACCCCACAGGACAGAGCAGCAGCTCCCTCCACCTCCTCCCAGCCTCTCTATGGCCTCCAGACCAGTCACTCCTGCTGCCCACCAGCCTGTCCCCTCCAAAACCCTGCTGCACCCAGGGCTGAGCTGCCTGACAGCTGTGTGGGATGGCTGAGGGACCCTGGCCCGCTCCTGCCCCACTGAGCAGTGGGGCCAGTTAGGGGTTCCAACACACAGCAGAACCCCGTGTGAATTGTGTCCCCAGCCCCATGGAGCCCCAGTCCCTGGCAGGTGTGGGCACCCCTCTTGCTGACACCCCCGGACCAGCTCTCCTGGCACCCCGGGGGTGGGCAGTGAGCCCACTGGGACAGGCGTGGTGGCACTGAGCCCCAGGAGCCCCACAGCCCTGGCTGTGAGCCCTGTGGCACCTCCCTGAGCAATGTGGGTCGCCCACGCTTGGGGCAGGATGGACCCCACGCTGCATCCAGAGGCCTGGCCACCACATCCCTCCCCTCCTCACACACACCCCCTCTTCTCGGGGATGCCCCACATCACAGCCCCCCAGCTTTCACCCCATCATCCAACACCCAAAGCCATGGCCCAGCCAAGATGGGCCCTGTGGTGGGACACAAGCACCAGCACTACCCACGGCCTCTCTCTCCTCTCCCTAAGCTCGACCCTTTCTTCCTTCCAATGCAAAAACTCAATGGCAAAAGAGTGCATGAAATCAAATAAATACGCCCCCCTCCCCGCCCCTGCGAGCTGCCCCTGAGCCTCCAGCACGGGGGACCCTCAGTGCCAGCAGGACCACCCTGGAGCATGCCCAGCCTGCTCTGGGCACGGGCTGCAGCCTTCCCGTGGCACCCTGAGCCCCCAGCGGGCACAGGGGCTGCTGAGATGCTGTTCCCAGGGCTGCTGCCTGCACACCCTCCCCTCCATCACCACCCCCTTCTCACTGCTCGGTGAGGAAACCTGCCTGGAGCCACTCGAGGACACCYGCAGCGGAGGTGGCCTGGGGTGTGGGCTCGGCAGAGCTCTGATCTCCACCAGGACTGAGGGGTGATGAGCCCCCCCCTGCCCTGGGGCAGGGTCCCCACTCCTGACGCTTCTACCCAGAGGACTCGTTTCCCAAGGTGGCTCAGAAAAGAGTCCCTTCCCCGGGGGATGCCCACGCGGGGGGGTCCCACACCACCAGCCGTCACCACTCCGTCACCCAGCCCAAGGGCAAATCAAACTGGCACCATCACCGTGGGGCACTGGGACCGTCTGGAAAGGCTTTCCCTTCCTGCTACCCTCTGGATCTGCCTGGCTCCRGCTGCCTCTCCCACCCACCTGCCCTGCGTCCTCCAGAGGATGCTCGCAGGCCCTGCAGACCGGGCACACATGGGGCTGGGGGTCCTCCCCATCTCAATATGGGACCCTCCGGTTTGTGTTTCGTGTTCRACCTCAAGCTCAGACCGATGGCTCTCGCCCATCTTAACAAACAAAGGCAGAAGAGAAAGGAAAAAAAAAAGTTAGTCTCAATGTTCCCCTCGTGGCTTCCCGGCGGTGAGCCCGTGCCGGGGCGGGCGTCACCCGGGCACCCAGCTCTGGTTCGTGGGCTGCGGCCCCCCGGGCAGCGCGGGCACGTTGAGCCCGTTCTGCGGCGGGAGGGCCGAGTCGAAGTTGAAGTCCATCTCATCACTGTCCATAAAGTCATTCAGGATGATGGACTCCACGTCGCACTCCAGGCTCCCGTTGAACATGTCCAGGTCCAGGTCTGCTGGGAACCTGTCTTGGCCCAAGACGGGGGGGTGGACGGCCCCCGGGTAGGGGCCCTGCAGCGAATCCAGCAAGCTCATGTGTGCCCCTTGGTTATTAGCGTAGGGATGCAGGTGCCCGTGGTGCGGCACGGCYGTCATGCTGCACGAGTCACTGGGCAGGCTCATAAGGCTGACAGGATTGGCTAAGGCACTGGTGTTGACCGCGGGGTGGTGACCGGCTGGTGACGGGTGGTACAACGCGTTGCTCTTCATGAGAGAGCCCGGGTGGGGCGGGTAGGAGGACAGGCCCTGCTCCCCGCCCCCGCACAGCAGCGGGTTGTGTCTGTGGCCGCGGGCCGGCGCCACGGGGCCGGCCTGCGGCAGGGGCAGCTCCCCCGGGACCATGCTCTCCTTGTGCGCGTAGGAGATGGAGGAGAGCAGGTCCTGCAGCGAGGCGTTCCGGTAGGAGCTGACGGGCGAGAAGGTGGCCTGCTTGTTCTCCTGGATGGTCTGCATGGGCAGGCGGCGCATGAGGCTCATGGCCGGCTGGCTGTAGATAGTCCCGCAGTAGGTGTTGGAGGCGGCCCCCATGCTGGAGCACTTGGAGTTGAAGGTGAAACTGGAGCTCCGCTGCCGCAGGGCGGCCGGGGGCAGCTGCTGGGAGGGGCTCATGGCGTAGCCGTCCTGCAGGTCCTCCAGCATGCTCTCCCCCAGGCTCTCGTTCAGGCTGATGGTGCCGGTCAGGTCGGTCAGCCGCGGCAGCTCCACGGAGCAGCGGGCGCCGAGGGAGGGAGACATGGTGCTGGAGGGGCTGGGGTACATCAGCGGGGACGAGGGGGTTCCATCGTCCTCCTCCAGCTCGTCCGGCTCGTGGTTGGCCATGATGGGCGAGAGGCGCCCGCTCAGCGTGCTGGCCGTGGAGTTGGCCCGCGTCCGGAAGTCCGCCCAGGCGTCGTACTCGTCGCTGGCGTGGGACGCGGGGCTCTCCGACCACTTGGCTTGCTGGGAGGACGGGCTGTCCTCGCCGCGCTCCTGCGTCACCTGCAGCTGCTTCTTCTTGCTCGCCTTGCCCTTGATGCGCAGGAACTTGCTGTTGTTGTCCATGGACACCGCCCGCCGCCGCGGCGTCTTGCCCGTCTTGCCGCCCTCGGGGTTCAGCATCCACCAGGAGCTCTTCCCGGTGCCCTCRTTCTGCACGCGGATGAAGCGGGTGTGCAGGGACAGGTTGTGCCGGATGGAGTTCTGCRGGRACAGCAAGGACAGGGGGAGGGTCARCAGCAGCTCCAGCASCCCAGAAGGAAAGGGATGCCCACGGGGCTGGGGGGCACGTGGGGCATCGTGGGACACCTGGGCTCCGTCCCCTGGGACACCACGGATGTCTGAGCCGGAGGGGCCGGGGCTGGGAGAGCTCAGCTGGCAGGTCCCTCCCAGGGGAGGGCATCCTGTGGGTCACGGCCCTTTGCTGCATCTCCCAGCTCTGTCTTTAGCGCACCCCCATCACGGCAGGGGTGGGGGTGTCTTTAGCCTGTGTCCCAGGGACCRGCAGCAGGCAGGGCCGGCTCTCAGGGACCTTTCTTCCCTGGCAGCAGCCTGCAGAGGGACAAGGTGAGGAGGCAACGAACGCAGAGGCAGAGTCAGGACCATTCACAGGTCCAGGCCTTCTCCACCCCTCTCAGCCTGCCACGTGCCCAGCAGATCCCATGGGATGCTCCCAGCACAGCCTTGCACCTCTGTGGAGATCCCAGCCCACTCTCCACAGGCAGAGGGATTCCCTTTGGGCACCGACCCTCTGGAGCGGACTCCAAGCCCCTTCCCCTGCCTGGCATCATTTGGGATGTGCTCCCCTCCTTCCTGTGCAGGGCACGTCAGCATCACCACAGCCCAAACCAACCCACGGGCACCGTGTACGTGAGACCTTGTCCCCACAACGCCTGTCACCCCTGTGAGCAGGACCGAGGGCCCACACAGAGGGTGAGGCTCTCTGTGTGTCTGCAGGCCAGCTCTGGTGACAGGGACACGCACCCCGCCCGGGAGTCTTGGGTACCACAATATGGGGGGTCAGCAAACCCAGTACAATCCCCATTGCCCAGGGCAGGACTGGCTGGGGGCTGYTTCCTCCCTGGACACTTCTGGCTCCCTGATCCAGATCCAGCACCTCAGGGGGTTTCCTGCTGAGAGCAGCACTGGGCCCCCTTGGCTTGTGCCCCGACTCTGAGCAGGGATGGGCTTGCAGGAGGCAGGAGCAGGGGGGCACATCTCAACACAAGCATCCCYGGCTGTCCCTGCCCCCCAGGGTGCCAGGCTGGGGTGACCCTGGGGCGGTGCACCTTCCTAGCTTTGGCCTGGGGGAGAGAAGGGGTGAGGACGTGAGTACAGAGTGGGACAGGAACCCATTGAGAGCAGCCCTGGGGAGAAGGTTCTGGTTGGTGAGAGGCTGGACAGGAACCAGCCATGTCCGCTCAGGGACACAACCCCAGCCCGGGCTGCACCAAAGGAGAAGTGGCCAGCAGGGCAAGGGAGGGGATTCTTCCCCTTGGCACTTTTGAGACCTCATCTGCAGAGCTGCATCCAGCCCTGCAGTCCTCAGCACAGGAAGGACATGGACCTGTGAAAGCAGGTCCAGGAGAGGCCATGGAGCTGCTCCAAGGGCTGGAGCCCCTCTGCTCTGGAGCCAGGCTGGGAGAGCTGGAGGTGTTCACCTGGAGAGGAGAAGGCTCCAGGGAGACCTCAGAGCCCCTTCCAGTGCCTAAAGGGGCTCCAGGAGAGCTGGAGAGGGACTTGGGACAAGGGATGGAGGGGACAGGACAAGGGGAAATGGCTTCACATGGACAGCAGGCAGGGTTAGATGGGATATTGGGAAGGAATTGTTCCCTGGGAGAGTGAGCAGGCCCTGGCACAGGTTGCCCAGAGAAGCTGTGGCTGCCCCTGGATCCCTGGCAGTGTCCAAGGCCAGGCTGGACAGGGCTTGGAGCAGCCTGGGSTAGTGGAAGGTGTCYCTGCCCATGGCAGGGGGTGGAACAGGATGGGCTTTGTTCCCTTCCAACCCAAACCATCCTGGGATTCTCTGACCCCTGCCTTTCCCTGCCGATGTGCAGCCCACGGGATGCCACCCCAGCTCCCTGTGCCTCATTTTCCYTGGGCTCCAGAGGAAAAGGGCAAGATGCAGAGCCCAGGGAAGAGCCTCAGTCCCCASAGTAGAGACCCTTCCTCCAGCACTGCCCAAAGGCTCGGGGCTGGGCAGGGGCTGCTGGAGAGGGGAGGAACCTCCCCGGCCCCTGCCCAGCTGCAGAAGGGACAGAGGGACGAGGAGGGGGACGAACCCATGGTAGAGGGGAGAAAGTTTGGTGCTGTTGTGGTGTACAGTGGAATACTAATGAAGAGGCAAGTGAGCTCCAGCCTCATCTATCATATTATGTAATGGCTTACTTCTCTGCACTTCATTTATTTGGAGATTGCTCCCAGGCTGGCTCCTCGCCAGCAGCCACCAAATCCAAGTCTACAGAAATCAATCTCGCGCTGACTGATTAAGCCGTGTTTAGAACTAATTGCTCCTTCGTGTGTGGGGAGAATAAATTACGGGCTTTAATTTCACATCTTTAAAATGCAACTGCAGGTATGGGCCAGCTGTTAACCCCTTCCTGCACGGCTGGGGAGCGGCCCAGGGGGTGGTTGGGACACAGCAGCCCAACTGATGCTCATCACCTTCAAGAGCAGCAAGTCGAGCCCTGGACAGCCTGCCCGGCAGGGAGAGCCCCCGGGACCCCTCCAGCACCTCTCCCTAAGCCACAGGACGACCCAGGCTCCCCGCCATGACCGAGCTGCCGTGCAAGCAGCAGGGACAGGAGCACAGCACGTGGCAGGGCCAGGGCCAGCAGCCAGCTCAGCCCCGCGGCGCTGCCCTGCATGACAGGCAGCGGGGGGCTGGGGATGCCCAAGCTGGGCTTGCTGGAGTGATGCCCAGTCACTGCTGGGCCCCTGGCAGGAGCGGGGACCYCCCCACGGCCGCAGTCCATCCCTGCCACTGCTCCTGGGGTCTGCTCAGCCCGGGAGGCAGGAGATGCCGCAGCCTGTGCAGATGGGATGGAGCTGCCGTGCAGAGCACGGGGAGAGGGGCTGGGCTTTGGGGATGCCACGGCTGCATGGAGGTGACATTCAGCATCCTCTGCTGCGGCTCCCCTCCCGCCCCAGAGGGAGCACGGGCCACCCAGGCGCCGCCCGCGGCAGGGGACGGGGCTGGAAGGGTCGGGCTGCCCGAGGGAGAGGAGGGAAGGGGAGGCTGCTGCTTCTCCTGCAGCCGAGCTTCATTAAGAGCCAGAAGACAGCAGCAATTAAGTGCAAGGTGCAGCACACCCGGCTCTCTCCTCATTAGCACCCCGACACGCTCGGCTGGCCGCGGCTCGGGGCACACGGAGCAGGGCGGGGGCTGCGCTGGGGCGGCCCAGGAGCTGATTAACAGCAGCARGCAGGGCCCCGCTTCATCCCCCGCCACCGCGGCATCCAGCGCCCCACGGCCCCCAGCCCCGGCTGGCAGTGACACGCAGGGGACATCAGGGCTGGCAAACCCTCCCCGGGAGCAGCTGCGCTGGCAGGGGGTGCAGGAAAGGACGGTGCCAGTCCCCGGGCCCCCACGACGCCTCTGACACGGCTCTCACAGCACCCGGCACCCCTGGCCGTGCCCTGCGCCCTCTCTGTGCCGCGGCACTGTCCCCTCTGCCCCCGTGTCACTCCTGTCCCCCCTGCCTGTCCGCCCCGCTCCGATGGCTCAGCTCCTCACTGGTAACCCGGCCCCACACGGCCCCGCAGCCCCCCCGGTGCCCAAACCCCAAACGGCACCGGACAAGGGGCATCGGTCCCCAGCGCACCGCAGGGGTGACACCATCGCTTCGGGCCCCAGCGCTCCCCGCGGCTCTGCCGAGGGGACGGGGATGCTCCGGGTAGCAGAGGGGAGGGCAGGGGGTGGCACCAGGGCTGCAGGTGGACCGGACCCCCTGTTCAGCCCTGACGAGGCCGAGCCCGTGCCAGCCCCCAGCCACCAGCTGCCGGAGGCTTTGCCAAGCTGGAAGACCCCAGTGCCATGCCCGTGCCCGTCTGCCGGGGGCTGGTCCTGCTGCGGGGCCTGAGGGGGGGCTGTGGGCACCCACAGAGCCCCTCACCCCCCCAGGAGCCCTCCTCCGGCGAGCCTCATTGTCAGGGGAACAGGCAGTGTGAAATCGGTCTGATTAGCAATTAGTCCCATTGTAAAAGGATTAGCAGGACCCATTGTTTGGGAGAGTGACTTGACTGTCAATGGGCATCTGGCAGCGAGGATGATGATGAGGATGATGATGGTGACGATGATGCGGTGGGAGCCGGGAGCCATTCCCCGTGTCCTCTGTCCAGACRGGCGCTGCCCCTAGAAATGATGAGCCTCGAACCCCGAAATGGGTCACCCGGTGGGGCACCGGCCCCTAAGGTGGGCATCGCTGCCGGCCCTTTGCAGGGTCCCAAGCACCTGCCCGTCCCCACCCCAGCAGCAGTCCCAGGGTCACACCTCCAGCCTTGGGGTGCCACGAGTGTCGGGGTGTGGGGAGGGGGCTGAACACCCCCCTGTGTGCCCCGAGGAGAGCACGGTGGGGAGAAACAAGAGCRATTCCAGCAAGAGCACTTGGCCACAGCTGGGGAGAGCAAACGAGGTGCTCTGTGGACCTCCCCATCACTGTCACATCCTCTGCACCCCTCTGCTGTCCCCCCCACTGTCCCTGGGCTGCCACTCCTCCCTGCTGTCCCTCCAGCACCAAGGGTTTTCCAAGCAAACCCAGAAATCCACCACTCCCAGCTGCTCCCAGACACCCCACACCTCGCAGCCCTGCTCTGAGACCCCCCCGGCCAGGGTGACGTGGGGGCTGCCAGTCTGTCCAGCCTGCTGGTCCATCCAGCAAATGAGCCCGTTCGTTACCTGGAGGGGATTCTCACGCTGCTGACAGGAGGAAACAGGGACAAGGACAGGGCCACTAACGAGAGCTCTGCTGGCAGCACAAGGACAGCTCCAGGGGTTAATTGATGCTTATTCACTCCTTGCATGTAAAAATTGCTACTGTCGGAGGAAATATTCCAGAGAGCAGAGGCTGCCAACAGCCTCGATGGAGCTTCGTCCCTGGGGACACCGTACAGGGAGGGTGGTGGCATGGGACAGTCGGTGGTGACACCCCAAAGACATCGTATTCACCCAAGCCATGGCTCTGCCTATGGGCACCAGCCTGAGGGCCATCCCCACGGCCTCCTGGCACCAGCCCCCGGGCACGGGCGGCCCTGCTCCCCGCACTGGTGCCACCATCCTGCCCGGAGCAGCCGGCGGCTGAGCGCAGCCCACCGGCCCTGGCACCGCAGCCCGCGCGGGGCCCGCGCCTGCCCGGCGAGCAGGTGGCGGCTGGCACGTGTGGCGGCGGCGTGGCCACCGCGCCGGGGACGCCGAGCAGCCCGGACGCTCGTGACGGGGACGGACGGCCCGTGGTGACAGGAGCGGATCCCTGTGCTGTGCCAAGGGCAGGCAGCGGGACGAGACCCCACCACCTCCAGTGGCTGCAGCCGCACCAACCCACCCCRGTCTGACCCATATCAGCCCCACACCATCCCAGTCTGCATCAGCCCCGCATCAGCCTGCCCCACACCATCCCTCCCTGCCGGGTGGGTGACCCCAGCACAGAGCCAGGCGGGGCGAGGGCAGCAGGGGGGCTGTAAATCCAGCCCAGCGTGTGCCACGGTTCCTCCAGCCTCACGTTGGCTCCCCGAGGATGGGACCCACCCTCCCTGTGAATCCTGCCGGCCTCTCTGCTGTGAGCAGCCCCGTGATGTCCCCCTCTCGCCGCTGCCCCGGGGCCAGGGGCACACAGAGACTTCCCGAGCAGGAGCAGCCCCTGGCACGTTTGGAGCAGCTGCCACGTACGTGGGATCTCCTGTGCGGSCTGAGCTGTGCCCTGCCCCACAACCTGTCAGGGTGTTACTGCCCCATAGCAGCCCCATGCTGCCCTCCACAGTGCCCTGCGGCCGTGCAGCCACCCCACAGCCAGCCCTTGGCAGCGCCCCGTGCACGACCCCCACACCAGCCCTCTGCACCACCCCACAGCAAATCCCCTGCGCTGCTCCATCAGCTCCTTGGTGCTCTGTGGCGGCCCACAGCCAGCCCCCTGCAATGCCCCATAAGCCCCCCAGCCCCCCTCAATGCCCCATAAGCCCCCCCAGCCCCTCGCTCTGTCTCAGCACCCCCGCACCAGCTGATGCCCAGGTCCCGTCTGCCCTCTCCCCCCGGGGAGCCGGGGCTGCGCCCCCTCCCCAGCACGTCCTTCCCCGCGGCTGCAGCCGGGCAGGGGGCGCGGGGGCCGCCCGGTGCCTCCGGAAAGGGCACGGCAGGGGCAGGGGGAGGCACCCGCCCGCCGCCGCGGGGGTCTCGCCGGCGGCTGCGAGCGGAGGCAGCGCGTTCGGGTCAGCGCTCCGGCTGAGCAGAGCGGGGCTGACGTGCTGCTAATTGAACCAAATGCCCATTAGAGGCGCGAGGGGCCGCGGCCGCCCGGCCCGGCGCAGGTGGCTGACACGCGAGGAGCCCAGGGCGGCACGGCCCGAGCATCCCCATCCCCGCCTCCCCCCCGCTCCCAGCGCGGCCCGCGGCTCATTAGGAACCGCTAATCACCCCCGAGCTGTGCGCGGGGCCGAGGGACAGCTGGGGCTGGCGGGGTCCCCGTGCTGCAGCCCCCTCCCCGGACATCCCCCCGCCCCTCTCTGTGCCACCCCCCCTCGGGGACCGGGCAGGGGTCCAGCCTTGCCGGTGTGGGGCACACATGATGCCATGGGGCGAAGGATGGCTCCAGACAAGCTCCATCGTCTGAGTGTGGGAGCGGAGCTGGGACCTCACACCATGGGGCCAGGCCGTGCCACCCCCTCCCCGCGTCCTTCTGCCATTCCCTGGGGCCGGGTGATGGCGCGGCCAAGACAACATCTGCTGGAAGAGAATTTCCAGGTGAGAACCACCACTGTGACCCTGACCCCCTGCCAGGACTCGCCAGCCCCATCCCAGTGCCCAGGCCCAGACAGAGCCTGGCTGTGGCYGCCTGGGCTCCAGGCTGGTGTCAGAACCAATATAGGGGCCGTGGAACTGGATGGGTCCCTGGGGCGATGCCCGTTCCCTGCCTGGCCCGTGCTGGTCCCGGCCCACCTCTGACACACACCTTGTGGCTCACAGGGAGTCTGATCCCGGTGCAGCCCCCCCAGTGCAGCCCCATTGCAGCCCCCATTGCAGCCCCCAGTGCAGCCCCATTGCAGCCCCCCAGTGCAGCCCCCCAGTGCAGCCCCCCAGTGCAGCCCCCAGTGCAGCCCCCAGTGCAGCCCCCGCGCACCCTGGCACGGCGCTGCCCCTCACCCCGCTGTGCACTCGGCAGCTGAGGCTGTTCCACAGTTGGCTCAGTGCCTCCCTGCCCCTCCTGACCACGAGCTGTGCAGGCAGTTCCCAAACTCACTGGAGACAGGACTGACACCAATCAAACTTCCCACCGCTCCCCATGCCCCCCAGCAGCCCCCAGGCCCAGCAGTTGCTCCACAGCCCTTGCCCAGGGCCGCCAGGGCACCCCCACACCGCAGCCTCCCTGCACCCTGGCTCGGCACAGAGTCCTGGGGGTTGCCAATCCCTGGGGGGGTGCTTGGATCAGCCCTGRGGGCTGCACAGAGGGGTGAGACCCCCTGCACCCCCCAGCCAGGAGGGAGCTGGCAGAGGGCACGCTGGCCACGTGGGGACACTCCTCATGCCCGGGCTGGAAGCAGAGTGCCAGCACGGCAGAGGTGGCACGCACGGCCCAGCATCCCTCTGCCAGCCCTGGGACTGTTGCTGTTGCCATGGCAGCCACTTTATTTTAGCCAGCTGCCATCACTCCACATCCTCTTCAAAGCCAGGAGCATCCTCCCTGCCCCGGTGGGCGCCAGGTGAGAGCCCAGGGAGCACCTGCAGCGCCCATCCCCGTGGAATGGCTTTTCCCTGCGCTCCAGAGGGGACAGACACAGCACCAGCACCTTCTCCACATCCCACTATGGCCAGCGGGGCTCACACCAGCCCAGCCACAGGCCCCAGTGAGGTGGCTCAGAAGATGGGTCATAGAACCACAGACTGTCCTGAGATGGAAGGGACCCCCAAGGATCATCGAGTCCAACTCCTGGCCCCACACAGGACACCCCAACAATCCCACGCTGTGCCTGAGAGCGTTGTCCAAATGCTCCTGGAGCTCTGGGTCACTGCAGCCCAGGGGGAAGGGGATGGATGGA
>JACAXG010000126.1:1501981-1542773 GCA_018881555.1 Amblyornis subalaris
GATTTCAGTGCTGGGGGAACACCTGTGTGGTCAATCCAGCTCCCACAGCCTGCACAAAGACACCCCTTGCCTTGGGCTTCTCCTGATGGGGCCAGCACAGCCCCAAAACCCGCTGGGGCTGTGCTGGGGCTCTGTGTGACACCCTCTCCTCCAGCCACAGCAGTTCCCAAGCTGGTTCAGGACAGGRGGGGCCGGAAGAGCTGGTCCCAGTGCAGCTGGGAGAGGTCCTGTCACCCCACAGTGTCTGCCCCAAGCCCCTGCCCACCACCCCAGGGGCTGTGCTGCCCTCGCAGCTGGGACCGTCCATCCCTGAAGGGGTGACCAGGGCAGAGCAGGAGCCCGGGGGCGATGGGGCAGGCAGAGATCCCTCTGCTCCCTGCGTGCAGAACCACATCTCTGCCAAGCCCCAGCACGCCCCTCCTGCCCCACGCGCTCCCCGAAGGGCTCATTAGATCAGAGCAGGGCTGTGGATAACGAGCAGGCACACACTCCCCTCCGGGGCCACGGGCAGGGCTGGGGAGCTGGGGACTCCCCTGTGGGACCGGGGGGTGCGTGGGGAGAGCCCGGCCTTTCCCCACTCCCCGCACGAGGGCAGGAGCCCCACAGAGCTGTGGGCACCCAGGACCCAGCTGCAGGCTCAGCCTGGCACCGGGTACCTCCCAGAGACACAGCCCAGGCAGCCCCAGCGCCACGGTGATGGGCTGGCCCCACAGCCCCCCTGGCTATGGGGTCCCTGCCGCAGGCTGCAGGTGCCACTGCAGGGACAGCCGGGACCCATGCCCACCTCCTGCCTGCCCACCGCAGGGCCTGTGTCCCTGCCCTGGAACGATGCCAAAGGGAGGGGGTTACGGCCCAGGTGAGCTGAGGTGTTTGTTGCCCATCTCGGCCGTGCGGCCCTGGCACTGCCACCCAGTTGCCCTCAGAGCTGGAGGTGGCTGGGCCACCTGTCCTGGGCAGCTGGCCAGGGGACCTTGCGGTGCCACCAGGCACAGCACTGCCCTGGGGACTTGTGCCAAATCCCACTGCCCAYCCAGCGCTCACCCAGCCCCAGGGGGATGCTGAGGGTGGGCTGTGGGGCAAGGGGTGCTGTGCAAGGCGGGAATGCAGGGTGAGACTCTGCCCCTCCCTGTACAGCAGGAGCTCCAGCCCCAGCAGCCCAGCCCACCTGAGGTGCCAGCACAGCCAGGGATGCTCTGCAAGGTGCCTACATCCAGCTGAGGGACATCAGCCCCCTCCTTTGGGGACAAAACCCACCCTCACCCAGCACTCCCTGCTCGCCCGGACCCCTCTCCAACGTGTGAGGCCAGGACAGAAGCCTTGGGGAGACCCTCTCCACCAGCAGTCACTTATCCCATAACGCTCTAATGACCCCCAGAGCTGGCCACCAAAACAGCTGCAGTAAATCACCCCGAGCTGCCATGTAATTTTTGCATGGAAATTACAGTATTTTTTCCCCTGGGTTCAATTTCCTCCACACCAAGTTCTCACCGCAGCCAAATCATTAAAGCAGCCACACTCCCTTTTCCTCGGGTACCACTTTATCTCCCTGCTGGCTGCCCCCCCCGCTGCTGGCACCRGGGCTGGGGCTGGCTGGGGACAGCGGGTGCCCCAGCGCTACCAGGTAGTCCTGTCTGTACCCACGCTGGGAGAACCCAGAGCTGCTCCCAGCCCGAGGCAAGGCACATCAAACCCTGCCGAGAGACACCGGGGAGACCCAGCGCCCACCAGGGATGCAGGAGGTGCCCCAAGCAGGATGCTGAGCCCCCGTGGAGGGTTCAAACCCCAGCAGGCAGAGGAGCTGGCTGTTCCCATGAGGGAAACCTCCCACCTCCTCCTCCTCATCGCCTGCGGSAGGAAAAGGGAAGCAGCGGGACTGAGCCTGCACCACCCCGTGTCACACAGCGATGCTCGGACACCCACGGGAGGTGTCCCTCCTGTGGGTGACCTGAAACACCGTCTCTGGGTCACCTGGCTGCCTGGGAGGGACGCGGGTCCCATCCAGTGCCACCCTTGTGCCACCGCCCCGTCCTGTCCGAGCGCACCGGCCACTGCGGCACCGCCGGGCCGAGCAGCACCGGCAGCCCCGGAGCGGGGGGGTGAGGGCAGCCCCACCCTCCCCCGCTGCTCCATCCGGGCTGTCCTGATTTCCAGCCTGAGAGCTGCATCAGCGCCGGGCCGTTCCCAGCGGAGCGCAGGGAGCCGGGCAGGGAGCCACACACCGGGGCACTCTGTTCCCCACGGACTCGCCCTGCTCCGGGTCTGCCCCGCCTGCCCCACGTCCCCACCTCACCCCGGGGAGCAGCCCCACAGGGATGCCCCGAGTCCCTCTGTGCTGTGACCTCCAGCTCCAGGCATGGGGCTCTCGGGGGGCCGTGGAGCAAAGCCAAGCCCTCTCCGACATGCYGTGTCCCACCAGGACTCCCCCAGGACTGCGCTGGCTGCTGGAGCAGGGACAGGCTCCCTGTGCCCTCAGGCAGATGAGGAGCTGGTTTGGYCATCCATGTCTTTTGCTTCTCAAATAGAATCAGAGAATCCCAGAATGGTTTGGGTTGSAAGGGACCTCTAAGATCATCCAGCTCCACCCCCTGCCATGGGCAGGGACACCTTCCACTAGCCCAGGTTGCTCCAAGCCCYGTCCAGCCTGGCCTTGGACACTTCCAGGGATGCAGGGGCAGCCACAGTTTCTCTGGGCACCCTGTGCCAGGGCCTCCCCGCCCTAACRGCCAAGAATCCCTTCCTGCAAGACATTTCATCCCACCACCAGCAACCACAGATGGCAAAGGCTTGGGAGAACTCAGGGCTCCCAGCCCTGAGGGCAATAGGGACCAGGGAGGTGGCCAGGACAGCAGGGACATCCCTGCCACCAAATGCCCTTGGCTGAGAGATTCTTCATGGAACAGTTTTATTCCAAGAAAAAAAAATCCCAGTTGCCCAAGAAAACAAATGTTTGTACCAGTTTRCAAGTTTCAGGCCCTGAGGGTGGGGCAGGAGAGGGTTCAGTGATGCCTCTAAGGGAGMAAATCCTCACCATGGGGACCTGCTGTGCAAAAACATGGCAAGAAGCACCATTTAAAAAACATCTCTGAAAATAAGGAGCAGTTTCCAGCCAATGGTGGGGTAGCGTCCATCTGGTCAAGCCCACGGCACCCCTGGCAGCCTCTGGGCTGTCCCTGCTGTCCCCAAGCTGCTGCCCAGTGCCAACAGCCCAGCCCACTGCAACACACTGTCGGCTGGCTCCARCCTCCTCCTCACTCAGCCTCGTGGGACAGCACAACCCCCAGCCCCAGACCCTCCAYCAGGGCCAGCTGTCCCCAGCCAGCCCTCCAGCCAGAGTTCCCTGTGTGAGCACACGCTGAAACCCTCCAAAACCCTCCAAATCATCCCTGGAAGTGCCCAAGGCCAGGCTGGACAGGGCTTGGAGCAACCTGCCCTAGTGCAAGGTGGCCCCATCCATGGCAGGCTTTAAAGTCCTTTCCAGCTCAAACCATGGATCTGTGAAAACCCCGCATCTCTCCCTTTTTTCCCCTTCCACCTTCATTTTTTTGTACTTGTGCGCAGGAGATGGAGGGCRTGGAGCYCCAGGTGTCCYCAGCACAGCCCACCMGGGACAGGCAGGATCTGGGAGCCCCAGGGCCACCCACCTGGCAGAGGGACAAACGCTCCCCACCTGGAGCTGGTGACAGGGAGGCAGTGGCACGAGCTGTCAGGAGTGTCACCATGTCCCTGCACGGCCAGAAGCACAGCAGCCAGTGGCCTCACGCTGGTGCCCCTCCTGGCCTGTGCCATCCCAAAGGTCCCGATCCATGTTCCCCGGCCCCACATGGGAATGTCAGCCGGAGGGGCCGTCGCAGATGAGATGGCCCCGAGCGCAGCACACTCTGTCGGGGGGACCCGAGGGACAGCAGGCACCCCAAGGCAGCCCCTGGAAAGCAGTCCCGTCCCCCGGGTGCCCCTGCCTGCCGGTCCCACGCACACAGAGGGGCTCAGCTGCCCCGCACCCGCACGGACCCCGCGGTGAGACGGGTGGGGCCGGCACTGCCAGCAGGGCTGAGCCCGACGAGCCTTTCGTGTCACTCAGGCAGCTGAAAAGTCTCAGCCTGCGCCCGGGGCTGCTCCGCCCATCCCCAGCCGCACGCAGCCCCTGCCGGGAGAGGCAGCGAGACACGGGGGGGGGGGTCTGGAGACCCCTCGCACGATCGGCCCACGTCACACGGCCCCTGGCACACGCGCACCAGCCAAAGTCACGCAAGTGGAGCAAGGTCACCGCGGGGCCCCAGGGAGGTTTCCGAAGCTCCGGCCCCGTGGGAAGGAGGGATGCGGAGTCCCAGCCCCCAGCCCAGGACTGCCGCAGACGCGGGAAGCTGAGGCACGGAGGGGGCGGTGGCAGAGAGCGACGGTGCTGCAGGAGCCAGCCCTGCCGTGGCCACCTGCAGTGTCCCACAGCCTCGCCCTGTCCCCCCGGGCCAGCCCAGCCCGCTCCGGACATCCGCCCTTCCCCGCCACGGAGAGGGTGACGGCACCCTGGGGTGCCCGGGGTGTGTCCGGGGGGTGCCCGGGGGGTGTCCCCACGGAGGATGCTCTCAGGGGTCACCGGCACGGCGGGCGGGGCGAGGAGCTCACGGCTGCGGCGGCTCCTGGGGGGAGGAGGGATGGGGAGTCCATCCCTGCGGTGCCACGGGGAGCACCCACTGCCGTGCCCCGGGGTGGCAGCCGCAGCTCGGGGGGCTCCCAGCCCCCACGCGGTGCTGGGCAGGAGCCGAAGGCAAAGGTGCTCTGGGGAGATGGGAAAACCTCCCTGTTCCCAGCAGGGTTGAAAGAACAGCCCCCGGCCCTGCACCGGCCCGGGGGGGTCACACAGCCCTGCCCGGGATGTCCCCAGCCTGCAGTGGGGTGTCCCACAGTGCTCCAGTCACACACTTGGGGTGCAGCGTGCACCACCCCACACATGCGCACCTACAGTCACAGCCCCCCTGTACCCCCTCCTGYGCCCCCCATTCCCAGCCCCTCTATCTGTGACCGCGGCCCCAGCCCCCCTGCAGTGTCCTCCCTCCCCAGCCCCCTCCGGTGTCCCCTGTCGCCCGTGCCGCCCGTGCCGTGACTCAGCTGACTCCTTCATTTCAGTTTGCTCTGCACCTGCTAAGGACAGACCYCCCCACGGCCCCCGCAGCCCCGGGCTGGGGTCCTGCCAGCCTGTGCTTACTCAGGGCACGGGGAGCCGGGAGGAGGGGAGGAGGAGGGGGGGGAGGAGGAGGAGGAGAGGCCTCCCCCACGCTCGGCAGCTGCCCAAGGGCGGGCTTGAAGCCCCTGCTGTGTCCCAGGGCAYGCGGGGGTTTGTGCCAGGGACAAAACTCTCCGGGGGGGGAGGTTCCCGCACCCCAATGTCCCCAGGCACTGCCAGCACCCAGCAGCCTCCAGGCACCCACCGAGCCCAGCCCTGCCCGTGACTCCTGTGGCTGAGCCCATGGACCCCTGGTGTCACCTCACAGACTTTTGGTGTCACCCCACAGACCCCCGATGTCACCCCACAGACCCTTAATTACACCCCACACCGACACACTCGCTCCCGCACGTGGGGTTGAGCCCTGTGAGCACAGTCCCCCTGGTGGGMTGGAAAAGGGGGACCCCCCGGGACATCCCCCTGCCTCGGGGGGGCTCGGCAGGATGGGGTGGCTTGATCCCCTCGGTGCTGGCAGTGCAGGCACAGAGAGGGAGCCCTGCCAGGGGTGATGATCCCAGGGGGCCTGTGCAGGAGAGGGGCTGGCTGCCAGCAGGGCCGGGGCTCCCCAAAAACTCCCCAAAGGGGCTCCTGCCTGCGCTCAGCTCCCAGCCCAGCACACGGGGCAGAGCACACGGGGCAGAGCACAGGATCCGCAGGGAAATCCTGGCCAGCGCCGCGCTGCAGGCTCCGATTTCATGCAAACACATTCCCTGGGCAGGGAGGCTCTGCCGCCTCAGCCAGGGAATTTCCAGGCTCTGGATCCACTGGTGGAGAAAGCACTGGGAAGTGCCCACCCTGGGAGGCTCCCGGCCAGCGAGGGGGAGTCCCAACCACCCCTGCCCTGGGATCCAGCACTGAACCCTGCTGCTGTGGGGCTCAGGGGTGTCTGGTCTCCCCAAGACGTGCACTGGGAGCAGGGAATGTGCCACTTGGATAGGGAGCAAAGCCGTTCACAGAGCACAGGGGACACTTTCTGCCCAGTGCCTTCACCCCTGGGCGGGCTCATGGCATGAAGGGCAGCAGCACCTGCAGGCAAACACCCCAGCACCAGCGTGTACTGGGATGCTTAACACGCCTCACCAGTGCCCTCCTGCCAAGACCAGTCACTCCGAGGTGACCAGGAAAAGTCCAGTTGTCCTGGACACTCGCCAGCATCCCTTGGCCGTTCCTCGCTTGGGGACACCGACTGCCCACAAGCCCCGACACAGTCCCCAGCCCTTTGTGCAGGAACAGGGTAGGACAAAGGGTGGGGACTGTGTCCCCAAGCCCTGCTTCTCCTCCCATCCCCCAGCTGCTCATGGCTCCCCGCACCAGGCAGACCCACGAGGCACCTGCAGTCAGCAGAGTGTGGGCTGGGCTCTGTCGTGACAGGCAGGGCTGTCTGCTCCCCCAAATCTGCTGGGCCGTGTGCCTCGTATTTCCATCCCTGCCTTGGAAAGTGCAACCCTGGGATCTGTCAGCCTGTCCCCAGCACCCAAGGCCACCACGGGCCCCCACACCRGCACGGCCCTTCCACCAGTGCTGTCAGGTGGTGACTGGCTGGGCACAGCAGGAGGCAGGGGATGGGCCGGGGACCCCCACTACCTGCCTGCCAGAGCTCCCGGATGCTGGGTTACCCGGGAAACAGGGACGACATCGCAGGGGATGCAGGGAAACTCTGCCCGAGGTGTGCGGGATGCCATCGCCGTTGCCACGGAAACAGCAGGCGACATCCTGCAGGTAAGGAGGGTGCTGGGGYGGGGGCCTGGCAGCGCGCCCCGGCTTCCCCTGCCTGCAGTCCAAAAGGGGTTCTTGCCCCGTGGCACAAGCCCTGGGGGCAGTGAGGTTGGCCCTCACGTCGCCGTCCCCCTGGGGCACTGGTGACAGGATGAGGAGGGCACTTTCCCCTYGGGGACACTGCCACCCCACCCGGGGCTGCTCTCAGGGCTGGGGGAGCAGGGAGAGAGGCGCCACTGCGCCCCTGCTCTGACAGAGCACTCTGCTCCCCCACCCCTGGGTCCCCCCAAAACGATACCCAGGGACACTGGGTGCCCCTGCCTGCAGCTCCCCACCACCAGCCCCACGGTCAGGGGGCTGGCAGCGAGCCCACCTCAGGGAGGGGGAGCTTTGCATCCCTGTGTCACCTTGAGCTCAATCACAGTCTCTGCTTTTGCCTCCAAGGGCTCGGAAGCACCAGGAACAGCCCAAGATTTTTCCCCGATGTCCCAAACTTTACCACCAGGGATGCACCATTACCCCCCCCCCCCCAAGTGCTGTTTGGTCACACAGGGTGGGAGAAAAGCCACAGCCACAGCCCACTGCAGTGGTCCCTGGGCGGTACCTGCACCGGCTGAGGCAGGATACAGGGATGCTTCCAGCGGGCAGGCAGCGGGATGCAGGAATGCTGCCAGACCAGGCACAAACCCAGCAGGACCAGGGGTAACAGCAACAGAGGAGCCACAACAGGCGCTGCTGGGAGGGGGAGCAACGTGTGATGCAGCCTCTGCCCCCCAGTAACAGCTCTGGGAAGGACTCAGCCGGCACAGGCAGCCCGAGGAGGAGGAGGGGAAGGAGGCAGCCACCCTGGGAGGCAGCGGGATCCCTGTAGGCTGCTGCAAAGCAACAGGAACACAACAACCCCTCCTGCCTGTCTTGGGGGAGTTTGCCACCCGAGGCGGAGCAGTTTTACCTGTAATGGCAAAAATTACATCAGCCGGAGCTGCCGAAGCAGGCGGTCCCGGAGCCCTCGAGGGAGGATCCGCACCCACCCCGCACTGCCCCAGCCCCGCGGGGCCGCTCTGTCCCCGAGCAATGGGAGCAGCTGCCCTCCTGCAATGAGGAGGCACAGGCCAGGCCCCGCAGCACCCTCGGGACCGTTTTTTACTGCTGATGGGTCTCTCTGGAGCGAGAGCCCCCGGTAACCTGCCCYCTACGAACCGGCAGCGGCGCCTTGGGCTGCGGGATCAGCCGTCACTGTGGCAGGAGCTCAGAGCCCCAGGACCCTCCACGGGCCCACACTGCCACTGGGGGCTTGTCTGTCGGTTGGGGGAATCAGACACTTGGAAATAAAACTACCCGAAAAAAGGTATCGGGAGCGGAGGGTCTCACAAAATGTCCAAAAGGAACCAATGCCCAGAGCACCAGAACAAACCAGCTCTGGACTGCAGCAGACGGTGCCCTGAACCTGGACCCAGGGGTTTGAATCCGTTGGGGTACAAAMGTTAATTTTAGGGTGTTCCTGTGAGGTGAGGGGATGGAGATTGCAGCAGGGCTGGGGCGGAGGCCAGGGAGGGCGACGGAGCATGACAAGGCACAGGCAGGAGGTGTGGAAGCGATGAGAAGTCACACATCCCTGCAGGAAAGCAGCTGCTCCCGCCTCCTGCCCCCTGGAAGCCCATCCTGAGGGGTCCGAGCACCGGGGGTCACGCCTCGRCACCCCCGAGCTGGGGGTCCCGGGCTGTGGGCACCTGCCTGCGGTGCCAGCGCGGGTACGACGCCCTGCCCGGGGGTGTCCCCGCGGGGGTGGGGGGACGGGGGTGGGGGGACCCGGCAGCCCTTCGGAGGCCACCCCCCCCGCGGGGCCCCCGGCCGCCCCCACGCGCCGCCGGCCCCCGGCTTCGTGACACGGCGCCGTAATTGAATTAGCCCGAATTAGCCGCTGCTGCCCGGGCAGCGCCGCCTGCAAACCATCCTCGAATTCCTGGGCACGGCGCCCGCTCGCCGTCTGCATCCCGGCCCCCGCCCCCCGCCTCCGCCCGCCGCTGAACCCGGACCGCGGCCCCCCAGGGTCCGGCGGGGCTCGGGGGGCTCCGGGAGCCCCGAGCGCCGGGGCCGGGGCGCAGCAGCGAGGGGGAGCCCCCCGCGCCTCTCCCCGCCGGGTCAGCTGCGCCGAGCAGCCCGAGCCAGCCCGTCCCTGCGCCAGCTTCCTCCGCTACAGAATGTACGAGGCGGCCCCAGCCAGGGACACGATGTGCTCCCCGCTCCAGGCCCTGTTTTTCCTGGCCGGGCTCCTGCTCCGCTGGCGGCCGGGCTCTGTCACTCAATGCAGCTTTTGTTCGCTTCCTCGCTCGCCTCCCTTCACACCTCCATCCCACCCCTGCAGCCCTCCCGGAGCCCTCCGGACCCCGCCGTGACCGTCCTCAGCCTGACTGTCCCCGGCCGTGACCGTCCCCTGGCCTCTCCCGCGGCTCCGCCAGGGCCTCGATGGGATTTTCCCCTCCCCACCGGCACGGTCGCGGCCGCTGGCAGCGCCATCCCAAACCATCGGCACCCTCCTGAGCGCCACTTCCCAAATGCCATCCTCTGGGGGGAGAGGTCACTGTCCCCTCATCCTGCCCACAGCCCCGTCCTGCTCTGGGCACAGACTGTGGTTGATGGTCCCTCCGTAACTCGCTCACGGGTGTTATGGGGGTGCAGGGTGGATGCCCCCCCTGTGCCAGCCCCAGCACCGTGCCAGCCCCATGACTGATGCTGTCCCAGCTGCACAGCACTGCTGCCCTCCCAGGACCCGCAGGGACAGCCATCCCCACCGCCACAGGGTGACATCCATCCACAGTGGGGACCTGGGGAGGGTAGACACGGAGCTGCCCCCATGGGAGAGCTGAGTCTTCAGTCATGACACCCACTGGAAAATGGGAATTTTCCACTTAACTGACAGAGGACAGGGTTAGATGGGATATTGGGAAGGAATTGTTCCCTGGGAGGGCGGGGAGGCCCTGGCACAGGTTGCCCAGAGAAGCTGTGGCTGTCCCTGGATCCCTGGAAGTGTCCAAGACCAAGCTGGATGGGGCTTGGAGCAACCTGGGATAGTGGAAGGTGTCCCTGCCATGGCAGGGGGTGGAACAAAACGATTTTTAAGGTTCCTTCCATCCCAAACCAGTCTGTGATTCCATGAGGTCCAGTACAGCAGCTGATTTCAGCTTCCCAAATTTTAAACATTTTCTATGGTAAAAGCAAAAGAGTCCCTATGATCCCAAACTGCCAATATCCCATTTAACCCACTGGAGTTGCCTCCCTCCTGCCCTTCTCCTGCCTTCCCCTTTCAGCCATTTCACCATCTCAGTCCTGGTGAGAGGTGCATCCTCCCCCTGAGCACGGGGGCAGTCGGCCCCAGGGCTGGGACCCCACAGATCTGCAGTCCTGGGGAGACCCCAACGATGCAAACTCTCCCCACAACACCACCACCACTCCCCCACGCCCTGGCATCTTGGCAATCCCCTGGCAACGCTCCCTCCACCCCTGCCCACGGCCCGAGAACAGCCAAACCTGCTCCAGCCCTCCATCCCTGAATCCCTCCRCCCTCCATGCCCCCCTCCCTCCACCCTCCACCCCTCCCCACAGCCCAGGAACAGCCGAACCCGCTCCCACCCCCTGCACACCACGGATTAAGCCTGGTGGCATCGCTCCTGTATCCCCAAGCCCCCCCGTTTTTGCCCCCCCTCGTTTTCTGCGGCTGCTCCCTTCCCTGGCAGCGGGAGGGGGGTCTCCCCTGCATCCGTCTGGCAGCTCAGCCCCTGTCGCCACGGGGGCATTAGCACCAGAGCTGCAGGGAGCTCCCCGGGGAGAAGTAAGTGGATCAAAGGGTTTTAGCAGCAGACGGCTCCCAGACAAATCTGGATCGTCTTCAAGGCAGCCACTTGCGGCTACAAATGCACTTTCTGCCTGCAGCTCCCCAGCCAAAAGTTTCACACCGGCTYTAGTGCGTTTAACCCCTCGCTGCTCCCGGCCCCGCAGCCAGATCCCGGCTGGAWGGGGGCCTGACCTGCCCTGGGGCAAGTCCAGCTCTGCAGGGACGGCTGGAGGGACTGGGGGGCTGTGCGTTTCTGCAGAGACCCCCTAAAGATGGGGTGTCCTGAGCCAGGCAGCGACACCAGCTCAGTCCCCCGTCCCCGGCACAGTGACAAGGGGGACACTGAGGCCCACGGGGGGGGAGCAGCGGGGAGGTGGCAACGGTCCCGGGGGTACCTGCCCCTCCATCCCTGCCCACATCAGCCCCAAGCCATGGCAGCAGGTCACAGATCAGCTGACAGATCCCCTCCTCTGTCCCATCCCAGTCAGCCTGCCCCCCCCATGGTCCCCCAAGCCAGGCAGTGCTGGGGGGCAGCTGGGGGGAGCAGGGCAGGGAGAGGCCCTGCTGGAGTCTGCTGCCGTGAATGATTCAGGGCACGACGGTAATTGCAGGAGCCCCCGGTTCTGCTCACTCTCCACAGGCASGAGCAGGATTTGGGCTGTGGGGAGGGCTGGGGACAGGGAGGGGGGACCCACAGCCATCGCTGGCCCTGTCCCCCCGGGRTTGTGCCACCATGGGGGTGCCCCACTGAACCAGGAGGGGACCCCAGGCGTCCTGTCCCCTGCTGAGGAGACACCTCAGCATCTTGGCTGGGGGCTCTGCCCCAAAYCCCTGCAGCTGGGTACCTTGCTGGTTAGATGGGGAGCTTTGGGGAGCCAGGCTGGCCCCCCTGCAAGCACTGCCCACCCTGTGTCTCCCCTCGCTGCTTGGCAGCAGCTGCAGAACCCCCCACTTCCCAGCCCTGCCCCCCACACTGCGTAGTCCGTACCCCAAATCTCCCAGCCCTGCACCCCAGCCTTCCCACAGCACTGCACCCCACATCTCCCCTCTCCCTGCCCAATCCCCCACTGTGGGGTCATCTCCTGAGACCCACATGGGCAGAGAGAGGTGTCCCTGACCTCGGGGATGGGCACRGAGGTACCACCTTGTATCCCGGTGGTAACCACGTGCCCCCCCACACCGGGTGCCCAGCTCAAAGCCCTCCGGTCAGTGACAGTCTCACACTGGCACTGGGGCCTGGCAGGAGCCTCCCGTTCCTTGGCTGGTGCACTCAGGCTCCAGGACGGAGGGAAAACGGGAGGGTCAGCCAAAAAATCCGCACGGGGGGGTGAGCGGATCCTGCCGGGATCCCAGAACTGCCTGGCCAGGAATGGGCAGCGGGAAACCTCAGCCAGGAGGTTCTGGCACGTGGGAGGACACCTGAGAACATTGCTGGGAATCCAGGGATCCGCACCCCATCGCAGCAAGGAGCAGCACCGCACCCCCAGCCCCATCTGGGTGCCATCCCAACTGCTGGTGTGCCATAGGGTGAGGGGGGTAAGGGGTTCTCCCAGTGTCACCCCATATCCCACAGAGCACGGAGGGGCTGGGAAGGCAGAGCTGAGCACACTGGGGCTCGTGGGCACAGAGTCCCAGCACAAGGGAGTGTCCCAGTGCTCAGAGTGCACTGGGCCAACTGGGAGAGCCCCCGATGGGCAGGTGGCAGCGCCCCAGTCTTGACTCCAAGGTGTGGAGCTCTCTCAGGACAAGATGTGTGGGGCAGAGGCAGTGGGGTGTGGGTAAGGGGTTTCCAGCAAGCAGAGTGGGGTTTCTTGGCGGGGTGGGTTCAGGGTACAGGGAGCACGGGGGGAGCAGGTGCAGGATGGCAGGAAGTGAATATGGGAGGGAGTCCAGGCAGGTGRGGTGCAGGCTGCAGGTTTTGGGGTGCAGATCTCGAGGAGCAGGATGCAGGGCGCAGTGTGCAGGTTTTGGGGTGCAGGGTGTGAGATGCGGGGTGCAGGGAGCAGAGTTCAGGGAGCACAATGCAGGGCGATGGGAGGAGAGGGCAGGTTCTGGGGTGCACAAGTGCAGGCTTTGGGGAGCAGAGTGTGGCATGCACATGGGAAGCAGGTCCAGAATAGTGGGCACAGACTTTGGGGAGCACAATGAGGGGGTGAAGGCTGCAAGTTCTGGGGTGCAGAGTGCAGAGTTCGGGGAGCAGAGTGTGGTGTGCAAGGCACGGGGTGCAGGATTTGGGGTGCAGGCTTTGGGGGGCAGTGTGAGTGCCGGGTGCAGGTTTTGGGGCGCAGGACGGTGGCCTGGCACGGCACAGCACTGCGGGGAAGTTCATGCCATCGACGCAGCCCCTGTGTGCCTGGGGCCGACATTCCTGCCGCTCCCAGCTGTGCCCCCCACGCCCCACACCCCACGCCCCACACCCCACCCTCCGCTCCCCCGGTGCTGTGGGGCCGTGGGTGCCCAGGCCTGCCCCGCCGTGCCCAGGCAGGCTGTGGTGCCCTGCCAGCCCTGCTGCCGCCTGCCAAGCCTGGCACAGCTCCTCGCTGCCGCTGCGCCGCCCCAGGCACGTCTCCAGCTGCCTGGCACCGTGTCCCCGGCCCCTGCCCCATCCCACCCCCCTGGCACCGTATCCCCGGCTCCTGCCCCATCCCACCTGCCCGGCCCTGCTCCGCAGAGCTGCCSGTGGGGCTGTGCCCAGTGCCATTGCAGGCAGCTGCCGGAACACGAGGCACAATGGGCACAACCACAAGGACACGGTGGGTCCCGGGGCTCGATGGGCACTGGGTGGTCCCCACGCGCGGGCAGAGGGTTTGGCATCCACACCAGGCAAAGGGTATCCCAGGGAGGAACTCGGCATCCTCCATCCCTCCCCCTGTACCCGCAGCCCCGGGGACACGCTGCCAAAGGCGTCAGCAGGGAGCTGCCGTCCTGCTTCCTGTATTTCCCTTAAAAACATGAAATCCAGCGGGAGGCAGAGCTGCCCCCAATCCCACAGCGAGCTCCTGCCCTTCACCTGTGAACTCCACTGCCACACACACCCTCGCCGCCTGGCACAGACCCGACGGGACCCGCAATGAATCCCTGTGACGGAGCAGAGCTGATCCGATCAACCAGCGCCACCGTCGCTTCCAYCTCGGCAAGGGTGTGAGCAGAAACCCTGCGAAAGAGACTCCTTGTCTTGGCTTTTTTGTTTTCCCTCCAGCTCACAGGTAATAGCCAGGAATGGGCAAACCCTCTTTTAATGGACTCTTAATAATGCTGTAATTTCCCTTTGCACGGAAAGTTTTCCAAACAGTCAAAGATTCAAAACAAAGCAATGATTGTTCCTATTAGCATTAAATTCTACTCTGGGAGAGAGAATAAATCAAGCAAGGGGATTCAATTCAAAACAGAACTATAAAAAATCCAATAATGATTTTTTAATATTAATAAGAAAAATATATTGTTATGCACCCTTAGCATTTAAACTTCTAATCCAATCAGCGCAAAGTGCAGAGATAAATCACAGCCACGGAGGAGAAGGGAACAACCATCAAGCAGGCAGCAATAAAATGCTGTCTTACATCCCTGGGACAGGCWTAGGTTTGACAGTCTCGAAAAAAAAGCCGAAATTTATGAGTCTGTCGCTCCATGAGCTTGTGAATTCCTGCCCTGCATCCCGCACACACATTCCACCCGGGGCAGGGAGGCGAAGGCGGCCCTGGCCGGACAGGATGCAGGGAGGAGGTGGCGGCCGGTGTCCCGGCTGCCCAGACCTGGTGGTGAGGCTCAGCAGAGACGAGGACCTGCCCATCTTCATCCTACCGGAACCCGCTCCCAGCAGCCCCCGGAGCTCCCACCGGCTGTGCCGTGGGATGGGATGGCTCCCGGTGCCCTGCGACCACAGCAGGAAGGAGCCAATGGACTCACTGCTAAATTAGGTCACAGCATAGCCCTAAGCGTGGTCCCGAGCACGGGCGCAGTCCTGGTCTCCCCGGCTCTCCCATCCTTAGAGCTCCCATTGGGCGTTTCCGATCCCGCGCTATCGAACACATCCAGGAGCCCGGGCAGGCTCCGGGGACGCTCCAAACCTCATCGTGCTCATCGTGCCGTGACGCGGTGCCCACTCCCCCAGCGCTGACAGACGCCAGAATGGAGCCAGCGGTAGCCCCGCACCCCTCCATCCCCATCCCTGCGCGGGGGATGCCGGGCAGCCCTTCCCACCCCCGGCTCCGCACAAAAAGCACACGGCCATGTGCCCTCCCGCGGAGCCAGCCGGGCTGGGAGATGCCCCCGGCTCTGCCAGGGTCACAGTCCGGGAATGCCCTGGTCAGGCTTCCCACGGCTCACGCCGCGCCCGGCTCCCCGCGGCTCCTGCCGTGCCATCCCCACCGAGCTCATTACGGATAATGGCACCACAATTCACCCCGAGCAGCCGGGCTCTGCTCCCTGATTTATGGGCTCCGGCGGCCGCTGCGCTGCCGCGGGGGCCGGCACCGAGCCGGGACGAGCAGCGAAACGCCACGAAACGCCTTTAGAACGTCTCAGCTCCCCGCGGATCCCCCCAAACCCCGAAGCTCAGTGCTCCTGCCGAAAGCAGCGCCGTCCAAGGGGAGGGAAATGCCGAGCCGGCAGCGGGGAGCAGCGCGGCACCTGCAGCTGGCGGTCCCGGCCATGCGACAGCCGAGGACAAAAGCCATCTCAGCCATGCAGGGAGTTCCCGGCCGTCTGGCGAACTGCTGACGCCACGAAGCGGGGCGGGAGGGCGTTTGGGGACAGGGGCCGGACACGCCGCTCCTGCTCGGGAGCACCCCGGGGCCTCGTTCCTGCCGGCTCCCAGCTGCCGAGCTCCTGGGAAAGGCTGGAGGGGGGGGCAAAGGATTAATCACAGCTATTACAGGTCCAAACCTGACACATTTTGGGGCGTTTCTGCTCCACTCTCCCTTCAGACGGTTTGGGCAGAGGGTTGGGGAGCAGGTGCCAGSCTCACCCCCAGGCTGCCCAGCTTTGGCACCGCGTGGGTCCCACGCAGCCAGTGACAGTTTGTCCCAGGGCAGCAAAGCTGCTCCCAGCGCCGAGGGCACCCAGGCCCTTCTGGCACTGTGGAATACGTTTTAAGGAAAAAAACAGGGCTTGAGGTGGCCATACATCCTCAGCATGGACCAACGAGTGGCACTGGGAGCATTGGGCTCGTGGGCTGCTCCTGCCAGCCGAGTGGCCCAGAGGCTCAGCCCTCCTGTGGGACACCCAGCGAGGCCGAGGAGGGGGGAACCCGTGTCCTACCACCCCCACGCTGCCTTGTCATTCCTGCCAGCCTGGCTGCCGGAGGAGCTGCCAGCGATCCCCGGGGCAGCAGAGTCACCACCGCATGGGGCTGTGACTGGGAAGTGCTGGGGACCTGGAGAGTGGACAGTGCCACCACTGAGAGCAGTGCAAGGCTCGAGCAGGACCTGGCACCCTGGCACGCAGCACCCATCCCTGGCACATTCCTCGGGGACCTCAGCAGCGCCAGGGCTGGGCATGGAGCTGGCACAGCCGCACGGATGCCCGTCTCCTCCACACCCCAGGGCTGGCCTGGCTGCTGCCTCCTCCCAGTCCCACAGGAGATGAACCAGACTCCCCGGGAGACACCACGGCTGCCCTGAGGAGGGCGAGGGCGTGGGCAGTGCCAGGCCGCCCGGTCGCGGGGCTGTGGGGACCGGGATGTGCTTCCCGGGGGGCACCCGCAGCCCGGCCAACGGTACCCGCAGGGGGTGGGCGGGCAAAGGGGGTTTCGGGGAGGGGGGGGGTGAACTTTTGAACCCACAGGCAGGAGATCAGTGCATTACCTTAACGCGAGTTAAAAATAACCGTCTCGTCTCTCGAAATGAGCCTGTCTGCAATTACAGCTTGGCATGTCTGCTCCGGAGCGTCCCCGCGCTGGCACCGCGCCAGGCGCCTGCGAACAACCCTTGCCTTTCTTCTCCTCCGTGCCATCGCCTCTTTTCCTTTGGGGTTTTTTTCTTTTGGGGTTTTGGGTTGGTGGGGCTTTTTTTTTTCCCTTCCCAAGTAAGTCAGATGTGGCTGCTCAGCGCCCCGGCTCGGGCTCCCCCCGCCCACCCAGCCACAGCCTCCAGAAGCCCTCAGTGCCCGCGGCACCCACTGCCCCGAAGCACAGTCACATTGTGTCCCCAAGGTCGCCAAGGACAGCGGGACGCTGTCACCAGCCCACGCTCGCAGGAGGGAGGTGCAGTGGTCAGTACGAGCCAGCCCGAGGTGTTTGCGGGTCCTTGCCGTGCACACCCGACGCGCATCCTCCCGCAGGGCGTGGGCTGAGCACAGGCAGGAGCACGCGTGGGGAGCCCAGCACACCCCGAACACACGCACAGGAACGCACGAGGGAACACACGAGGGAACACACGAGGGAACACACGAGGGAACACACGAGGGGAACACACGAGGGAACACACGAGGGAAGAGGTGCCTGCGGAGACTGCGGGTGCCCGGCAGCATCACTGCCCGCACCCCCCCCCGGGCTCTGTCCAGCCCCTCAGGGGTCTGCCAGCACCAGGGGATCCGGGTGGAGCCATCCCACCGCCAGCACCCCGGGCTGTTTGGGAAACCTCCCCGGCCCCACGGGCCCCAGGGAGCAGCGAGCTGGGCTGTGTCACTGCTGCATGCCTGGCCCGGTGTGCACAAAGTGCCACCAACCCCAGCGGCAAAGCCCAAGAGCTGCCCCGCTGCCAAGCCTTGACGGGMATGGACGGATGCAGGGGGTGGCACAGGCTCCTGGGGAGGGGAGGAAGGAATCCCTGGCTGACAAAGTGGGCACCAGCCACACAGACCCCATCTTGCTCCCAAGCCCTGGAGCAGTCCCCCGCTGCTGTCCCCCACCCCACAGGACAGCAGCAGTCCCGGGGGATTGGATATCTCCTAGTGGAAGGTGTCCCTGTCYWYGGCARGGGGTTGAAACAAGATGATCTTCAGGGCCCCTTCCAACCCAAACCGGTCTGTGACTGTGATTCTATGACACCCCACAGCAGGCAGCAGCTCGGCATCCCCGGGACGCTGGAGCATCCCTGCTGGGAGGGAAGGGACCAGCCTGCCTTGGGGGTCCCCGGGCTCCCCGCCCAGCGCCGGGTGCCTCCTCCTCCTCCTCCCCGCGGCGGGTGAAAGCGAGCTTTGTGCCGGGGCTTTCAGTTCCCCTGGCTGGCACCCGGCCAAGGCACCACATAATAATGAACAGATGCTGTCCAAAACGAGCCTCAGCGGCAGCCAGGCGAGCCTCCGCGTGTCCTTCCGTAACCCAAAGTGCCTTTCACCCCGGCGCTGATCAGGCACCTTCGCCGGGAGCCGCCGGGAAGTGTCGGGCTAATTAACGGTAATGCGAGCCGGGAGCAGGGAGCCCACCGTGCTGGGTGCAGGGGACAGGCAGGGTCGGGGAACAGCGGTGTGGCAGGGCAAGGGGAGACCCAGACCCAGCTCCAGAGCATCCCCGCGGGACACCCAGGGGCACTGTAGCTCTGAGGCTTGGGATGAACCCCAGGGATGGAGGTGGCAGCCGGAGAATGGGGGTCCAACCATGCCCAGACCCCRCTGATGCACGGGGAGGGGAGATTCATCCCCTTCCTGTGGGCTCCCTGTGCGAGGACATGGTGGTGACAGGTGTCCAACCCCACTCCTTAAGCCCAGAGTGCCTCCCACTGCCAGCAGCATCCCAGTGAGGGTCCCACTGGGATGGGACAGCAGTGACAGGTGTACAACCCCATTCCTTAAGCCCAGGAGACCTCCCATTGCAAGCAGCATCCCAGTGAGGATCCCACTGGGATGGGAAGCCTGGCCAAGGAGCCCCAGCTCACTCCCACAAYGCACCTGGCCTGACCCACAGCCTSCCTAGAAAATATTCACAAGGCTTTTTAATTACAAAATCCGTTTCCTMGCCCAGGATGCTGATCCTCCTCCCATCCCAGCAGCAGGAAACAGAGGGAGGGATGCACACAGGGATCCACGGGGGGATGGATGGCGAGAACACCAGGCTGCAAGCACTCTTCTATTCCACAGGATCTTAACTGTAGTTTATATTCCAGTGGTTATTAAAAATAAAGGGGGGAATGGGGGGGGGGTAAGCTAAGAGCAGAGCAAGCTGTTCATTTGGAGCCTTTCCCTGGGGTTTAATAAAGCCCCACTCGCTTCTGTAGTATCATTTTTATGCTATCATAAAGCCGGACCATTTAGCAGGTTTGTGTTACTTCAGCAGTTAGCGCTGCATGAGAAGCGATTCCAGAAGAAGGGAGAGAGGGGGAAAAAAATTAGAAGATGAAAMCCTCCAAAAGGAGAGAGCGAAATGAGGTGGGAAGGAGGAAAGGGGATTCCTCGCAGCCATGCTGCCGGCGGCACTGCAGCACATCAGGGCAGTCAGGGGGATGCCAGCGGGCTCCTCCATCCCCAGGCGAAGCCAGGGACAGGTGGGGAGACCCCTGCACCAGCCCCGTGGTGCTGCAGGGTGGGAGGTCCCAGGCCAGCATCTGGGGGGACCCCGCCTGTGTTTGGGAAAGGGCCGGGGGGTCCTCTCACATGAGGGGATCGCAGGGGTGTTTCACCTGTGGGGACCGGAGAGCCAGGGCAGCTTATCCAGGAGCKGTTGGAGCTGCAGCAGAGGGGTCCCCCGAGGCGAAGGAGCCCGCAGCTCCCCCCGGCCCTGTGGAGCCCCCGGGGCGACCGGGCTCTCCCGGCCCCTCTGCTCCCGGTCATGGGCAGCTCTCCGGGGAGCATCGGGCCCTCCGTGCTGCTGGAAAAATCTCCATATATGGAGARGATGGGATACGTGACCGAGCTCAGCTGAGCCAAACCACCCCAAAGGGAGCCCTGACCGGGCAGCCCCCACTCAGCCGGGGTCCCGGGGCCGTGCCCCCAACAAGCCCCCCSAGCTGGGTGATACCCACACTGCTAATCCCAGCACAAACGGGATTGAGCCCGATGTGCACCCCAGAGCCAGGTCAGCCCCAGAGCTGGGTCACCCCCTCCCCCCTGTCACTGCCCCCTTCACCACTGTGCCACCCCCGGTGGCAGCACCGCRCCCTTGTGGCACCCAGGCTGCCCTCCCTGAGGGGAAAGTCATCCCCATCAGTCCCGGGCGCTGGGTTGGAGCCTCTCCAGCCACACTGGGCAAGGCTCCAGAGGCACTGTCCCCATCCAAGAGGGGAAGGGCCGGGGCCTGGGCAGGGGGTGCCACCGGTGACAGAGCCACAGAGCCGAGAGCTGCTCCCCTGAAGCATGCTCTGGGGGTGCCCAGCAGGGCTGTGCCCCCTTGGCCATAGCTCGGGGGTCCGCATGTGCAGCGGGGGCAAGCACCCAGGTACCCCAAGGCCCCCAAATCCTCGAGCAGCCACRCGCACTCAGAGCACGCTCCCACCCAAACACCATTTCCACACCTTTTCCCCCCCAGCTGATTTCCGTGCTGCCCTGCAGGAGGATGGTGGCACTAGGCAGGGGGTGTCTCTGCAGGGCAGCCCCGAGCACACAGTGCTCCCCCAGGCCTGCAGCCCCCGGCAGCCCCAGTCCCCATGCCGGGCACGGCCGCCTCGCTACCGACCCGGCAATATAAAGGAGGAGGAGGTGGAGGGAGGGCTGGGAAATTAAGGTTTTCAGCGCTGTCAGAGCCGCATCAAACAGGCATCCACCAGCTGATGGCTTGATTGTTATATTTTGGATGTCAAACCGGAGCAAGCAGAACCCTTTAAAATGCATCAGTGCCGCTGCCTTYCTGACGGAGGGTGTTGGTTTCCCATTAACAAGAGGAAAGCGTGAGCTGGAGCAGAAAACTTCAAGCGCTTTGGAATTGATAAAATAACAACTCYCTAATTAAGCAGAACTGTCAGTCAGCGGGCGCCCGCTGCCCTGCATCGGGAAGCAGCAGCAGCAGCTCCCAGCGCACAAGCCCGACACGCCGGCTCAGCCCACGGCGGCTGCGCTGCCCGGGGGTCACCAGCCACAGCACCCCCCCGCGCTCTCCCTTAGACCCAGACCGGTCCTGGTCCCAATGCTGAGCACGGCCAAGGTGTTTGAGTTCTGTCCTTCATTTCATCTCATCATGAATGATGTGGCTGCCCCATCCCTGCCAGTGTCCAAGGCCAGGYTGGACAGGGCTTGGAGCAGCCTGGCACAGTGGAAGGTGTCCCTGCCCATGGCAGAGGGTGGAACCAGAGGAGCTTTAATATTCCTTCCAACCCAAACCATTCCTTGATTCTGTGATACCATGTAATGCAATGATCAGCCTGGTGGGGAAGGAGAGGTCTGACCCGAAAATGCAGCCTCTGCCAACAGCCTTCCCTTCCAAGAGACAACAACCAGCCAGGGGCACGCATTCCTGATGGACACACTGGACACCATGGCCAGGTGTAGGTTCAGCAGCCCCACCAACAGCTGGATGCAGGAAGAGGTCCAGCTGTGGAGGTCCCCCCAGTGCTGGAGCAGGGCAGAGAGGGTGYGGAAAAGTCAAGAGTAGGGTTTGAAGTGTTCARGGCCRGGTTGAACAGARCTCTGGGCAACCTGGTTTACTGGAAGGTGCCCCTGCCCACGGCAGCGAGTAGAATGAGACGAGCTCTAAGGTCCCTACCAACCCAAACCATTCCATGGTTTTACAAAGTCCTGCCAGAGCAGCAGCACAGCCACTGCCCCTGGGGACGCTGGGCCCTTGGCCAGGCCCCCAGACCTCCATCATCCTGCTCTGTCCAGCRCGAGGAGGCTGTGAAGGAACTAACCGAAGGAGCAGCCGAGATCTCGCTCCGACTGGGCTGTGCTGGGAAATGAAACGCTGTATCCCTGTCCTGGGGCCGGAGGGATATGGCATCTCCAAGGGATCCTTAATCAGCCACCAGCAGCTCGTTACCACAAAACTGCCTGCCCAGTGCTCTGGGGGCTCCCTCRGCACCCAGGGGGAGGGGACACCGAGGGGGTTCGGGGCAGGGGACAGCCAGGAGGAGCCCAGGGCTGTGGGGACGGTGTTTAACCCCTGACACGCTGGTGTCTGATGAAACCACCGTGCAAAGGGGGTCTCTGCTTCTCACTCTGGGCTGTTGCCAGTCCTTGCACCACCAGCCCCTGCTGGGGACTGGGCACCTGCAGCATCAGGAGAGGCTCCAGGGCACCCTGCTCTGCCCCAGGGCACCTCGCTCTGCCCAGCCCAGCRTGCTTCACTGGGCCATCCTCAGCTGAGCTGGGGGGTTCAAATCCCAGTGCTAGTGTGGGGGCAAAGGGAGGCTGCCGGGGGGAACCAGCCCCAGCAGTGCAGCCCAGGCAGCAGAGCCACCAGCCCGCAGCCCAGGCAGAGCCCTGGCAGAGACACTCCAAGCCAGAAATGGGCCAGGAAAAGGGAGAGCATCCCACGACAGGGTGCACACAGGGGAGCCCGCCTGAGCAAGCAGCCCCTGAAAACGACCCTGGTGACCARCAGCAGCTGGACGCTGAGCCTGTCCTCCCGCCTTGCACATCATGCAACATGAAGCCCCCAGTGACACATGTGGCTGCCTGGGAACCCCKTCACTCCTCATCCCAGCCTTCCCAGCCCCCGGTCCAGAGCCCTGATACACCTCCCCAACACATCTCCAGACCCCATCAGTGCATGTCCCCTGCTCTCCCCACAGGGTGTGAGCACTGGGGAGACCCTTCTCCCCCAGCACGCGCCCAGGGCTGTGCAGATCTCACCCCAGATGGAGGTTAAAGAGGCCCCACACAGCCACCACCTCCTGCCACCTCCGCAACCCCAACACCCTTCCCTGGCAAATCTTCGCACCGGGGAGACACCAACTGCCCTCTGCCCGCCCATGACGAGTGGCTGCCCAGCCTCCACACAACACCAGCTCCCACAGCCTGGATACAGGCGCCACACAGTCTGCCCTTCCTCCCCCAAAAGAGCCCCGTTTGCACCCAAGAAGGACCCCCCGAGGTGGGCTGGATCCAGCCAGGACACGCGTGCCAGGGCCACAGGCTGGTGTCGGAGCCCCCGGAGCCTCCTAACACACTAATCACACTGGAGGTGACAGGGCTTAGGGGAGGACTTAAGAGAAACTGGCTCCTTTTTACTGACACCATCTGGACACAGCCGATCTCTTCCCCCTTTCCAGCGCAGAGCCCAGCCAGAGGGGCAGGGGCCGGGGTGACCCCAGACCCAGCACCCTCTGTGCCCTCACCGGTGCCGGGATGGCGGTGCCACGGATCCCCAGCTCGCACCGAGCGAGAGGGAAATGCTGCCCGCGCCAGGGAATCCTAACGAGCCCAGAGTGCCAGCCGAGAGCAGCGCCGGGGAATGCCAGCCCGAGCCGTGGGGAGCGTGTGCTGCCTGCCTGGCCCCCCGGAGGGGGACGCGGCCCCGGAGAAGGCGGGCGCTGAGACAGCGGGGACGCACAGGGGAAAAGCCAGCCTGGAGACACCTGTTTGGGAACAGCCCTCCCTCCGGCGGTCCTGCCGGGCACGCCACCGGCACGCGAGGACCTGGCACGGCTGCGGTCCCCACAGACAGGGGCAGGAGAGCTGTGGCGGCGGGGTTATCACTCACTGCACCCCGGTGCTTGGGGCTGTCACTCACTGTAGCCCAGAGCCCGCACGCCAGGGAGAGCCGRCCGCGACCCCGCTGCTGCCACCATCCCTCGCCCTGACCTCCCGGGGGACGGCGGCACCGCTCCGACCCTCAGCCCGACCCCGGCGGGTGACAGCGGGACAAGCTCACCTCGCTTCCCACACACACCACCGCTAGGCACTAGCTCTCCCCAAAACTTGACCGAGCCCTTATCTGCCCAACTGTGAGGACGGCGGGGATCCCCCRAACCTCCCCGCCAGGACCAAGCTCCGGCTGCTCCAGGGGAAACCTCCAAGCTCCGGCACACCTCCGGGAGAGGGGGCAAAGTTGCGCAGGGGTTGGGGTCAGGGGGTCAGGTACCTTCCAGCCGGCGGAGCTGTTGCTGTCTCCTTTATCCTTAAAGTAGGGGACGTATCGCACCATCCAGTCGTAGATCTGCGAGAGGGTGAGGCGCTTCTCCGGAGAGCTCTCGATGGCTTTGGTGATGAGGTCGGCGTAGGAGAGGTTGCCCCAGGCGTTGCGCCGAGAGGTCTTGGCCTTGCGGAGCTGCCCCACATCCGCGCCGGGGGGCGGCGGGGGAGCGGCGGCGACTCTGCGCTCCACCGGAGCCGCCGCGTTCTCGGCTCCGTCCCCGCCGGCCGCCAGCGCCGGGGTTCCCCCCGCGCCCCCATCCTCCTCCTCCGCCGCCAAGTCGGGGTGGGGGAGAGGCCAAGTGCAGGAGCGGGGACGGCTCTGCGGCTCGAAATCCGGGTCGATCTCCACCTGATGCGCCTGGAGCTTTTCTTCCATGGTCGCCTCCCCGCTGCCACCCCACAGCCCCCCCCCGGAGTTACGGGCGGTTTCCACCCAAAAAAAAAACAAACACACAACAAAAAACCCAAAATCTCGAGAGGGAGACGAGTGCGAAGGCGGGCTCCCTGCCCGGCTGGAGGGGAGAAGGGAAGGAGGAGCCGCTCGGTGCGCGGGTCCTGGCGGGGGGAGCCCCGAGTCCGGGGGAGCCCCGGGTCCGGCGGCTCTAGGAGGCGGCTGTTCTCTGCGCCGCGCCGGGAGCGCCGAGCCGGGGGACGCGCTGCATGGTCCTCGGCCGCCTCTCCAGTCCCGGGCGAAGCGGGGGGATGTTTTTTGGTTCGGATTTGGTTTTGGTTTGGTTTTTACCGGCCGCGGAGCTCCGGAGCGGTTCCCGGCTCGGTAGCCAGCGGGGCGGCTGCGGGCGGGCAGGGCGCGGGGGCGGCCGCATCCATCGGGCTGGCGGCGCGGTCAGGCAGCAACAGATGAACCGAAGCGAGCGGCGGCGGGCGGCATCCTCGGCCGGGGACCGGCGGGCTCCGGGGCCGGGCGGCGGGGCACCTAGGCGGGGAGAAGCGGGACGGAGATGGGGGGAGCCCTCGGCGCGGCGGGCGCAGTCTCCCGCGGGCGGCCCGGCGCTAGGTCCGGCGGCGCGGCGGAGCCATGCTGGCGGGCGGCACGCACCTGACAGCGCCGGCGAGGGCGGCGGCGGGCGGCTCCCGCCCCTACGCCCCCCCGCTCCGCTTCAGCGGCCGCGCACCTGCCCGCCGCCGCCGCCGCCGCCGCGCTGCCGCCACGGCGCGGGCGGGCCACATGCTGGGGCGGCCGCCGCTCGCTCGTTCGCTCGCTCGCTCGCTCGCTCGCTCGTTCGTTCGTTCGCTCGCTCCCTCCTTCCCTCCCTCCGCCGTGCCCGTTCCCGAATGCGGGCGCCGCCGTGACACAGGGGGAGGGCCCGGAGGGGCGGGGGGAGGGCGGGGGAGGGGAGTGCCCCCGCGCCTCGCGGGGCAGCGGCGGGGCGGGACGGAGCGGAGGGGCGCGGAGAGCCCCGGCGCCGCGCCCCGGCACCGCGCTGCCCCCGCCCGCCCCGGGCCGCGACCCCCGCCCGGCCTCGCCGCGGCCCCACGTGCGCCCCGGGCGCCCCCCATTGTTGCCCCGGGCCGCCGCCGCCGCCTCATTGGCTGGAGGGGSCCGGCGGCCACGCCCCCCCCGCGCGCTGATTGGGCGGGCGCSGGCGGGACGCTCCGCGGGCGGGGGGATGAATGGGGGCAGCGGCCCCGCCCCGCGGGTGACGTCACGGGAGCCGGCTGCATCCGCGCGTCACCCGGGGCAACGCGGCCGCGCGGCGGGACGCGCCCCTTTACTACGGGCCACGCCCCCGGCCCGCCTCGGCCACGCCCCCGCCGGCACGGTCGGGGAGACCCCTCGAGCGGGCCCCGCCCACCGAACACAGCCCCGCCCCTGCCGGGGACGCGCCCCCTTCGCGCAGGCCACGCCCCCTTCTCGCCCACGTCGGGGGCGATCCCGACCCCGATCCCGATCCCGATCCCGACGCTGACCCCGGTCACGGCCCCTCGGCGCCTCCCCTGCCCGCAGGCCCCCGGGCCCATCGGCCGGCTGACTCCCCGGTGTTGTCACCGCAGTGCACGCTCTGACCGTGGGGTCGGGCCCACGAAGCCCACCCGGGGCAGGGGCGGACGCCCGCATCCCCCCGGGGCCCGGCAGGGCAGGCGGATAGCGCGCTTTCCCCCGCCTCACACGCGCTGCAGACACGGCCCAGCCCAACGCASCCCGGCACCCACGAGGGTGCAAACCCCTTACCGAGCACCCACCGGCACCTCTCACCCAGTACCCACCGGGGACACGCCTGACCCCCGCCCCCTGCATCCACCTCGCTGCCTGCACGCCAACACCCCGCTCCTCACGCATCCCCTGAGGACACACCCCTGGCACCGCACCCACTGGGGACAGGGGTGTCTGCAGCAGCGCTGCGTCCCCCACCTTTGTCCCCTCCCCACCACCTCAGGGACCCGCCTGCCCCACGCTGCCCGCTCTGCGCGTCCCCGCTGCAGACCCATCTCTCCTCTCCCGCCATGCCTGGCTGGCCCTGGGAACGCAGTGACTGCATTCCTTGCATCCTCCCGGGCTTCGTCACCCTTGGTGCCACCAGTTGTTCCTGTAACAGCGTCTTCCATGCCACAGTCACATGCGATCCTGTTCCTGCAGCCCCATTCGTGGTCCGAGAGGACGGCCTGAGGTTACCCAAGCAACTAAGGAGCTGATGGTTCCAGCCTGGAAGTGCTCGGCCTGACAGCTCTAATAATATAATAAAGTATAATATAATCTAATAGATAGAATATAATATAATAAATATAATACAATATACAGGCGGGACTTGACAAGTGCTCTGTTTCACAACCCACGGCGACAGCGGTGGCAGCAGAGGCTCCAGCTGTCCCTGGAGGCACAGCCCAGCAGCTGGGGGCTTGGGGGGTGTGTTCCCTGATCGCTGGCCAGGCAGCTGGGGACCTGCTGGCCAAGCCCCACATCTCCTGGTGCCACTGGCCCGGGGGATTGAGTCAGGCTGGCACCAGGCGTGCCCTGACCAGCCTGGCTGTGGGGCTACCAGAGCAGCCCTGAGACGGACCTGACCCCAAACCCCCCCAACACTACAGACCCCACGTTGATGCCAGCCCCCACATCTCCTCGTGCCTCCCTCCTCCCCGGAGCATTTCTCCAGGGATCTATCCCAAATTTCCCTTGCTGTGTTTACAGCCRTGCCCTCCTTCCCCTGCCCAAGGGCCCGCTGTTCCCTCCTCTCTCTGCAGCCTTTTGCCCACTTGGAGCCCGGCAATGTTTCTTCCCTCAGTCTTGCCTTTCTTAGTCAAAACCCTCCCACACTTCTCACTCGCTCCTCCAGCCTTGTTCTCCCAGCCCAGCTCCCCAGTGCCGAGCTGAGGGTCCCAGCCCGCACAGCCCTTCCYGTGCTGCTCCGTGGGTGCCTCTCCCTGCCCGGTGCTGCTCCTTTTCTCGCTCAGCACTTCTCCTCCTCTGCTGCAGCAGGTGCCCCTCCCTGCCCTMTCCCTGAGCCACCTCATCCCTTGGGGATGGCTCTCAGAGCTCCCTGCCCACACTGCCAGCTYGCCCTGGAGCTTCAGCAGTGCCTGATGCTGCACAAACACACTGGGCTCACTCACCCTCTGCCTCAGTTTCCCCATCTGTACAGCAGTAGTGGCCCTTGAAGGCAGGGATGGCTGCTGGTGGGGAAGGTGACAGCTTGGACCGCCTTGTGGCCCCTCACAACCAAAGCTGCTCCCATCCCATGGTGTTCCTATCCCACGGTACTCCCATCCCCGGCTTGCCCAAGGCTCATCCCTGACCTCCTCATTCATCCCCACGGATGCAGAGCAGTACAATCCCAGGTGCAGGTGGCCCCAGGCACAGGTCTGGGGTGCCCAGAGGGGGATGTTGAACCCTCTGCCCCCAGCAGCAACACGATCGTTCCCAAGCACCTGGATGGATCGTTCCCTCACCCACCTGGCAGCAGGCAGGAGCGTCTCCATCAGCCAGCTGCACGCTGCCCTGGCCCCTTCGAGCTGCAGCCCTGCTGCTCAGCCATCAGCCCGTGGTGACAGGCAGGCCAGGGGGGCCCGAGCTGCCTCCTCTGACCCCAGGGTYCCCCTGGTCCCAGCTGCCCGACCCCAGGTGCCAGGTACCCACCACGCTGGAGAAGCAGGGGGGTCTGTGGGGCAGGCGCTGGAATTCCAGAGATCTTTATCACTCAATACCCTCTCACACCTCTCACCTGCTTTTCCAGAGGCTGGCAYGAGCATGGGCACAGCGGGTCCGGGGTGAAAGAGCAGAACAGAGCAGAGCCAGCTGGGCTGCAGCAGCAGTGAGGGGGGGTGATGGGCAGTGGATGCTGCAGGGTCTGGGTACACAAATCTCCAACACCCTCGGAAGGGTCACGGCCCCAAGCCTGACGGAGCTCAAAGATCATTTGGACAAYGCTCTCAGGCACAGGGTGGGATTGTTGGGGTGTCTGTGCAGGACCAGGAGTTGGACTTGATGATATCYTCCCAGCTCRGGATATTCTGGGATTCTATGATCCTTCCTAAGCCAGTGCAGCCCTTGCTGGATGCAGCTCCCCGCTCCATCCTTTCCCTGATGGCTTCCAGCAGCATCTGGACAAAGGTGTCCAACGCAGTGCCGTGCTTCCCCTCTCTGCCCATCAGGCCAGGAAATGGGGCTCCTCTGCCCCCCAGCTCTAGGGCATGAGCCAGTTTTCTCCTGACGATGATGGAGCCACTCAACACCTTGGTTTATTGTTCACATGTCAGGAGAGGGAGGGAAGGGGTGACACGGATGTGCCCAGCACCTCAGTGATGTGCCCAGCACCTCCAAGGTGGGAAGAATGAGGCTGAGAGGGAAAACAGAAGCTCAATRGGGATGGAGTGGGCAGGACCAGCTCTGATACCTCCTGCCACGCACACTGAGCTGCTCCTGGCAAGGGAGGGTGGCAGCGAGGGGGCTGGACACGCCCTGCTCAGCTCTGCCCCCAGACAGCACCGGAGCTGTGCCCACCAGCAGTGGGTGGGTGGACTGGTGGGTGCTCCGATGCCTGTGCACTGGTGGATGCTTCAGCACCTTGGCTGCCGCAAAACTGGTCTGAATGGTCTCAGAATGGTGTGAACAGGGGGACCTCCAGCACCTCAGCATCTGCCCCCCCGGTTAAGGTTAGGGTCAGGGTCAGGGTCAGGGTCAGGGTTCAGGTTAGGTGGGCAGGGGGAGCTGGAAAAGCAGGGTCTGGGCAGAGCTGGGGCATCACACCCCCCACATGAAGGGAGAGGAGCCAGTTGTGGGATGAGAAGAAGGAGCAAGAGGAGCAGGAGGAGGTGGAGAGCTGCTGCTCGAGGCATCTCCTCATGGGCTGGATCCCAGGAGGGCAGTGCAGCCTGAGCCCCTGCTCCCCCACCTCCCCGGCACCCCTGAGCAGAGCCAAGGCTTGGTGTCCTCACCCAGCGCTGGCGTCACCTCCCATCCCACCCCACCGGGCCAGCGGGATCTCCACGTGAGTGATTCCCACAACACCCCACACAGACACCCAGACACCCCATCCCTTTCCACCCGCCCTAGACTGACACCTGAGGGCTGTTCCGAAGCTCCATCCCCTTCACCCTCCCAGCAGCTCCAGCGGCCAGGGCAGAGCCCCRGTGGGAAGCAGCAGAGCAGTTGTTGGGGGGGAAGCACCAAGACAGCCCCAGCAGCGTGCGAGGCGCCTGCTCTGCTTCGGGAGGCAAAGCCACACGTGCAGCACGTCCTGTGAAATGAAAATTCCCCCAAATGCTAATCCGGGCCCTGGAAAAGCCACGTGTGACGCTCCCTCCTCCCCGGGAAGTGGCGGCGCGAGGAGGTCTCCAGCAGCGCCTATTAAAAAGTACTTTCACGGAACATAAAGTGGAAGTTAAGTGAAGGAAAYGATAAAGTCAAAATGAAATATTTTTACTTTCCTGAAATGAACTTYGTGTTTTGACATGATCGGAATAAACATTTTGACACTGCTGAAACAAGAAAGTCAGAGTGATTGTGCGAGGCTTCTTCCCGGGAAAATGGCAGCGAGATCGACAAGTTCCCAGGGAGAGATTTGATTCCAGTAAACCCCTGTTTTCTGACAGAAAACCATTCCAGGCAGTGTTTTCCTTCAGCCCTGTGCAGAAAACAGGTTTTCAGGTGAGACCAGCACCTGACTCACTTCCCAGGGAGTGGAATCTGCCTTTATCCTGCTGGGAAAGGGAGGGATGAGATGGGATGGATGCACCTTGGGCTGGATTCTCCACCATCACATMAGGACTGATGCCGAACCCTCAGTCCATGCAGGAGGCACAGGTGTCCAACAGCAGCAGCCTTTGTCCCCTCCTTCATGGACATGCTCAAGGTGACATCATGTCAAACCAAGTCTGTCACRGTGGGACTAAATTTTCATACTTTTATTTGGGGACATTTCAAAAATTATCTTTTTTATTTGAAAACCCAAATCTTTGCATCCTGAAGGGCTGGAGTTTTGCTGAAAAATCAGACAGATGCTTTAGCAATAGTCTTGTACAGCTGATGGCTCCATTTTTCATGGGATGCCAGTTGGGTGGGAAATTTCTGACCAACCTTTGTTGGAAATTTTCCTAACAACCTTTGGTATGCAATCCATGTATTGGATTTTGGTCCAGAAAAAGCATTTAGGGAAAAATCTGTTCTTTAATAATAATAATGCCTAATGACAGTTTTCATTGCTAATTCTTGGCAGCAATTCCAWGTAATTAAATATACCTTTGCTGGAYAGGAAATGGTGAATGTCGGGCAACAAGTTCATGCTCCCCTAATCTCCCCTTCTGGCACAGCCACCACGGCCAGGCCCGAGGGCAGGGAAATCAGGAGCCCAGCTCACAATTCCCAGTCTCCACAGCAGGCTGCAGCAGCTCCTCTGGGCTCAGCATCACCCCGATGGCTCTCGGACACTTGTAGCCCCTGTCCCCCAGGCAGAGCTCCCCTTCAGCCCAGGGAGGGCAAGAGASCTCAGGAGATGTGGTGGATTCCTCACACAGGTGTCCCACAGCTGAGGCATGAAACCCTTGCCAGGCACTCAGGCCACCAGCGGGGCTGTGCCAATCCYACTGGGAAGCATTTAGCAGCAGCCGAGCTCCTTCAGGACCCCCCTCCACCTCCCGGGTCTGCGGGGAGGAGTGTGCCCCACGTTCCCGGCGCTGCCGACATGGAGGGAACCGCCAGCATCGTCCACCTCCCCCCGCGCCTCTCGCCGGTGACCAGGACAGACAGGGAGGTGACTGGTGAGACACGAGGAGTGACTGGGGGAGGTTGGTGCTGTTGGTGACCCACGTGGGGGTGAGCCAAAGGGCCCCCAGCCTCAGCACCCCTCCAGGCACCACACGGGGGTCCCCGACATCCCTGCACGATGGCATCCTTGCCGGGGGCTTGGTCACCCTGAACCTGGCAGATTGATCCCTCAGACTGATCGGCCACAGCTTCTCCAAAAGCTTCAGCCTCCCTTTGCACACAGAGGCAGAGCACTCCTCTCCGGATTGCATGCTAATGCAGCATCCCGGAATCCCTGCGTGAGCGCTTCCTAGTTAGTCTCATCTGCCTGAGTGAACCGAAAACTGTTAAACACATTGAGTGTGTCAGACCAGATATTATCAGAAATAAGACTACCTTTCGCTGGCACCCACGGCTCCCAGACACGCAGCAAAGAGATATTTAAATCTTTTCCAGCTGTCTCCCGTGTTTCCAGAGAGGCTCAGCTCTGACAGCTGGACAGCTCTGACAGGTCTTTTAACCCTTCCCAAACCTTCCCAAACCTTCTCAAACCTTCCCTTCCCAAACCTTCCCTGATGATAATTTGGTTTTCTCCTTCCTCTCCTGGGCTTCAGGAGCCACCGCTGGCCTGGCTCAGTTCCCTGCCATCCCACCACCCCTGCAGGCTCATCTCCAGCAGCACCAGAGGTGTCTTYCGGCACCTTCCTCCCMCCCACACMCCTCCCACATCCATCCCAGCTGGACACAGCTCCGGCAGCCCCAGATGCCCACACCCAGCCCTCTCCTCTCCAGTTCTGGATCCCCCCCGCTTAACTCCGGGCTTCCCAGTTCAATCCCCACGCCGAAGCCGGCGCTGTCCCTCCCCGCGGGGCTCGGCGCGGGGCCGCGTGGCCGCCGTCCCGCGTGGCCGCGCTCCCGGAGCACAGACCGAGCGCCGCTCCGCCAGGCTGCCTCGGAGCAGAGCGGGATTCGGGAGCGCAGCCCCGCTCGCAGGGCCAGCGYGTTTGAGAGGGGCCATCTGGCCGGGCTCGGCGTCCAAGCCCAATTTGCTGGATGGATTTGAAGGTCACCGAGCAGGGACTGAAGGCACTTCCATATTTTCTCATATAAATAACGGCATTTCCAAGGGAGACAGCAGGAGCACACGCTGGCAGGAAGGATCTGGAGATTAACCTCACCCTCCCTGCCCAAAGGGGAGGGGAGCAGGACACTGGAGCACAGGCCCACACACACACATCCTTCTGCACACGTGCACGCAGACACTTGCCGGCACCCACATCCTTCCACAGGTGTGCGTGTGGCCACGCTCCTGGACCTGTCTGTGCACACTCACACACACTCACACTCACACACTCACACTCACACACACTCACACACACACATACTCACACTCAGACACACAGACACGCACACACACACATGCTCACACACACACTCATGCATGCACACACGTGTCACACACACACTTGCACACACAATTGCACACACACACTCACACTCACACACACCCACACACACTCACATACACTCTCACACACACACACTCACATGCACACACTCACACGCTCCATGCAGGCACTCACACACACCTGCACCAAGGACCAAGTTCTCCCAGCTGGGACTGGAGGGACCCAGGATGTCCTCCTTGCAGCCCCTGGGTCCCCCTGCGCTGGCAAGAGAGCTGGACTCCCTTTGGAAGCAGAATCAGGCCCCCCCTGGAAGCAGAGCCCTCCTGTGCATGGGCTCCAAGAGAGCACCTTGTATTCCCACAACAGCCAAGAGCAGGACAGGAGCATCCCAAATCCTACAAGACCCTCAAAGACCCCTCGCTCCAGGTCTTGCCATGCCTTTCCACAGCCATCCAGCCTCGTCCTACTCTGCACAGACTGGGATCCAGCACCCAGCACCCACGTGCAGTGCTCAGGACCTTCTCCCAGCCACACTGACCACTGCGTGGGGACAGCCAGCTCTGTGCCGCTCAGACAGGACCAAGGCTCCCTGCTGCTTCCCTGGAGAGCCCTGGAGGAGAGCGCTGGGTTGCCAGTGCTCCTCGGTGCTGGCCAGGTGCCCACACCGTGCCAGCCACAGCCCAGCCATCTCCCTTTGCCCCTTGGAGAGCAAAGGCTCCGGGCAGGGAAGAAGCATCTGTGGGAGGCAGCGCTGCCACTTTCCGTGGCGGGGGAATGTGGTGTCCATCAGTGTGTGCCGTGAGGGGTGGGGGRAGGCGCGAGGACCATGTGAGCATGGTCAGTGTCCGGCCAGTTCGGAGCATTTCCCAGGTGGCCAGGGGCCRCTTTCCTGCATGGGGAAGGTCACTGCCAGCAAGGCTGAAACCTGGCTCCTGCAGTGACCGACGGAGCCTCGCCCCACCACAGCACCACACCCACGTGGGTCTGACACCCCCGAGGTCCCGGAGAGCTGCCAGCATCCCTGTACCTGCACAGATCCCAGGAAACCAGAGGGGAGGTTGGCCAGGGCCACTGCAGTCCTGGCACCCTGCCAGGGGTTTATGCCCACGTCCACTCTCACACCACCCAGTCAGTGCTGAGCATTCCACTTTCCCTGGGCAGCCCTGGGGGTGCAGGGAGAGCAGGAGGTCCCGGCAGGACAGGGCATGGATGGGGGAGCCCTTCCAGAGGCAAAGGTGCAGTCAGCAATGCCATGATCCCAGGAAAGACTGCAGGGGGGACAGGGCTGAGCTGGGGGCACAGAGGGCTGCAGGAGGGCTGAGGGTCTCCCAGTGCCTCAGGACCCCTCCGTGAGGTGGAGGGCCGAGCTCCATGCAGGGACATCCCTGTGGCTCTTCCCGTCGAGCTGGTGTGTGCAGCCCAGGGGCTGCCTGGTGGGTGCTCAAGGAGTGGGRACAGTCCCCGGGGCTGCCTCCAGCTCACCGAACGGAGCTGAGTCCTGTGCCCCGGGGCACCCCGGCCTCGTCCCAGTCCCCACCTGCGCTGCCCTCCCCCTGTGCAGTGTCACTCCTTCCCCCCCTTTTCCCGGTTGGATGGGCAGCCTGTTGACGCTTTGGGAGTGTCTCCCCCATATCTCCCAGTGCTGTGAAACCCAGCCAGAGCTTTAGCAGGCAGCAGTGGTGCTGGGAGACATTTCTGGCTTCCAAACCACACACCTGGGCTTGAGGCTGAGGCTGGCGAACATCCCCCACCTGCCAAAGCCCCAGCTTTGGCTCAGGGACTCCCGTCCCGCCGGGAGYGCACCTTTCCCAGGGGGGCCAGGTGGTACCTGGGTACCTGCACCCGGGTGGGAGCGAGCCGACATGCCAAGCGCCGGCACTGCCAGCCCGGCTGGAGCGCAGGGAGCAGCCCCGAGCGGGACCCGCGGAGCRGGGAGGGCAGGGGGGGCGAGGCTGAGCTCAGCACCCGCTGCCTGCGCCGGGTGCCAGAGCCTGCCGGGAAGCCTTAGGCGGCTGCTCCCATCTCCGGAGCCTCGCCCCGCCGGGCAGGACACGCTCCCGCTCCAGCCTCCGGCACAGGCACGGAGGGCTGCGACCCCCACGTGCTGGGCAAGGGACTGGGAGGCCAAAGGCTGTGCCTCGGTCCTGTGGAAAATTACAGATCCTTTTTTTTTTTTAAGGGTGAGGTGGGTTTGTTTTTCTCCCCTGTTTGCGCAGGTATTTGTCAGAGGATATTTTTAAACGGGCTGAAGTCAAGCAGCGCGGGCTCCGAACGGCCTGTGCTCCAGCATTCCTGCGGCTCGGGCCAGCGGGGACCCGCTGACCCGGCCGGAGAGGTCGGCCAGCGAGGACGTGCCGTTCCCGGCCGCTGCCCGCGGGGAGGAGGAAACTCCGCGCTGTCCAAGAGGGCCGGAGGAGAGCTCTGCTCCCCGGACGCTCCCGGCAGCATCCTCTGCTCCAGTTGCTCGGCCGCGCACAAGGCACCGCTCCCGAGCCGTCCCGAAAGGCCAGCCCGGAGCGAGCCCGGCCCCCGCCCCGGCCGACACGTGGCCCGAGAGCCGGAGCCCCGCTCACCCCCAGCTCCTCTCCGCAGCTCTGCAAACAAACAGCCCGGCCTCGGCCCTCGGGTCCGGCCTGGGAGGTCCCGCCCTGCCCAGGGGACCCGCTGGATGTGGTCACCTGCTCCCTGACAGCCTTGGGGAGGGCACAGCCGGGTCAGTTCCTGCTACTTGCTTTTTGCTTCCAGCCTGCAGCAGTGCAGACCTTCTGCCGTGCCCMGCCCCCTCCTTTCCTGCCTGCCTCAGTTTCCCCTAAGCCCGGTGGAGCTTGCCAGAGATGAGCTGTGCACACGGGGCCATGGTAAGGTGGGTTCTGCTGGAGCACAGAGGTGAGAGGTGAGCACTTGTGCGGGACCCCTGGAGCTCCTCCTCACTCCACACGTGCACCAACACCCCGGCCCGAGCGATCCCCTCGCGAGCGCTGGTGTGCCCCCGGCACTGGGGCACGAGGAGAGGCACCACAGCACCAGGGGCAGGCTGAGCATCTCACAGCCCAGGGAAGGGTCAGGAGGGCCCAGGCTTCCTGACCCAACGTTTGGGAAGAACTGCCTCCAGCCAGACTCGCATGGAATCCTTCTTGTTGGATTTGAGCCCGTGTTCCTCTCTCCACCCGCCCTTCTCCCACGCAGAGGGCTGCTGGCCAGGTATTTCTGGGGTTATGGGCTCCAGCCAAGGGCCAGGAAAAGTGGGTGCCATGGGCACCATGTCCTGCCCTGTCTGGGACTCTTTCCTTGGGATGGAGCCATGGGGAAATTCTTCCTGGTGGTGATGGAGTCACTGACTYGGTGAGGTGGTCATGGTCATCCTGAAGTGACAGGACAAGGGRGAATGGCTTCCAACTGGCTGAGAGTAGGTTCAGATTGGATAATAGGAAGAAATWCTTCYTTGTGAGGGTGGGSAGGCCCTGGCATAGGTTGCCCAGAGAAGCTGTGGCTGCCCCATCCCTRGAAATGTCCAAGGCCAGGTTGGACRGGRCTTGGAGCAACCTRGKMTAGTGGAAGGTGTCCCTGCCCATGGCAGGGGGTTTAAGGTCCCTTCCAACCCAAACCATTCTGGGATTCTGTGATTCCATGAACTCTTTAAGCACCAATGAGTATGGGATGAACTGTTTCTGTACCAGGTAAGTCTGTGTTTAAACGCTCCAGCACCGCTGCCCCGGGATGAAGAGGAAGGAATTGGATTGCTGTGGACAGACTGATTCAGCAGCTGAGATGGGAAAGTGGCAGGGAAGGCACACACCAAAACACCTGCCCCAGCACTGAGCATCCCCCTCTGCCTTTCCTGCCCTCTCCAGCACCTCCTGAGGGTCCAGCAGCACTCAGCCCCTGCTCGCCAGATGATCTCGCCCGAACCAAGCAGGGCAACATCCCCACTCCTCCCCCCCACAGCAAACGGGCTGAACCACTCCTCTGCCTCCTGTGCCTCCACCCYGACACCCACATGCTCCTCATTTGTGTCAGATAACTTCAGGCTGGGAATCCACAGGAAAATCCCTCTCCGTGGACAGGGTTGAYATGAACAATGTCCTCACTCAGGGGGAACAGTCATGAACCCAGGCATGGGCAGCTCCCAGCTGGTGGCACATCCCAAGAGGTYAGTCAGCCTGTCAGGGGAGAACTGCAGCATCATTAAGGCTGGGAAAGACCTCCAAGACCATCAAGTCCAACCTTTGACCRAATCCCACCGTGCCCACTGAACCCTATAACAAAGTGCCACATCTGCTCGTCTTTTGAACTCTTCCAGGAATGGTGACTCCACCCTGGGCAACCTGTGCCAATTTCTGACCACTCTTGCAGTGAGGAAATTTTTCCTAATATCCAACCKGACCCTCCCCTGGCACAGCCTGAGAACTGCCATGTTTCTCTCACAAAAGGCAAAGCAAAACCCCACCCATTTCCCCATTTCTTGCAAGAGGACATTTCTGACAGTGCCAGTGCAGCCTTGTTTGGGGTTACTGGCACAGCTGAGAAGGAACTCCACACCACARTTACTGTCCCCTTCCCTTGCAAGCCATTGCACACCCATGTGATGTCCCAACACAGCAGGACCTGCCCCGCTCCCAGGAGATCCCAGCACATGGCAAGAACCAGTTGATGGGTCCAAAGAGAAATGGGGAGCACTGGGAACAAGCAGCCCTGCAGATTGTCTGGCTCATCATGTGAGGGTMACAGGCAGCACAGAGACTGAGAGGGTTCCGAAGGAGAGCAGTGTAACTGCAGACCTTTGGCAGCTGTAGGGGACACCAGAGAGGAACACAGCAATGGGTTGTGCCTGCTGAAGGTGGCATCCAAGCCCCCAGACAGGGACAGTGACAGCACTGCTCTGTGTTCCATCCTGCAGAGCTCTGCACAGACCACCCAGCCCCGCTGTCTGCAGCAGAGCTCCCATCAGCCCCCCAGATGTTTCCTCACAGACAAAGCAGGGGTACAGGAACCCCAGTTTGCGCTGGCTCGAGGGGACATTGTCACTGCAGCTCCCGTAAGAGCGACGGGTATGGCGCAGGGTGGTGGGGGATGAGCATTTCACTGCCCACAGCAGCTGCTGAAATCTCAGCATTAGCTCTAARTTCATGTCAAAGGCCATTCATGAGCCCCTGGACCACCCCATTGTGGCTGGTGCAAGTGGAGTCYTGGGAGCACCTGCAGGATCATGGAGCAAACACTGCCCAAAGCTCTTCTCTTGGAGTTGGAGTCTCTGTCACCACAGTGGGCACAGTCCCTTTGGTGCCACGCACGTCCCCACTGGCAGACACCTCCAAGGGGGCACGAAAGGGTTSAGCAGCTCTTCAAGTGCTTTCGGCAGTGTCCCCCAGCAAACGCCACGGCAGGAGCTGCCTGTTCGTGCAGGGACGCGCTGGCCCCGCGCCCGGGGAGGGAGGGTGGTGCTGCACTTTCTCTGCCACGGAGCAGCTGCAGCCAAGCTGATTTCCCCACACTGAGCATCTCCACCCTGGATGGTGTTGCCTCCTCCCACTTCCCCAGGGAATTTTTCGGGGGGGGTGGCAGGTGCTGTGGTTTTGGTGCTGTCCCAGAGAGGACACATGTTCTCCCTGGACTGTGAGAGAATCACAGAATGTCCTGAACTGGGAGGGACCCACAAGGATCGTTCAGTCCAGCCCCTGGCCCTGCCCAGACCCCCCAACAATCCCAGCCTGTGCATCCCTGGGAGCATTGTCCAAACGCTCCTGGAGCTCTGGCAGCCTTGGGGCCGTGCCCATTCCCTGGGGAGCCTGGTCAGTGCCCAGCACCCTCTGGGGACAGGAGAACCTTTCCCTGCTCTCCAGCCTGACCCTGCCCTGGCCCAGCTCCMGCCATTCCCTGGGTCCTGTCCCTGTCCCAGGGAGCAGAGATCGGAGCTGCCCCTTGGGAGGAGCTGTCAGAAAGCTCTCACCTCTCTTGGAAGGGGCATTGATACCTTTGGTTGCTGGTCTGTCTATTCAGCCTCCAGGATGGTGCTTTTAGCTCTCTCCTACCTCAGGTTTTTCATCAGTTGTCCTCAGGATCTCCCACATGGTGCTCTGTGGCCACATCCTCACCTGCACCTGGAGACCCAGACCACAGGGCTGGAGGTGCTCATGAGAGTTTGAACCTCCCTCTGCTCACACTCACTGACCGCAGCTGGGTACCTCGTCTGGGTCTGGGTCTGTCAGGGGCCATCAGCAGAGCAGAGTGAGTTCAGAGGAGGCCACTGAGATGGGCCATGGGATGGAGGGTGTTCCACTGCGTGGAGAGGCTGAGGGRATGACTTTTGTTAASACTGGGGATGAGAAAGCATCGAGGGGGAATCTCCACAGCCATCTACAAGGAGATCACCAAGAGGGCAGACCCAGGCTCTTTGCAATTGTCCTCAGTAGGAGGACAAGGACAACAGACATGAAACAAAAGAACTCTGGACTGGATACCGGGGAGAAATTTCACCATGGGGAAGGTCAAACGTGGCAGCGAGTCGCCCAGAGAGGCTGGGCCTTGAAGGCCTTCAGGACCTCACTGATCTTGAATAAAAATCCCTGACCAGCCTGGTCTGGCCCTGCWTGTTGAGCGACAGACCTTCAGAGTCCTTCCACCCTCAATTTTCCCATCATACTGGGCTGCTGCAGGTGGTGGGGGTTTCTTTCTCWGTACAATTTTTCCCTTATTATATCTTCTGTCTGGATTCCTTAAAAAGCCATTTCACTGTTGAAGGAATGTCTTGGGAATGGCTTTGTGCTTTCACTTCAGGAGCATTCAAGATTGTTTCCATTTTCTGGTGGCTTGGGGGATTTTTCACACCCATGATTGATAGTGTGCCACATGCAGCAGCTACACGAGYGCTTCAGTTGCAAAGCAAAGCAACTCCAACCCACAGAAATGCCACAAGTGACACAGTCCACAAAACCATAACTGTGCCTTCTTATCCATATTCAGGCTGCAGGGTATTTAATTACGAGATCCCAGATTATCAGCAGGCACTCCTGCCTGGTTCGGTGAAGGAGGAATGATGTGTCTGGAATGACAAGGCTGTTCCACACTTCCTTTTCCTCGGTGCTCATGCAGTGAATCACGGGATCCTACATGTCCAAACCTTGATAGGACCCASGGAACGGCTGGAGCTGGGCCAGGGCAGGGTCAGGCTGGAGAGCAGGGAAAGGTTCTCCTGTCCCCAGAGGGTGCTGGGCACTGACCAGGCTCCCCAGGGAATGGGCACGGCCCCAAGGCTGCCAGAGCTCCAGGAGTGTTTGGACAACGCTCCCAGGGATGCACAGGCTGGGATTGTTGGGGGGTCTGGGCAGGGCCAGGGGCTGGACTGGATGATCCTTGTGGATCCCTTCCAGCTCAGGATATTCTGTTCTGTTCTGTTCTGTTCTGTTCTGTTCTGTTCTATTCTATTCTATTCCATTCCATTCCATTCCATTCCATTCCGTTCTGTTCTGTTCTGTTCTGATCTGTTCCGTTCCATTCTGTTCCATTCCCTTCCGTTCCGTTCCGTTCCGTTCCATTCTATTCCGTTCCATGCCATTCCATGCCATGCCATGCCATGCCATGCCATGCCATTCTTGTGCTGAGCCGGGCAGAAGGATCCTGTGCCACTCCTGGTGTGAGCAAGACAGGAGCCACCAGTGCTGTATCGACAAGGGAAACCATCAAGTGTGTCAGGGTCATTTCTGCCTTCCTTCATGCAGCCACCTCTGGTTATCTCACCTCTGCTCCGCCCTCCCATCTTCCTCCGGAAAATCAGTCTTTAATCCCGGGGACAGGTCCTGGGAAGCTCCTTTGCGGAGAGGGACGGGGCAGTGGGGCAGTGCCACGCGAAGGGCGTGGCCGTGTGGGCAGAGGGATGCAGCCGCCCGGGCAGCCCGCGCCGGGCCATCCATCCCTGGAGAGAGGGGAGGTGCTCAGCCCCTCGCAGCCTGGCACCGGCTGGGCACTGGGCCGGCAGAGGGGAACCCAGGGCAGCCGCAGCCGAGGGTCTGCGCCAGACCCCGCTCCCTGCCTGGGCAGAGCGCTGCCTGTCCCGGGCTGGAGCGGGGCTGTGCCAGAGCCGTGCGGCTGCCTGSCACCCGCCGGCCATGCGGGCGTACGGGGGAGCGTGGGACACACGTCCTGCCCGCCTGGCACCGCGCCYGCCGGGCCAGCCCGGGCAGGAGCCAGCGGTCTGCGCCCGGCGAGCAGCGAGCAGCGAGCTGGCCACGCTCCACGCGGCCGAGAGCGACTGAAACGGCGCTGGAAGGCTTCCACGGAAAGGGGGAAAAAAAAAGGTGTCAGTGAAAACTTGTTCAGCCAAACGGGCTTCCCTGGCACGGGGATGGGGCTGGGCACCTCCCCACTTCGCCGCGGCTCTCGGCCCGTGCCAGGCGGGCAGGGAGCGGAGGGAGCTGGCACAGGCAGGGAGCAGGGGGAGATGGCACAGGCAGGGAGCAGGGGGAGATGGCACAGGCAGGGAGCAG
>JACAXG010000126.1:1546365-1768007 GCA_018881555.1 Amblyornis subalaris
CCCAGGCTGCTGATCTGATGCCTCCTGCTTGTTACACTGGCATGGGCTGACAGGTCCTCGTCCCTCCCTGATGAAGCAGTCACTGTATYGCCTCCAGGATCAGCAGTTGTGTGAATGACCCCTGGGAGTCTAACACCCCCAGGAAACCAGTGCACAGGGCCAGCAACACAGGCACAGGATTTACAGCCCCCGGTGTGACAGGCACTGGGGCTGGGCTCTGCTCCAGGCATGGCTCTGCCCCTTGGAGCGTTGAATCATGGAATCAGGGGATGGATTGGGTTGGAAGGGACCTTAAAGCTCATCCTGCTCCAGCATCCCACGTATCTCTTTGCACTCCCATGGCCTAGGTCTTCTGAAGGCCGTGGAAGGTGCTGTCCCTGCCCACAGGGCCCTGGGGCACCACTGAGTGTGTAAGGGACAACCAGAGTAACCGTGCAGTGCCACACAGGAAGGATGAGTGTGAATATCCCCCTGCTCCGTGCAGGCTGTGGGAACCACCATGGGCATCCCTCTGAGGCCACCCGGCTCCTTCCCAAGCAGTGGCATGTGAGGAAAGCTTGCAAGACACTCAAGGAAAAATATTTTTGCTGGTCCCTCTTGTAGATGAAGCTTGGCAGAAGTGTCTTGCAGCAGGTGAGTGGCCAAGCACATCTTCCACCACCTTGTCTTTGCTGGACTGAGGCCTCGTCATCACTGKGTGGGATCAGACCCCACACCCATGGGAGCACAGAGAAATATTCCTGTCTCATGCAGAACCACCTCACCACACACACACGGGGGTACTGAGCCTAAGGGACTCAGCAGGTACATTCCCAACTGCAACTGCATCCCCCGGACCAGCCTGTGCCCTGGAAAATACACATCATCTGACATGGGAATGCTGGAGCTGATCCTCAGAGCAATCCCCCCTCATTCCAGGGACCCCAAAGAGCGCAGGAACCTGGTCCCCCCACTCCCCACGAGGACCAGAGGAAGACAACCCCCCACTCATCATGTGCTGCCCGACGGGACACCTTGCAAGAGAAACCTATTTCCTCTCACAGCAGCGCCTGTCAGCTGCAAACCTTTCACTGCCTGGTGATTTAGGTTCCCTTCTGCTCCGAATTAGGGAATAAAAAGCAAAAGTTTTAATGTAATGGAAGCCAGCGCAGTGGCCTTGCCAGTTGTTAAAATTTAAAAAGGCAACAATAAATCTGCTGAGCTAAGAAGAGCTCTCAAAGAAAAAGGGTAGATTTGTTTTCTCTTTATTATCTTGCAGGTGAATTTCAAGGCTCGCCGGTATTTTATTTCTTGTTAATTGTTCTCCTTKCTGCACTGAGGGCCCTGTCACCCCACAGACCCCGAGCAGGCACGAGCACCTGGCAGGGGAACAGCAGCAAGGTGAGAGTTAATCCTGCACCTGCCTTCCCAGGGGACGCTCACCCTGCTGCTGGCTCAGATGCTGTTTCTTACCTTCTTCCTTCCCCAGATSAAACTGAAATGTTCAAGGTCATGTGTCCTTTCCAGGGGAGAGCTAAAGCACAGATCTTCGAGCTGCTCCCTGTGACGGGTCTGAACCCCGACCTTTCCCGCTGCTGCCAGCCAGTGGGGGCTGCACAGCTCTCCTGCTGCTTCCTTGGAGAAGGAAGGAGCTGAGCATGCCTGGGAAGCCCCGAGCACCTCCAGCCCCGCAGGTCAGGGGTCCTCCTGCTGCCTGAGCCAGGCAGGGCTCAGCCTGGGCGAAACCAAGGTGGGTGCCCTGTTGCGGCTGGGGGTTCCCTGTGCTGTCCTGTCTCAAATCCCCCCATCCCACCCCTCCTCTCCCAGTCCTGCACGTGGTGGTTCCCCTGAGCCAGGGAGGGGACAGCTGGTGGGAAGAGATTCGGGCTCTGGGATCTCACCCAAAGCTGCTGAGCAGCAGGAGGGAGGGAAGCAAGCTGGGAAAAGACAAGCGATGCTGAAGGCTCAGATCCTTCTCCTCCCAGGAATATCCTGTTCATCCAGTCAGTTACTGCTCCCTGAGACCTGACAGCCAAGGCTGGAGCATGACATTCCATGCCAAAGAGCACAGACCACCAGAGCCCAGAGAGCAGCTCCAGGACTGGTCACCTCAACTCTGCWGGCAACAGAGACCTGTGGTGCAGAGGAGGGTACAAAGGAGGAAACAGGTTGGAGGGGCAATTGGGATGGACAAAGTGGGTGTGGGGGGGTTCACCACCTTCCTTAGGACAAAGGTTCATAGAGGTTGAAAACCAGGTGGCTTTAGAGTCTGCATCAGTCTGGGGCCAAAATGTGGTGTTTTCTAGAGGAAACCAGCCTAAAAGGCCCAAAAGGAACAATTCCATGTGTGTGGGAATGCTCACATGACTTCACTTGGATCAGGAGCTCTGGAATTTAACATCCCTTATTTCAATTGTCCAGATGAAGAAGCGGTTGCTCACAGCACTGCCCAAAACCAGCATCTCCCATCAGAGGGCATTGAGGTAAAGCCTTCATCTTCCTAGATCTGTCCCCGTGAACCCCTGACCTGCAGTTAAATAACACCACGGAGGATTAATCCCAACCCCAGGGATATAGGAGCACTAACCTCCCCACAAGCACCAGGAGCAGCTGCCAGCAGTGCTGGGTTTGCAATCCCAGGGAGCCCCGAGCACCAGCCCAGCACGAGAGGCTGTCCCTGGAGATGGCACAGTTAGTCAGGAGCAAGCGGCTCCGAGCACATGGCACCTTTCCATCCCAAAATTCCCCTATAAAAGCACCCTCCATGCAGGAATCACCAGGGKAGAAGGGGGAGATTTGCACACACTGTGGGAGGGAAGAGTTGAGCGTGTCAGAGCTGCTGGGCAGAGGAGGGAGGGCTCTGCACGAGCTGCTTCAGAGGATGCTGCTGGAATCACCCACACCCCGGGGCACTGGTGTCTGCCAGGTCCAGTCTGCTGCAGACAAACCCCTCCCCTGCCAAGGACCTGACAGGCAAGGCCAAGGCCAGGATCAGGATGGAGCAGAGAAGGTGCCACTTGGCTGGTGTGTGGCTGTGGGTTGTGGCCTCTCCATCCTAAGGAGGGGTCAGGAAAAGGGAGAGGCAGGAGGGAACAGGAGGTACATCAGAGCTGGGGGTGGAAGCACCATGGAAGCAGCCCTGCAGCAGTGGAGCCCATTCCCTGTCCCAGGCGGGCAGGAGCTCCCAGGTTGCCTGTGAAGAGCCAACCCCTCCTGTCCCTGTGCTGCTCCTGCAGTGGGTGCTGGGTGTCTGGGGAGCAGTTCTGGGGAGTGTCCTTGAGCAACAAGSACCCAGTGCACGGTGTAAGGCAGTCCAGAAACAAGTCTGGGATKCCCCAAGTGATGGAAGGCAGAGTTTGGGGTGAGGACAGGGAGATGGGAAAGGCAGAGGCACAGACAGGRGTGCAAAAGAGAGCAGAGTGGCAAAGGGCACAGAGCAAAGCCCAGGCCTGGGTGGAGGAGGAGGTTCCAGATGCATTTTGAGGCTCTCACCTGCTCTCCCAGCACCTGCCCTGGGTCCATGAGCAAACCAAGGCTGCCYCGGCTCTGGACACGGTTCAGAGAAAACAACCCCACAGCAGCTGTGCCACCAGCTCAACCAGCACCCCAGGCTCTGCCCTGCTCCCTGGGGTCTGTGTGCATGGCTTTGGAGCAGGGGGCTGCTGGGAGAAGCTGCTCGAACCTTCCACCCGGTCCAATGGCTCCCATCCCAAGACTCTTCTGCTGCCAGCCCAAGGCTGAATGTTCCACTAAGACGCTGGCAGGCCTCTGAGTGTTCAGTCACATCCCAGCACAAGCCAGTCCAGATTTTTACATTTGTACGAAAAATCGATCAGTTCCTGGCCAATTCTGGAAGGTTTGATTCTAAGACTGGAAAGGGCAGCAAATTTTGGGTTCAAGGRGTTATTTTTATTCACAAGCTGTGTCATTAAAATCTTCCAAGSCTGGCAGTGACACCCAGTAGCAGCTCAGCAGATAGCACAGGGAGCCTTGTCACCTGCTCGTCCCCTCGCTGTTATCTGCACTCCCCCCAGCCACCCAGGCACCTGATCAGCGTCCTGAAGTCCTGAAACTGCTGCCGTTGACTTCTTAAATAATACCCAGAGCTGCTCATCGACTGCAACGTGCCCCCCGGAGGACTCAGGTAATCAGGGGCTCTGTGCAGTGTCACACAAGTGCTGCCAAGCGCCGGTGGCAGCTCCTGCCAGCGCCTGCCTCGAGCATCTTGTCATCAGCCATCTGCATCCCTCCGTCAGCCAGGCACAACCCTGCACCCGGCCCTCCCCCTGCCGAGCCTTTCCCCTCCCTGCACGGGGATTGTGGCTGAGGATGCAGAGCAGGGAGGACACCCCTGGCACTCTGAGCCAGGACCAATTCCCACGGTGACGTGCCGCGTCCCCTCTCCGTCGGCRTGGAGCCGCCGCCGCTCGCTCGGCACTCGGGGCTGCAGTGCTGCAGGGCTTCACCCGGTGGTGCTGGCTGGGGCTGGGGGTCTCCTCTGAGGAGGGCTGAGGGGCTCGAGGCCAGGCTGGTGTGCTCCAGGCAGCCYGGGCACGGTGGGAACGCGGGACACGGACACCCCGTGCTCATCACCCGTGGCCCGGGAAGGGAAATGTCCTCTGGAAACCCCCACCAGGAGCTGCCCCCCAAAGATGTGCGCAGGGCCAAAGCTACCAGGACTCCACCCTGCACCTGCGAACGGCTCTGTGTCAAGGAAAGCTCGCAAAATGGGATATTTCTTATGAAAAATCACTCAGGCACACACAGCACGGATGATCTGCCTGGAGAGAAGGGATCCCACAGCAGTTGGATTTTGCCCACTCCTGYGAAGATGCAGTTGGTCCCACGACACCTGTGACCCCATCCCACATCCCAGCTCCCCCGTCAGGGCCCTCCACTGCCGAATGCTGCTGCTGTCTGATCCCCAGCCCAGGACACAGGAGCATCCCTGTCTCCCCTGCCTCATCCTGGGGCACTGCTGCTCCTGGGCACCAGCTCCCCRCACCAGTTCCAGGCAGCTCCTGCCACACTCAGCTTTCAGCTCTCCCTGTTTCCTTGTTTCTGGGCTGGGAAAAAGCGACAGTGAAAGCCGAATTTTCCGGGGAGTTACCTGATTCCAGAAATGAAACTTTTAAGAAAAGCACCAAATATTTGCTACAGAATAAAAAGGTTTTGTCCACATTTTTACTCCAGGAACACAAGAGGCTGGAGGATGTGGAGAGAGAGCAGGCCCAGGAGGCAGCTGAGCTGGGACCAGCCTCCCCCTCCATGTGCACGTAATGGGATGGCACGAAGGCAAGTGAGCTAAAAATTAGAGCCTGGCAGATCATGCCAGGAACGACTTGGAGGAGCAGCTTGCTAATGGTGTAAAAGCTGGTAATAAAAGCTTTTTCAAATACATCAGAAGCAAAGAGCCTGCCAAAAAGTCTGCAGGGCCAAGAGATGGTGAAGATGTAAGAGAAACRCTCGGTGAGGAAAAGGTCACACAGATGAATTTTCTGCATCATCCTTCGCGGGGAGAGCTGCACGAGGCCCCMGTGCCAGAGCAGCTCTGTGGGGATGGGGATCTGGGAAGCATTTCAAACTGAAACATCAATCACAAACAGGAGCAAATCACCAGAGCCAGGTGGATTTAGCTCTGGAGATCTGAGGAACCCARCGGTGAAACCACTGAACCACTGAGCTGTTTTTGCCCTTGGAGCAYAGGAGTGGGAAGGGCAGAGGTGGCRCCTCCTGAAAAGGGCCAGGGAGGTGACCCAGGCAGGCAGAGCAGGGCCTGGCCTGTGCTGGGTGGGGAATGCAAGGCCTGGAAAGAGATGCAATATCAGTTTATTGGACTGAGTTTGCAGCACACAAAGCTGGAAATCTGCTCTCAGCACTTGTGGTCCCACCACACCCACCCTGAGCCTCGTGCCTTGCTCCCAGAGGAGGAGGAGGAGGAGGAGAACCTGCTGCCAGACCCCTTCCCTGTTCCTCAGCCAGAACAAGCTCTGCCCAAGCTGCTCAGGGCCCTGCAGCCCCTGGGACCCTGCAGAGCTGCCCTGCCAGAGGGGCTCCCCTCTGGGTGAGGTGAGCTGTGCCTTGGATGTGCTGCTCTCCCACTCCTCGTGGGGAATCCTGGGTGGCCAGAGATCACAGAGCTGCTGGGGATTGTCAGGTGAATCCAACAATGACAGCTGGGAAATAAAACTGGAATAAATTCAGCACCAATGCATAAAAGGAATGCACGTGGGAAGGAACAAGTATTTGTGCAARGATGGGGAAGCTGTGGCTGCTCTCTCCCTGGAAGTGTCCAAGGCCAGGTTGGACGGGGCTTGGAGCAACCTGGGCTAGTGGAAGGTGTCCCTGCCCATGGCAGGGGTGGGACTGGATRAGCTTTAAGGTCCCTTCCAACCCAAACCATCCCATGATTCTGTGATGCCTCTAAATTGCCTCCTGTGTCTGAGGGAAGCAGGCAGAGATGCACAGCCCAGAGTGAACAAAACCATCACTGCAAACCCAGCCTCGGGCCAAAAGGCAAACTGCAGGAAAGGATCAGAGAACCAAACACAACCCATCCCCCTGCCCTGACACACACAGCGAGCCCTGCCCCCAGGGAGGGAAACGCGGATGGGGAGGGCACTGAAAGGCAGCCCTGGGCATTAGGGGAGGGACTGTCTCCACCCAGGTGGAAACTGAGCTCCCTGTGGCTGGGGAAGGTGTGAAGGGGAGGTCTGACAGCAGCCTGTAAAGCCAGCAGCAGCCCCAGGCGGGGAGCACTGGTGTTTCTCACGCTGCAGGAGCTGAAGTTGCCCAYGGGTAGATGGGGTTGAACCAAACCATCTGCCATCATCCTGTGGGACTCATGGCCACCCAGGYCGTGGAATTGAAAATGGTCTTTGGGCTCAGACTGGCTTTAGGAGCCACAGAACCACAGGATCACAGGATCACAGGCAGATTTCGGCTGGAAGGGGTATCTGGAGGACTCTGGTCCAGCCTCACGCTCCAGGCAGGGCAGCTGCAAAGCTGCAGAAGGTTGTTTGGGGCTGGGTCCATTCAGTTTTTAAAAATCTCCCAAATGGAGACACCATCTCTCTGGGCACCTGCTCCAGGTCTGTGCTGCCCTTGTTGGGGGGCATATGTTCCTCACATCCACATGGGGTTTCCTTCCTGCAGTGTGTGTCCCTYGCCTCTGGCCTGTCCCTGTGCTGCTGAGGCGAGCCTGGCTCCCCCTTCTCTAACCTGTCCCTTTCCACAGCCAGAGATGGGTCACTCCTGGGSTTCTGTCTTCTGCCAGCTGACCCAGCCTGGCTCCCCCATCCTGTGCTTTGTCCCAAAGCCCCCTGAGCATCCTGATCGCTCCCTCCTCCTCTCCCGTACCGAGGGTCCAGAACAGGACCAGCTCCAGAAATGTCACCACCAGGGCCACACAGGGGAGCAGCAGCTCACCCCAACCTTCTGGCTTTGCTCTTGCTGCTGCAGCCCAACACAACCTCAGCCTTCACCACTGCAGTGGCACACTGGGGACGACAGGTCCATGCCACAGGGTGGCCCAGGTGGCACCACAGCCTCGGAAAGTCCAGAAGCTGCTGCTAGAAGAGCTCAACAGAAGAGGTTCCTCTGCACAGCCCAATTCCTTCCCCAGGCACCCAGCCATGGGTTTGTTTTTGCAGGTCACAGCTCACATCAAGCACAGAGAGATCAAACATCTGCCCACAGTGAGGGGCTGTGGCTGTGGGGGGATGTCCAGAGCCTCCTGGCACACTGGTCACTCTGGAGCCACAGAGACTGACGAGTGAATTAACAAACTTCAGTTCTTTTTCTTTAGCCTTTTCCAAGGGCACTGAGACGTTCAAGCCCTGCCCCAGGAGCTCGGGAGCAGCCTGCAGCACAGCCCTGTGCTCTGAGAGTGCTGGGGGTGGGTTTGTGCCCTGTTTGTGGTGCCCCAGTAGCACCCACACCGTTCCTTCGGTGGGGAGTTCCTCGGTCATGGTCTGAGCTCTGGAAACACCCCGGTGGGTTTGGAGCAGGAACAGGGCTCTGTACTCACCCCTGCAAGTCTGGCRGTCCAGTCCCTTCCCATCTCATCCATCTGACTCCGATGTCTACGGCCACAAGAAGAGAAGAGCCCGGAGAAAAGGAGGCTCAGGGGGACCTCCTTGTTCTCTGCAACTAGAAGGAGGGGGCAGCCAGRTGGGGGTCGGGCTCTGCTCCCAGGGAACAGGGACAGGACGAGGAAATGGCCTCAAGTTGTGCCAGGGGAGGTTTAGGTTCGATATTAGGGAAAAATTTCTTCACCGAAAGGGTTGTCAATCCCTGGCACAGCTGCCCAAGGCACTGGTGGAGTCCCCGTCCCTGGAGGGATTTGAAACTCATGGAGAGGTGGCACCTGGGGACATGATTTAGTTGTGAAGTTGTCAGTGCTGGCAAATATTTGTACTTGATGMTCTTACCCATCTTTTTCAACCTAAATGGTTCCACGAGTCTGTGCTTCTGTAAGAAAATGGTGCAACTTGCAGTAAAATCCCCAGAGCTCCCTGCCCTGGCTGAGGGCAGCTYGTGGTGCCCAGGGCAGAGGCAGGGCTGGGAGTGGCCAGCCCTGGGGTCACTGGAAGGGTCAAGGCTGTTGGGGCTCTCCAAGGGGACCGGGTGGGGACCTGCTCGTGGATGAACCCCTGCAGATCTCCTTGGAAGGGTGAGAAAGGGGTGAGGAGGGTGAGAAAGGGGCGAGGAGGGCGAGCAGGAGGCGAGGAGGGTGCGCAGAGCTCCGGGAGCCCAGGGCCAGCCCAGCTGTCTGGCAGCAGCGGCCGGAGCGTGGCTCAGAGAGCGCAGCCCCGGGCCCCGAGCTGTGCCAAGCCCCGGAGCCGAGCACGGAGAGCTGTGCTGCGAGGCGCCAGCGCAAACCACAAGAAAGCCAGGCTGGGCTTCTTTGTAGCACTCCAAGCCTGACAATTAATGCGTGCAAGCCACTGAATTATAGGCTGGAGACACCGGGAGCCCAAATGGCAGCTAACGAGCGCTGTTGATTGGCTTTCCGGAGGCCATGGAGACACAGACACTTATTCTTAGAGACGTGGGTCCCACGGGGGCCTCTCTGCAGCTCTCCCATCCTCCCCGTCCCGGCGCTGCAGCCGCCCCGTGTCCTCTCCTCGGGGGAGCGGGGCAGGGATGCAGGGAAAGGGGGCAACGAGCCCTCACCCCACCGGTTCCCTCAGCTGCAAACATCCCAAATAACTTTACTTCCTCTTCTCGTGGTTTGTGCCTCCACCCTGGAGGGCAGAACTTTCCCTTTGGAGGGATGGGGTGTGAGGCCAGCAGGTGCCAGTCCCCTGAGAGCTGGGCAGAGCCCACAGGATRCTCTTGCAGCAAGGTTTGGAGGGGCAGGTAGGGAGCACCGGGTGGGACAGCTGAGCTCCCTTAGGGCAGGTCAGTGTTGCAGAAAAAAACCCCCCAGYGTCAAGGAATCCTCCGAAAGCATCACGCCCCACTGCTGTGCACACACTCACACATTTCCGTGCTCGCGGACGCACCACCCAGCACCCGAGCGCTTTACAGTCAGTGCATGTTTCCCGTCACACCACCAATTAATTGCTGAAGTATTGGAATGCTTGGTTTTCTCTCCATCTCGCCAGAACAGAGGCCGTGTGCTGCTGTCCTGCCTCTCATCCGCACGCTGGATTTCCCCCCCCATTATTTCTGTTGATGCCGTGCCGGCAGCAGCCAGGCAGGATCCTGGCACTCCCGCAGCAGGTCAGGCAGCTCCAGCGCTGACTGGAGCAGCCAAGGGCGACCAGCTGGAAAATCGCTCCCCGGACCAGGCACCGCTGCTTCAAGGTCAAGGCAGCCCCGTCCACGTCAGGCCCCGGCTCTGGGGTGGCTGCATCCCCCYAGGACACGTCTGGGGAGCGCAGGATGGACTGGCTCAAATGCTGCACCAGAGCAGCCCCTCCCCGGGCAGGACTGGACAGCCCAGGGCACTCATGGGGGTTCCTGCAGCGTCTGAGAGACAGATCTGGGACTCTCACAAAGGCACCAGGACAGAGGAATGAGTGTGTTTATAGGGAAGGACTGATTTGCCAATGCAAAAAAGGAAACGCCCAAATCCCACCACTGAAATGCATGACTGGACATCTGAGAATGGCCCCAGACTGGATGCTACATTTCTCAGTGCTCACAACACAGAGATATTTGGTTAGGGCTGAAAAGGCTGATTTCTGAGGCTGTCATCAGCTTTTTGGGCAAGGAGGATGTTTGTGCCTTTGGCAGGCGGGTGATGAATGTGTGCCCCTTGTGCCACTCAACCCTGTGTCCCAAGTGTCCCTCAGCCCCTGCTCAGGCACTGCTGGGACACAGGTTCAGATTCTGTCCCAGCTGGGACCTTCTCCCTTCCCCAGCCCTGAGATCCTTCCCTGGCTCTGGATCAAAGTTTCCAACTTTGCAGCTGCCATTTAAAAATAAGAGAGCAGCACTCTGACACATCTGAAAGTGCAGTGAGGTTTTTTAGGGTTGTTTTATTTTGTCGTTTGGGCGTTTTTTTTAATTTCCTGGAAATTCTTCCTCCGAGTCGGTGCTGATTTTCCAGGCACAGCAGAAGAAAGCAGAGAAACCTCAAGGCTTCCTAGAGCTGAATCCAGTTGAGTTGAGGGGTGAGGGCAGGAGGGRGTTTGGGTACCCAGCCCTGCCCCTCCCCTGCCAGGCCTCATCTCTCCCCCAGGCAGGCTCCGAGGTGGATGGTGGGGCTGGGCAGGAATCACTCCAAGAATGGGGAGTTCCAGGCTTGATCTGACCGGGACAGACACTCTCATCCCCGGGTGCTCGCAGTGGTGACACGACCCTGCCGTGCTCTCCACAGGTCTCTGCCTTCCCAGCTCTGCTCTGGGCAGCTCAAAGGCACCTGCAAGGAAATTCACAGCCCTGAACGTCACTGCTGTGATAGAAATTGGCTGCTGGGACCTCGAGGGACAAATTTACATCATATGTGCTGAACATGTGTGCTTGAATCGACAGAGGTCAAGAATCACAGAATATCCTGAGTTGGGAGGGACCCACAAGGATCATACAGTCCAGCTCCTGGCCCTGCCCARACYCCCCAACAATCCCAGCCTGTGCATCCCTGGGAGCRTTGTCCAAACGCTCCTGGAGCTCTGGCAGCCTTGGGGCCGTGCCCATTCCCTGGGGAGCCTGGTCAGTGCCCAGCACCCTCTGGGGACAGGAGAACCTTTCCCTGCTCTCCAGCCTGACCCTGCCCTGGCCCAGCTCCAGCYRTTCCCTGGGTCCTGTCCCTGTYCCAGGGAGCAGAGATCGGAGCTGCCCCTCGGGAGGAGCTGCAGCCCCGCTGAGCTCTGCCCTCAGCCTGCTCTGARCTCATTCAGTGCCCTCAGCCACTCCTCCTGTAGCCCCTCCTGACCCTTCCCCATCTCTGTGTCCCTGTCTTGGACACTCTTTAATAGCTTTAAGTCCTTCTCTTATTGTCGCACCCAGAACTGCCCCCAGGACTCGAGGTGAGAGAACAGCACCTCRCGCAGCAAGAAGGTCATTCCCCATCCAGCAAAGAACCTCTGGAATAAGTGATGGATTCGCTGCCCTTCTGAGGTTGCTCCCCTGTTCTGTGTGACCACCCTGCGCGGTGCCACCGCCGCCCACCACCCGCAGATCGCACAGCAAGGGCAGCACTGAGAGTCACACGGGCCTGGTGGGGATGGACCCCAAGACTCAAAGGCAGGAACTTCCCAAAAAGGCTTTGCTGCCTTCCCAGCACAACCCACCTGGGAGAMTGTGGTGCAGCTTTCCCCGGGTGCCTCTGAGAACAACACTTTTATCCCAAGAAATTTACAACAATTTCCCCTTATCAAAAATCCATCATTTCACCAAAACCCCAATGGATGTGATTTTCTTTAATTTTCCATTTGTTGTTGTTGAAATGATAATTTTCCTCTTTTCCCATTTTCAGGGTGTTTTAGCAGATTGCTGTTTTCCACATCCTTTTGTCAGCCCCTGGTTACCACAGGATGAAGGGCATCAGCCTCGGTCCTTGGGGGTTTTTTGTAATTTTCCCTTTGCTAAYGTCCAATTTTGCAAACTTCTCTACATCAGAAAAGTGGTAGAAAGGACTGTAAAAAATGAAGACAAAAAACTAAAATAAACCCAGAGTCCTTAGCAAATCTGGGCATCRCACTTTTGGGGTTACTGGTGGTAAAATGAAAGGAACGGGGAAGGTGGGAAGGAGGACGAACAGCCCAAATCTCTTCCATGTCATGGCTGGTTTAATCAAATAATTAAAAGACATTCTTCCTGCTGGGGAAAGAACATAAACCACAGACATTTGGGGCATTTCTTCCCCAATGCTATTGCTTTCTCCTCAATAAATTTCACCCCTGAGTGAGCTCGGTGCTGCCAGGTTCTGGCAGCTCTCTCTGAAGGTCCCAGGGCGGTGATTTGGTGAGGAGAGCTGCAAGTCATGGGGAAGAACAAGGGCTGGAGCAGCTGACCTTTAAAGGCCCTTCCAGGCCAAACTGCCCTGTGGGGGCACGGAGGGGTATGGAGGGCCCATCCCACAGCCTGTCCCTGTGCTGGGGCAGGGTGGGAGGTGTTGGTGGGGCAAAGCCGCAGCCTCCAGCCAAAGGCCACCCTGCGGCAGTCAGGAACCATCCCTGGCACCGATGCAGAGCCAGGGAGAGCTCGGCTGGGGGAGCCCAGGTTGGCCAGCAGAGCCCAGCACTCACTCACYGGCAGAAGTGAGGACCAGCGATGGCCATGGCCGTGGCCAACACGAAATCCAGCCATGCAGGCCCTTCCCTGTCCTCCCCAGGGGCTGCTCAGCTCCAAGGGATCTCATGAGGTGACCCTGGGAACAGGATCCCTTTTTGTACAAGGGGCTGGACCCATCTGATAAAGACTTTTGTCTYCCTTTCCATCAGGAGAGGGGGCTGTGTCCCCCACCTCCCCTGRGCACCTCCCTTGACCAACATCATCTCGTTTGCAGGTGTCAGGACCTCCCTACTCCTCCCTATCAGGAATGTTCATCTCCAAAGCCAAGTTTCCAAACGCCTTTGAGGTAATGATGAGATTATTTCGGGATGASAAACCTCCCTGGAAAAGTTACAGGGACAGTTCTTTGGCACGGGGTCAGAGATGAAAAGCTCTGGATTCAGCAACGTGGACAAAGGAGAAGGATCCCAATGTGCGTAAATCAGACAGGATGGGTCTTTCTGAGGGGATGTAACGCAGGCACCCTGACGTTACAGTAATTCTTGGGATAGGCTGAGTGAGAGGAGTTCAGGAATTTGAAGTATGGGTGATGAGAAATTATTTTGGAACCAGCATATTCACTTTATTGAGAATAGTGGTGAGGTGCCCATAAATCTTTCTAGGAGCATTTCAGGTACTTTTATGACTCTTGCATGGGATTTATTGCATATTTTCAGAAAAAAATATAATTTAAAAGGACATTGCCGAGCAGTTTTTATAGCTTTTATTTATTTTTTAATCTCCATTGTTTGCAGAGCCCTCCTCAGAGCTGGAAAACACAATTCTGCCCTGCTACATCTCCCAGACAATGTATTTTGCTTTCTCTCTGCAATGCTGAGCAGGGATGGAGGTAGAGTGTCCTGGGCTGCCACTGGGCTGGGGTAGGTGGGGTCAGTGTCCATCCTGCAGAGCTCAAGGAGCACTGGACAGGCWGCAGCAGCTCCCCACAGATGGGCAGTCACATTCTAGGCCAGGCATTGGGTGTGATGGATTTCCCTGTGCTGTGGGAGGGCCGCAGAGAGCTTTACCATTGGATTTAAAAGTCCATTTTTTCAGTGATGTTGAGAAATCCCGTGCAGCTCTGGCATATCCCAAAGGTTGCCTTGGAAAACTGAGCGGATGAGAAATGCTGGAGGGTGATCCCCACATCTGSGCACAGCTCTTGGGAAGGAGAGGGTCTGTTTTATCTGATTCCACCAGGAAGACCTCTTATCACTCATGGAATCACAGAATATCCTGACCTGGAAGGGACCACAAGGATCATCCAGTCCAACCCCCGACCCTGCACAGACACCCCAACAATCCCAGCCTGTGCATCCCTGGGAGCGTTGTCCAARCGCTCCTGGAGCTCTGGCAGCCTTGGGGCCGTGCCCATTCCCTGGGGAGCCTGGTCAGTGCCCAGCACCCTCTGGGGACAGGAGAACCTTTCCCTGCTCTCCAGCCTGACCCTGCCCTGGCCCAGCTCCAGCCRTTCCCTGGGTCCTGTCCCTGTCCCAGGGAGCAGAGATCGGAGCTGCCCCTCGGGAGGAGCTGCAGCCCCGCTGAGCTCTGCCCTCAGCCTGCTCTGAACTCACCCAATGCCCACAGCTCCTCCTCCTGTGGCCCCTCCTGACCCTTCCCCATCTCTGAGTCCCTCCTTTGGACACTCTCTAACAGTTCCATACCCAGCCTGGATGTTCCCCAGCTCCAATGGAGACGTTTTCCAAACCTGCAGCACTTCTGGCCAGAAACACAACCCTGGAGTTTTGGCTCCCGCTGCCTCCTTTGGAAAGCCTGAGTTTGCTTAGCCTTCCCTGGCCTTCCTGTCCTTAATTGAAATGCTGCTCTGGAGGCCAGTCACGTTGTGCTGGTGCCTGCTCTGCCTGCTCCCAGCTTACAGGGATCCAGGACAGGCCTGGCCCCAACACGTCCCGGTGTCACTCTTAGGGCCAGCAGCGCCTGGCAGGGAAGGGCTGGGCAGTGAGAGCGCTCGTGCTGTGCTGTGGGCACCRGGGAAGGGGCTGCCTGAAGGGCTCCATCCTCCTGGCAGCGAGCAGAGCTGCTGGGGCCAGAGGATGGAGTGGGAGGATGGACCAGAAGGCATCGCTCCCAGCCTGACTCCTCCATGGACCCGACTCTTCCAGCAACCCCTTCCCAGGAATGCTCCCCRGGGGCTCTGCAAGGAGGAAAAAGTTAAACACATTAATCGGGCAGGTCTGGCTCTTTTCCCCTTTCTTTTTCATCATCACCAATCCCTCCAGTTTTGTGGGTTTTTCYTTCATTCTCTCTCCCATAAAACACTTTTCGTTTGGGGGCTGTTGTTCCTTTAAATACTTACGAAAACTCATAAAACTATGTGGAAACAAGCAGCCTTTTTCTTCTTAGAAAGAAGCTTGTGCCAGCAAAGCAGAAAAAAGCTTGCTGGAGTGATGCAGAGAAAAGGAAGGAATCAAGGGAGCCAGGAAGCGAGCAGGGACGCAAGCAAGGCAGGTTGATTTTCACATGTCCAGAACAATTGCTTTGCCAAAGACTCTGACCGTGAACATCAGCATTTTCAAGGCCTGTTCCAGAGAGCCCATGAAATCTAAATGACAAAAATGGGCTCTTCCATCTCCAGCTGTCAATTCCTAAAGATGTGGCACTCTCCGAGCAGAAGAAYGCAAGGTGGAAACCTCCTCTGGTGTGGCCAGGACACTTCTACAAACTGCTGCAGTGCTGAGGGATCAGCATGGAGGAGCTGCTGACCCCATCCCTGCAGCCCAGGGGCAGCCACCCTCCTGCCACGGTGCCTTGGGCAGCAGTTGGGTGGCAGGAGGCTGCAGCTGCTCCCAGCCTCACCTGCATCCTCTCYGGATGAGAAGGTTTGCTTGTTATCCAGTCCTCGACAGACAGCACRAGTCCTTGATAGACGTTTCTTGGGCTGTGCCTCCTCACCAACAGAAGGGTTTGAGCACCTCTGTCCCAGCCCTCAGGGACTGTGCATCACAGAAATACGCTGCACCAAGAAAATACTCAAATCCACCCTGGATTCCTCCTCTGCCAGGGCAGGCTGGTGGCTCTCGAGCTGCAGGTGTTCCACCCACCTGTGCTGACAGGAGGAGGTGACCCTGATGCATTTGCTTTGCACGTGGTTTCCCTGAGGTTGGTCTTGCCCAAATCCTCCTGACACAAGATCCCAGGAGCTGCTGGCATCAATTTCCCAAACGAGGGAGGTCTCCTCGTGAAGTAAAATCACAGCAGCTAAAAAGCTTCCTCTGCAGGTTCATGAGTTTGTTTATTTCTGTTGCCTTTTATCTAGTAACTGATCTATTTTCTTGCATTTTCCACAGTGTCATTGGAAGCTGAAGCTCACAGTGGGCTCAGCAATTAGTGGTAGCACAGAAATATAAGGCAAAAACAAGTATTGCTAATGAGCTGACACATTAAACAATGAGTCACACTTCCATAAGGAGCCCAAATCGAGTTATAACCCTAAATAAACAAGCTGTGAGAAACAGTTTACAAAATATGAATGTGTTACTTATTTAACTGCTGTTGAGAAGCTGCGATCTGAACCCTGAGATGTATTTAAATATCTGAAACAAAGACTCCGAGTGTGGTTTGTCAGAGCCAGGCGGAGGAGGCTGGAGCAGTTGGGATGGATGGACCCTGCAACACGTTGCCCTGGGATTGTGTCCTCCCCTCTACGTCCTTCCCCATCTCCGTGTGGACCAGGCAGAGGCCGCCCCACACCAGGAAAAGGAGGCAGCAAAGGCTGGGAGCCAAGAGATGCTGAAAGTGGGAATGTTCCTCCTCTCACAGGTGTCTCAGGACAATGTCAGCAATTTGGGAATTCTCAGGCTCCTGAAGAAAGTCATCCCAGGGTCAGGCAGAGCCCCTGTGACTTTTCATGTGGAGACTRAAAGGCAAAACTGAAGATAAATGGTTAGTCCTAAATGGAATGAGAAACTTCCTTTACATTTTATCAGGGCCTGTTGCAATAGGACAAGGGGGAATGGTCTTAAACTACAGGAAGGTCAGTTTGGATTAGATATAAGAAAGAAGTCTTTTATGATGGGGTGGGGAGGCACAGGTTTCCCRGAGAAGCTGTGGCTGCCCCTGGATCCCTGGAAGTGTCCAAGGCCAGGCTGGACGGGGCTTGGAGCACCCTGGGATAGTGGAAGGYGTCCCTGCCCATGGCAACGAGAGTGAGATGGCATTTAAAGGTCCCTTCCAACCCCAGCCATGGTGTGATTCTATGGTTCTGTGGATCTACTGAAAGGTCACAATAAGCTCCACCCAGACCCTTCTCTTCCCCAGGCTGAACAATTCCAATTCTCTCCACCCCAACTCTCTCAGTCCCCCAGAGTGGAGGAGATTGTATTTATCCCAAAGAGGGGACAGGGTACGTGCTGGAGAGGGATGATGTGTCCCTGCCCTCCTTGGCAGKCAGTTGTGAATCCCCAGCCTGCAGSTGCCACCGAGAGAGGAGGAGAAGGGGGACAGGGGCAATGTGGGGATGCTCCAGCTGYGCCCCAGAGCAGCAGGGATGTAACCCTGCCCTGCAGCACCTGCTGCTGCCGAGACACCCTCAGCACACACCGGGTGTGACAGCCCAGCACAGCCCCACGTCCCCCCAGACCGCCAGACCCCAGCCTCACCCTCCCTGCGTTCACTCTGCCAGTGCCGCCAGGGCCTGCTGTGGGTTTGTGACACCTCAGCTGTGGTCACAGCTCTTGTCCTTCCCAGCCCCTCCTGGCACTCACCCCATCCTCCCATCCCTCTCCCCAGGCTCTCCACCCTCTCACACCTCTCCATGCCTGCTCCCCCGGCCAGAGAGTGACAGTCCTCAAACCACAAGTGGCCAAAGGGCTGGGACAAGCTGCTGGGCTGGCAAAGTGAAGAGGTTTTAGAAGTACATTAGGAATAACACAAATCTCAGCAATGGCAAAGGGTGCTGCTCCACAGAGATGGTCAAATTGCACATAACAAGGGAGGAGAGGCAGACGTGACCAGGGAGCATTTCTGTTCCCTGTGTTTGGGAGGAAGCACTTCCAACACGCAAGAACAATGAAGTGCTCTTCAGGCTCTCTGTACCTAAGGAGAATGTCAAACAACATCTACATGGGACAAACATTTTCAAATCGCCCTAAAAATAATAGTAATCTCAATAATCAGTCTAATTTCACATGTCAAGAGTTGGAAAGAGCTGGTTGAGGGTTTCTGCAGCCCTCCACGGTTAGTGCCAAATGATTTTGTGACCAGAGAAATGAGGTGCATCATACTGGGCAGGTCCAGAGCTCAGGCTCTGCCTGGCCCCCACAAGCATCACAAGAACACCGACAAGATTCGTGAGCTGCAGCAGTGATGAGTTCCTGAGACTGCCCTGTGGGGCTGACCCRCCTGGGTGGGTGTCTGTGACCCACCATTCCTCCACCAGGTACCTTCCAGCAGGGGCTTGGTGCTGGATTTGGTGGCTTCAGACCCTACAGGCAGCTGGGAAAGCTCTCTGGGGAATGCCCACACCATGGGGTCCAGAGGAGCTCTGCAGACTCGGTCCCAGTTTGGCTGGGACTGTTTCTCCCAACGTTCCCAAGGATGCTGGGATCATCYCAGGCACGGCCACGGCACTGCTGGTCCAAGAGGGGAGGAGAGGATGGGAGCTGTGCCGACYCCCAGATTGCAGCTGCAGTGGGAGCTTGCAGGGCTGGCCACGGCCCCTGCAGAGGGTGGGGCAGGGTCACCATCCCCTTCCTGGGAGGCAGTGCAGCACCAAGGCACTTCAGGAGTGTTYCCCTGGGGCTTGTGTCTCCCACACCTCAGGTCAGCAGCAAGGGGATGAGTTGCTGCCCCACTGCACATGAGTAGCACAGGACAAGCTCATTCACATCCTGGAAATGCCCTTTTGTCTCCAAGGTCTGCAGGGGAGCCTGGGCTGAGCAGCCCGAGGGATCCACCCRCCTGGGAGAAGCTGCTGTTTGACCATGTGGAGTCTCTTTCTTTCCACACACAGAGAATCAGAGAATCAGAGAGTTATTTAGGTTGGAAAAGACCTCTAAGAACATCGAGTCAAACCACACATGGACATGAGAGTGGCTGGACTGGCCAGACCCAGCTCCATCCAGCCCCTGGGCTGTCTCCAAGCAGCAGCAGATGCTCAGAGATGCAAGGCCAGCACCGAGCCGTCTTTCCCACAGTATTTTTGCTGGCTTCAGGAATGATGCAGGAGCTGCATGTAGCATTTGGGTCAGCCCAGCAGGTCCCGTGGCAGTCACTGGTGGCCCTGTCATCCAGGAATTTGTCTAACCTGCCTTTCCAGACATTTACATTTTTGGCCTTCATGACGTGGTGTGGGGATGAGTTCCACAGTCTAATTACACACCACATGGAAAAGCGTTGCTGAGGCAGGTACTGGAATGCTGGATGTGGCTTTGGTGTCTGGATTTTCTAGAGGWTGTGGAAAGTTTGCAGGTGCTGAGGAAAGAGCCTCAAAAATGATACAAGAGCTGGGAAAACACCTCGTGGGGGGATATTCAGGAAGCACAACTCAACAGGAAGGATAAATTGGAAAGGGATTAAATGTCTGGCATGTCTGGCAGAGCTCCTCAGTCCACAGGGGCAGAATCCAGACCAACCTGGACACCCAGCTAGAACCATTGATGCTGGGAACAAGGCAGTTGTTCTCAGTGCAAGGGACTGGGTACAGAAGGGGGAGAGTCCATCCCCCGATGCTTCTGCAAAGATGTTTCAGCTCCAGCGTTTGGGTTCAGGCTGCAGCCCTGCTCAAACTGCCTGTCCAAGGATGTGCCCAGTGACAGCTCCCACCAGGCACAGCTGAAACCACCAGATCTCAGTGGCCCAAAGGCTGCTTCTGTTTTCACACTCAGTGAACAGCAGGCCCTGCCCCATGGCCAGCAGATCTTCCTTTCCCCCCTTCCCCCTGAGCTGGAAGCTACGTGCTTCCAGCTGAGGCCCAGGCTGTCCCTGTCCCTGGGAACTGAGGCCATTGCTGTGCACGCAGTGGCCAAGATCCAAGCGCCAGGCTCAGCCCAAACCTCTGCTCCAGTGGGAGGTGAGACTTTCCTGCAGCCTCTGTCGGTCTTGGGTGACCCTGCACCCTGTGAGTGTCTCGTGCCAGTGGTGAGCAGAGAGCACCCCAGAGGGGAGTCTGTGTGTGGTGCAGCAGAACAAACCCTCCTCTGTCCCTCCRTCATCCCACACCCTCCTTCCCTGCAGGGTGCTAGGGAGGGACAGGAGACACCGCAGGGCCAGAGGGCAGGGACCTGCCACCAGGAACCTCCTGTACCCACACGAGGGCTGGGAGTCCTGCCAGCAGTGTCCTGGGGCAAAGCCAACGTGGGACACRTCCAAACCCTGTGAGACCACTGAGGAGCAGACACCTTTGCCACATGTGGCTCCTGTACTCGCCCAGCTCAACCTCTCCCATTATCTCCCRTTTGGAAACACTCAGACCATTGAAYCAGAGAGTAACAGAACATCCTGASTTGGAAGGGACCCACAAGGACCATCGAGTCCAGCTCYTGGCACAGACAATCCCACCCTGTGCCTGAGAGCATTGTCCGTGTCTCTCTGGACAGCGTTTGCCCAGCACACCACAGTGGGGGGGCTTTGGCCTCCCTCCTCCAGGGGCACAGGTGACCCCACATCCGGGCAGGGCAGCCAGGCTCTGGTGTGTGACGCTCTGGGTCTCACCCCGGGCTGGGCACACACTCCAGGAAGCCACGTGTGCATCACCAGAGAACTCCCAATCAGCCTCTGGGAAGCAGATGAAGTGATGGGGCCCCCCCGGGAATCATCAGCTGCCAGATCCATCCCTTGGCAGTGGTGAAGAGGATGAGGATGCTGAGAAAGAGGTGAGGGTCACAGTGAGAGGGGGGGAAAGGGTGAGTCCAGCCCATGGGGCACAAACCACATCCCAGAGTGGTGCTGGGCCCTGGCAGACTCAGCTGACAGAGGAGCACCTCAGGCAGCTCTGGTGGCTTCCTCTCTGCACCGCATGGTTGCCCATGCTGACCCAGGCRAGGGGACGGGGCACAAAATCCCTCGGGGCTGTGGAATGGGCGGAGAACAGACCCCTYCTCCTTGCCAGAGGAGCACCAGGAGCTCCAAGGAGAGGGGCTCAGAGCCCCACGGTGGGTGCTGGGTGCCCCTCCCCACCTCGGACACGGCAGGTGCCCTCAGCAGGGCAGGGAGAACTGAAGGGTCAGAGATGGAGCTGGACCTGGCTGCCCTCTCCCACAAGCCACCAAGGGGACCTCGAGACCCCTCCTGCCCCCGAGGACAGCCCCATCCCAGGGCCGGACGGGCTCCGGGGCAGCAAGCAGCCCGGGGCAGGATCGGGGCAGGGAGCAGCTCCCACCCCGCAGCTGGTGGGTATTTTTCTCTCTTTYTCCTATCTCCCACCTGCCTGTTTCCAAGCTCTTTCCCCTCAGGGCAATTTCCTCTCCCGGCAGCGCTGTGTCGGGGAGGTGCGAGGGCAGCAGCTGCCGACCCCACACCGTAAACCCTGCTCCATCCCCGAGCAAAGGCACAGAGCCCCCACCACGGGCAGCCCACCCCTGGTAATTACCTCAGCACACACCTTGGGTCTTAAGTACACGGTTAGAAACAGATCAGTGTGAGACATCTCCTTAAGCCTCATCTGGGAATCGCTGCTATCACCGAGCCCTGCTTCCCCAGTCAAAGATGATTTACTCTGATCTGCACTATTGATTTTATTGTGGGAAATGTGGTGATACCTAGAGAGAGAGTGAGACRGAGATTTGACTTATGTGAGCATGTGGGGAAGGCTCCAGTCCTCACCACAGCGCCTGCCTTTTCTGCATCTGTACCAGAATTATTTGTAGTGTTTTATGCACCCATCTGCTCCCTGCATGCTCTCTATAAATCTCACTGGCTCTCTCACACACACACATGTTTGCTTTCCATGTAGATTACTTATGATGAGAGTCTAATTAGACCCGGGGAAGCCTGCCTACAGAGCGAGCCTGGGGAGAGCTTAATTAAAGTCAATGGAGAAAATTATAGGGGGAAAAAAAAAATTAGGGCAGCAAGGAAAAAATATCAAGAAAGAAACCAAGGGGAAAAAAAGAGGCAGGGAAGTAGCAGCACCAGAGAGGAARTGTGTGAGGCTGCCAGGCTTCTGGGAGCAGCCACCCTGAGCAGCAGATYGAGGGCAGGACTCGGTGCTGCAGCCTGGAGAGCCCCTGGGGTGTCTGTGGGTCAGGAACGGGGCTGGGGACAAGGTGGGTGGGTGCACACAGCCTTCTGCACTGGCCTGAGCAGGGGTCCTGATCTCCTGCCCTCCTCCCTGGGATGTGCTCTGCCGAGGGTGGGAGAGCCACCTGGCTCAGGATCCTCTCCGTGTGTGCCCTGGGTTCTCCCGCTCTCACCCACCCCACRTATCCACGAGCTGGGCAAGCAGCAGATGTGCAGGGCATGCTCTGGGCCTGGTTCCTGCTGTGTCTGTCCCCCAGTTCCCAGAGGGGACCCACTCTCATTGTCAGACAGGACTTGTTGCTCTCGTGCATGTGGGATGTGAGGTGATGGAGARTCCTGCCTGGGAGGGCAGCAGGGGTTTTGGGTGTCACCGCAGGGACAGAGGGCACCCACTGTGACCTCAGCAGTGCAGGACACTGCTCCCCCCCCAGCAATGGCTCCGTGGAACCCCGTGACACCTGGCTGAGGGAGAGCGTCTCTTTTAGAAAGTCTTGATTTAAAGACCACAAATGATGGAGAATCCGCCACATCTCTTAGCAAATTGCTCCAATGGTTAATTATACTCCCTGCTTAAAAGATGCATCTTATTTCCAATTTAGGTTTTTCTAGCTTCAGCTTCCAGCCAATGAATCTCATTACATTTTTTATCTGCTAGATTAAAAACCCCTCCATTATCAGAAATCTCCTCCCTCTGTAAGTATTTATAGACTATGATCAAGTTGCCTCTTAACCTCCCCTTGATAAAGTAAATAGGCTGAGCCACTCCATCTCTCCCCATCAGTCAGGCCTTGCACACCTCCACACATTCCCACTGCTCTTCCCTGAGCCTGCACCAGCCTGGGCCACGTCCCTGGACCAGGACAGGTGAGGAGGTGCTGTCCTGGGGTTCGGCATGGGATGGAGAACCAGGGAGGCTGCTCGTGCCACGGTGCTGCTGTAAGAGCGCTTGGTGTGGGTGAGATGCACTCTGTGCTCGGGGTGGCACCAGCACAGAGGAGATCCTCCAGGGAATGCAGAGAGGGGCAGGGTGGGACGGSTTTGGGAATGGAGATAAGCAGTTAGGAATCATGGAATCATTAGGGTTGGAAAAGACCTCCAAGAACATCCAGTCCAACCTTCGACCAAATCCCACCATGCCAACTGAACTATATCATGAAGTGCTCCAGCTACTGGGTTTTTAAACATTTCCAGGGATGGTGACTCCACTACTGCCCTGGGCAGCCCCTTCCAATGCTTGAACACTCCCTCAGTGAAAAAACATTTCSTAATATCCAACCTGATCCTCCTGTGGTACAACTTGAGGCCATTTCCTTTTGTCACTTGTTCCCTGGAAGCAAAGTCCAACCCACTCCTGGCTGCCCCTCCTGTCAGGGAGTTGTGCAGAGCCAGAAGGTCCCCCCTGAGCCTCCTTTTCTCCAGGCTGAGCCCCTTTCCCAGCTCCTTCAGCCTCTCCCAGTGCTCCAGCCCCTTCCCAGCTCTGTTCCCATCCCTGGACATGCTCCAGCCCCTCAATGTCCATCTTGTCACGAGCAGCCCAAAACTGACCCCAGAACTTGAGGAYTGACATGCTGGTCAGAGAGAAACCAGGAGGAGAGAGGCATGATGCAGGGAGAACATCAGCTGGGCAGGGGATGAGGGCAGCAGCGTTTGGGGGGGGCAGGGCCTGCAGGGTCACAGTGCAAAGTCATCTGGGGGTGATGCTGCTGCACCAAAATCGCTCAGCAAGGAGAGCTGGGCAAGGGCATCTGTGCAGGCAGCAGGGAAGGAGCTCTGAATGTCCCATATGGAGGGGTCWGGGGGCTCTGCCAGCCCTCAGAGATGGTCAGCTCAGTTCAGGGTCATCCGTGCCCCTCTCRGAAGGTGCAGCCTGGGAAAAGGTGGAGACTTCACCTGGGTAATGACTGGAATACCTGGAGAAGCTGAGCTGGGAAAGTTACTTATATTATGGGTCTGTGCTCCTGCCAGAGGTGTGATGAGCTCCCCCAGGACTGTCCTGTCTGGGACAATTTGGCATCTGCAGACATCTGTCTCCAGCCAGCTGCTCGTCCTGCAGTCGTGTTGACAGGCACAGGTCTGTTGCTGCAGACCAAGGCAAAGAGAGAGGTCCCTGGGTGATGCCATGTCTCCTTCACAGGGCCTGCTCCAGCCCCGGAGCATGAGCAGCCCTGGCTGGGCGTGGGGCAGGACAGGCTGATGCTTTGGCATCACCRCTGGGGAGTTCCAGACTGATGTGTGCCCTGCACAGCATCACTGTGGCAGTGCTCTCACTGCTCCCACACTGCTCGGCACCTTATCCCGGACCAGCCCTGTGTCCTTGGGATTGAGTCAGCCTTGGCAGGAGCTGTACCCAAAATGCTGGAATCTGATGGGCACATTGCACCCTGTGTAGTGCTGGCCACAGGCTGGGAACTGCCTGGCTCCCCTGGCCTGGCAGCCTCCAGTGCTCCCCCCTGCCCTGCACCTCCCCACGTCCCCCATGCACTGGTGCATGGTAAATCCCACAGCTAGGGCAGTGCTATGGGGAATGGTGGCTTCCAGTGGTGCTGCTCCTTCCCCTTCTCTGTGTCACAGACTGCAAAATCCTCTCCATTTGGGCTGAAAAGGGGTTTTCCTGGAAAGCAGCGATACAGATGTGCTGCTGCTCACAACATCCAGCTGTGGATTCCAGCGCCATCAGCTTAACCTCATCCTCACCAGCTGACAGCTGGAGCATCTTGGGGCAGGGCTTTGCCCAAATCCACCTCCTCTTGCGTGCTGGAGACCCAGGGACTTGGGGTCTAGGGCAGTGCAGAGCCCACCAGGCTCTGGGGAGCTGCTGCTGCAGGCCAGGGGAACCAGGAGCCTGCTGTGTGCACAGGCAGYGTGTGGGGGGAGGCTGCCTCCAGCCCTGGAAAGCCTCCTCACACCCACAGCTGCAGACCCTGGCTCCTCCTGCCTGGTGTCAGATGCAATAAGGGAGACGAGCTCCCCCAGTACGGCCGGCACACACTGTGTGGTCTCCCTCTGGCTTTAGGCTCCCAGAATTTCTTCCTCTCTCTGAGAGATGTCAGCTTGAATAAAACTAAATAGATCCTGATGGAGGAAAACTGCAGTTAAGTGGGTTGGCTGACTGCTTGCCTTCTTTTTATTTTGTTTTCTAACTTGTCACAGATAGAAAGCCACCAGGGAAATGTACTGGCAGGCCCTCGGTCACGGTCCCTCGCTCTTTCAGGCTGTCTCCCCCGAGCCTGGTTAGCTCTGCCTCCCTGCCAGGACAGAAGGCCACTCCAGTCCCAGGAGGAGGGTCAGCACCTGACAAGTGTGAAATGAAACTTGTGTCACCTCGTGCCTGGGCGATTAGTAAAGGTTCGCCCGTCCCTGGCGGCTCCAAGCCAGCAGGGTCCTGCCACAGCCACCCCCTCCTGCCTGCTGCACCCAGGAGCCGACGGGAGCTCAAGGAATGACCTGGCGGAGGCAGAGCCCATCCCATGGGGATGCCCTGCTGAAGGCTGGGGAGCACAAAGACAAGCCCTGAGCCCTTTGCAGAGTGAGCCGATCTCGTGCTCTCAGTGTGCATCTTGTGATGTTTGACGCTGCTCTCACACAGCCCCCGCCGCCGGCATCATGTGAGCCCTGGTGCTCCTTCAAGTGTGCGAGGGTCCAGGGCACCTGATTTGGGGACTGCTTGGGAATGGGGTGGTCACAGAATCACAGGCTCACAGAATGGCTTGGGCTGGRGGGGACCTTAAAGCTCATCTGGTTCCACCCCTGCCAAGGACAGGGACACCTTYCACTGTCCCAGGCTGCTCCAAGCCCTGTCCAGCCTGGCCTTGGACACTGCCAGGGACGGGGCAGCCACAGCTTGTCTGGGCAACAATGAGGGATGAAAGCAGCCAGAGAAGGCAGGACATGTTCCATCAGTTGTATTGAAATCTCCTGATTTTTGAGTCAGACTTGAAATTCTGGGGAGAGACCAATTTGTGTTTTCCCTTGTTTGGAAACGATCAACCAGACCAGCGTCCAGAGCAGTGGAGAGGCAGCATCCCACAGCCATGACAAGGAAAAAGCTCTGGTTGAACGTGAAATAGTGGCTAGTAGGGAGCTGCTCCAGCACTGGCTCTCAAGAGTTCCTGAAGAGGCTGACAAAGTGGAACAGCAGACAGAGTGTTTGGGGTACATGTCATGACAACACGCCAAAAAAATGTGATCATTTTGAAGAAAATGCTCTCTACAAAACATCTCCCAAGTCAAGAGAAGACCAAGCGCAGAAGATCATGCAAATGCACAAGGTGAAAGGAATTCAAAGACTCCATGTTTCCAAAGCGATGGTTTGGTGGTGAGCGTGGTGGTGGTGCTGGGTTGATCTCAAAGGTCTTTTCCAACCTTAATGATCCCATGAAAATTCACCTCATGGCACTGAAACGTCTCCACACCGTGCCCAGATGTGTGTGCACTACCTGGGACCAGCTGTGCTGTCCCACCCTGGCCAGACAAGATTATTGTCAGCAGAGACACACCCCACCATGYGGGACCTCTGGAGCCACAGTCAGGAAAGCCCCAGGGAAACCCACAAAGTCCTGGAATGTCTTTGGCCCCAGGTCAGCACAGACCTGCTGGATTTCACAGAGAAAACTGCTTCTTGTTAGAAGCAATTACTTCTTGTTAGAAGCAAGAGGAAACTCTTGGAGTTTCCTCACTGGATGTTGGGAGGTGCTGAGGACAGCAGGGCAGCGTCCACGATTTGGGAGTAATTCAGTAATTCCCTCTTGGTGTCTCAGCTCGGGCTCACACCCAGGGGATGAACCAYCAAGTGGGACAGAGGGAAAGTGCCAGAACCCAGTAAAACCCCGACCATCAGCTGCCACCAGGGCAGGTGCTGCCCCCAGGGCCCCTCTGGAGCCCCCTGCCCCGGATGTCATCACATCCCCCCTGCACTGGGGTGTGACAAATGCACAGTGACACTGCCAGGACCAGCAGAAACGGGCCAGTCATGGACTTTTCCCTGAAATATTTTTTCTAGTTTATTCCAGGTGTCCTGGTGCTCCTCCCAAAACTCAGGAGTTTTCAGACCTGGGGCTTTGTCTTTTCCATTCTTCTCTATTTTCTTCTCTTCTTTGCAGTTTTATCTCTTTTTGTTGAAAGAGGAGATAAACCCAATGGAAATTTTTAGGTCATTAAAAGTGAGATCATTCGAAAGAATTACCTTTCTTTGAAAGGACAGGAATTTAATATCATTTTTGCTGATCTAAAGTGTAATTTTTCTCTCATCTCTAACCACAGCAGATTTCAGAGAGCCCCACTGGAGCCACCTTCTCTGACACCTGAATGTGCCCAGCCCAGCCCCCAGAGCCTGGGAGTATTTTGGGTCACACCAGCACATCCAAACTTGTTCCATGAGCACCATGAGCAGGAACACGAACAGAGGTGCCAGATGCACACAGGAGGCAGACACAGCCAGGCCCTAAGCAGGGAACCATCCACACCCTGCCAAGGTGGTACCACATCTCCTGAGCAGGAATCCGGCTGTGCCATCTCCACTCAGCCTCAAGCACCCAGCACGGGTATGTTTGAAGCTCTGGCATTTCCTGGGAGCTGGTTTAGGCGCCCTTCTGTAACAGTGATGTCTGTTGTGGCAACACCACCAGGAAACAAAGGCAGATCTCTCCCCAGCCKTACCATCAGGTCATGAGGCCAGGAATTGTCCACAACAGGATGGCAGACGATTGTCCTCCTTTCCTTTACCACTGAAGGCTCACCAAGGTGGGTTAACAAGCCCAGTTTGTGTTCTGCTCTTAGAGGGACATCGGAGAAGTTTGGACAGGGGCAACTCTGCACCTGAAATGTCTTACAGGGAGGAGCACTTGGTGTTTCTCACGGGAGGGAGCACCTCTTTAACCACACTCTTCTAACGTGGTTCCACTGAGGGAGCTCTGCCATGCTGGCCATGATTTCTGCATGAGCAATGAATCCTGGTGCTGTGCAGGAGCATGGATGTCTCTGAGCAGCTCAAGAATCAGAGCTGGAAATCGAGCCCTGGGCGTGCAGGGCTGTGGGCAGCCACCTCTCCCCACTGCAGAGGAGGTTAATCAGTGCTGATTAAACCACGGCTGGATTTTCCTAGAGAGGCTTTAAAAACCTGAATTCCAAGCTGCACTGGCCCATGYCCCCACCCTCAGACCATGAGGCTGAGCCCCCACAGGCTTGTTGGCTTTCCAGGGCTGAGCCCATGATCCCTCTGAGATGAGGCTCTGCTCSGCCTCCAGACATCTCCAGAGCATTCTGTCCCAAGGACAGGAGTCTGAACGTGTCAGTCTTCCCCAGACTCCTGTGACAGGAGAGTGGRAGAGGGAAGCTCAGGCCCCGTGATGCTGAGAGGGAGGGATCCCCCATGGATGCTGGGGCTTTGCTGGCACACCAGGGCGAGGTGCTGGTTCTTGCCTCTGATTTATTGGCAGGGCTGGTAGGTGTTGCATTGGGTTAAGTATTAACAGATCTCATGAGCCTCATTAGCTGTCCTCTTTTCACTCTCCAGCTGAAGAGTTACTGCTCCAAAATCTATAGTGCCGTGGCAGCTGCCTGGCTGATTCCCAGGTTAACCCTCCCGGGGCTGCTCCCTCGGGCTCTGCGCACGATCCCTGTGCACATGGAGAGTCCCAAAGCCCAGACACAGCCCAGCCCAGCCCTGCTGCGGGGCAGAGGGGCAGGAGGCCTGTTGGCTCCTCGTCATGCACGTGTCTCTGCCCTCCAGAAGCCAGTGGCCCTCTAAGCTCGCCCTCAGAYGTGCCAGCAAAGGCTGGCTCCTGGTGCAGACCCCCAGGCACTGGGATCTCACCCTGCTCAGGAGGTCTCAGCTGGGATCCCCAGGAGGGATCTGCCTGGCTGAAGGTGGTACCTGTCCATTGGCATCTCCCTCAGGGCCAGGCTCCCAGTGCCCCCAGCACAGTCCATCCCCAGTGATGCAGATGCCATCTGAATTCATCACCCCCGGAGCAGATGCCAAAGGCTCGGGGGTCATGGGCTCTGTGGGTGCAGGACAAGCCCCAGAGTGGTTCAAACTGCAGTGCTTGGTCAGGCAAAGCCCATGGCCAGGGCTGTCCTGTCGTGAGTAGCCCAGGAGGGTGACACTGTCCATCCCAAACTGCTGGAGATGTCACATCTTCACCAGGTCACCGGGGCAGCCATGGGGCTGCAGATTTCCAGGGATCTTTGCTCCGAAGGCACCGAGCACAGGGCCAGGAGCGACCATGGGAGCATCAGGTGTGACCCTCAGGCACGAGCTGTAACCCAGGCACCTCTTGGGGCTGATGTGATGCCCAGGCACCCCCCGGCTCCTGGTGGGGATGGGGAGTGCAGTGCTGCCCGGGCAGTGTGCTCAGCTGCTCTGGGCAGTGTGCTCAGCTGCTCTGGCCCCACACCACTGAATGTCTGGGCCTTTCTCCTGCTGGACTGTGCCTGGTTTCACCTTCCTTGAGGAGAGGCTTCAGCCACTCCATCTCACTGTGTCCCTCCTTGGTGGTCCAGAACTGCTGAATTCACACCAGGTCCTTCTGGTCCAACAGAGGCACGAGCAGGAGGGACACTCTGGAGGCTGGAGGGTTTCCTGCTGCCCTCCAGCTCCAACCCCTCCAACCAAGCACCCACAACCACTGGTGATGCAGGAGGAGCTGGGAGTGCATGGGGGGGCATGACCTGGCTCTCCTTCTCAAGGGCAGCTCTCGCTTCAACAAGCCTCGGACAGTTCCTGCAGCTCCTGGTAAATCCATGCTGGAAAGCACTTCCTTCAGACCTGTTAATTGTTAAACAACACCGTCCTTTAATTAAAATGGAGAGCCAAGCAGCCAAGTACGTTGTGGGGAGAGCTGGAAGTTAACAAGCTGTGCAAGGTCATTATCCGACCTGCTCCTCCCCTGCCCCTCCTCTGCTCTGATGGGATGGGAAGGGCTGTGCAATCCCAATGCTTCCACATCCCCCCTAAACCAGCCTGTGCAGGCAGGCACTGCYGTGCCCGGGACCCCCCACACCCAGCMTGACCCCTGGCCCTGCCCAGGCTGCTGCTCAGGACAGGCAGAGGGCACTGGGTGTTGCTGGTGGGTTCTGGGCACCGCTCCAGTGCTGGGGGAACAGTTGTGCTGAGCGTGTGACAGTGCAGGTAGTGACCAGCGTGAGGGTCAGTGTGGCTCTGCAGGGGTCACTGAGCTCCTCAGGGAGCCTCCTGCTACCTCTGAAGGGCCCTGAGAAAGACTCCACATGGTGGACAGAGTGAGATGGGCTGGGGCAAGGTGACATCTCAGGGGACCTGGGTTCAGGGAATGCTCTCCCACAGTGTGGAGCTGGCTGGGACCCACTGCTGGTGCTCACACAACTTCCCCCAGTGTCTCTCCACCCTGCTGGGTGATGCTGGGGGTCCCCACGGCCAGCACACTGCCCACCTCACCCCCCATTCACGGGGCTCTCCTGGCAGCTCCCTCGAGGCAGGAACCAGCCCCTATCTGCCTCTCAAGGACAGAAACCTGTGTTTGGAGAGGTCTGTGCTGGAGAAGAAAAATGAGATCTGACAACTCTTAAGCCRCTCCTGTGGAGGTCCCAGTGCTTCCCAGGGCACTCTGCTGCAGTGCCCAGGACACACACGATGCCAGGAAATCAGGTGCACCGAAGGCTTAGCACTTACTGTCACTMGTGTGCAGCTTCGTGTGGTTAAATGCCTTTGCGGACACGGAGCTGTGACACCCTGAAGGTCAGTGAGGAGATCTGTGGGACTGCGAGCCAGGAAACGATCCCAGGCTGGCCACGCCATCTGAGCGCTGAGGGGGTGTCAGCCTTTGGCCAGATGCTATTCACCATCCCATCAATAAGTTGGCAGTCAATACCAAATCTCTCCGGATAGAATTTGTCGATGACATAAAGATTGGCAGAGTGGTGAATAATGAGGCTGTCACATGGAGCTGGATCGCTTCCCTCGCTGGGCCCGTTCCAGCAAGATGGGCTTTAATAGCCTCAGATGCAAAGCAGCGCAGGGCTGGGGCTGGGCTGGAGGCTGGGCCGGTCCTGGCAGCTCYGGAGGTGGTAAAGGTGGGTGTCACCTCCTGGGATGAGCGAGGACAGGATAACACCTGCATGGAGAATGCTGGGACAAAGGAACCCCTCAAGCTGAGGCACAGCGAGTCAGGCCTGAGACCACTGAGCATGGGRGTGTCTGACCAGGCAACAGTCCTGAATGGGAAGCCCAAATCCTTCTCCCTTCCTACATCTGGTCTAAGCCTACTCCCTTTTAGTTTAAAACCATCACTCATTGCCCTGTCATAACAGGCCCTACAAAAATGTCTGTCCCCATCTTTCTTATAAGCCCCCTTTAGGCACTGGAAGGGGCTCTGAGGTCTCCCTGRAGCCTTCTCTTCCCCTGGTGAGCACCTCCAGCTCTCCCAGCCTGGCTCCAGAGCAGAAGGGATASAGCCCTTGGAGCAGCTCTGGGGCCTCCTCTGAACTCTCCAGCAGCTCCACATTCTCCTGATGTTGTTCCCCAGGGCTGGAGCAGCTCTGCAGGTGGGGTCTCACCTGAGCAGAGCAGAGGGACACAATCCCTCTGCTCTCAAGCTGAATTTGCTGCAGCCCAGAATGATTTGCATTCTGTCCAAATCTGGCTCCTTTGTCTACCAAGACTCCCTCTGCCCATCCCAGAAGGTTTCAGCCACATGAATTTCCAGGGATGCTGGATATGAAGAGAGGCTTTTAGGGAGGATCCTCAGGTTTGAGGGAAGAGGGAACAAGAAGAAAAGCGAAGGCGGATGAGCTCCAAGGACCTGCTGCTCTGCATCAAACACAACAGGGCAGCAGAGCTGTGCTGGTGCCGAGCTCCCGTGCCGGTGTCACTCGTGCTGTCCCCGCTCCTTGTGACAGGAGCCACCCCTGCCTCCCAGGGAAAGCCTGGCAGGCTCTGGGYAGCGATTGCTCCTGGCCAGGACCCTGTGCAGGGCACTGGGGCCGCTTCACTCAGCCCTGCTGGAGCCCAGTCCCCGTGCGCCCAGACCCCCGGCACAGTGGGACCCCGTGGGCCAGGAGCCCTCCTGCCACCCTGCAGCACCTGCTGCTGTGGTGGAACCGTTGGAGCAGCCCTGGCAGGGATTTACATCCCTCGGAAAATAATTATGGGAAGAAAAGTGCCGGTATTAATCGGAGCCTCCATTTAAAGATTAACCACAACAAATGTGTTGCATGCAGGAAGTTTATTTAACAATGCTCCCATTGTACACCCCGGGAGCATGTTTGTCTTCATTAGTGCAGTAATTCATTATATGGCCTCTCTAACATTCAAATCAGAAGGAAGAATATTAAAAAAGTAATTATACTTTTCAAAGTAAGGCTTTATGGGTAAATTGTATGCAAATCGCTGTCTAAATCAGGGCGGCATATCTTAAGCAGATCTAAAAGTTGCAAAGGCTTCCACCGCATCATTGATATGTAATCAACATAGATGTATGATTCTGCTCCTTACTTAGGCAAATTTGAATGGCAATACTCAAGTAGGTAATTGGTATTTATCACAATGGCTGATGGGGAGAAGCTATAATCTTGTTACGGGTGGGACCGGCCTGTCATAAATCAACCTGCTTGGAGGTTACTGCAAGACTCTGTCACATTTGGGTTTCCAGATGCTTTTAATCACCTTTTTTAACCTTCACCTCATTTGTWATATGGGCAAATAACCTTCAGGTCTTTGAAGGCCTCTTCTGCAGGTGTCAGTGCGTTCGGGGAAATAGCTGAGTGCCCTCACACCATTTGTCCACCCCGTGATGACAGCCCCTTTTCTCTAATCAAGATAGTTTAATGAGATTTTTTTTTTTCCTTACTAAAATAGCACTAGGAATAAAACATGAAATTGATCATTTACGTGCACCAGGGAAATCATGTCATTTGGAAAATAATTTAACAGGATTGGATGGTTCAGATTTACTGCCCGAACTGCAATCGCCAGCTCTGGGGAAYGGGCAGGGAGAGCAGAGGGACATCCCAGAGACTGCTGGGGGAGCGAGGATGGGTGGAGGACACTCACCCACATGTCCCTGGGGAGCAGATGTCATCCCCCCCCACCTCGTCTCCCTTGCAAATCCACGCTGCTTCCCCAGGCATCAGAGGCCGGGTGCAGGTGCTGGAATCCCTCCCGTGGGTCCTGGGAATGCAGTGACTGCCCTGGAGAGCCGTGGGGTCTGGCTGGACCCTGGGATGGGGTCAGCTGGGGTATGTGAGAGTATGCAACTCCCTTTCCCCAGTTCATTCCCTCAGGTCCTGGCTGTGCCCGRGGTGTCCATGCAGCCCCTGTGTCCCTACTGTCACACAGCACGGGGGTCCCACAGGACTGCAAGGTTCAAATACACAGCAGAGTCTTGGCTGACAGGTCAGAGCACCCCAAACACCCCCATCACCCTCCCCAGAGGATTCCCAAGCCAGCAAGTTTCCTGCAGGTRTCTCAGGAGGTCACTGGCCAGGCTGCTGAGGGACCACCAGCTCCGTGTCCCCACCAATGCCTGGGAATGACAGAGCTGGGTACAGGCAGGATCGTGCCTCTCCTCCAGGCAAGAGGTGCCCAAGGAGCCAGGGCCCGGTTCTGCCCAGCCCCAGAGGTGCCCAGGCACCAAACAGCCAGGCTGGGGTCACCAGAGSGGAGCCAAGGGTCCCTCTCTTCCACGCGTTGTTACTTTTCTCTGATGCCTGCCCAGCTCGTCTGTGCTGGCAGCTCCACATTGCTCCTCCCAGCACGGATGTTTGCATTCCCAGGCATCCCTCACCCACAGGAGATATTAGCATCTCTGCTGCTGCCAGGGAGCACCTTCAGTGCACCCAGCCCTAACACCGAGGGTGTGCAGGAGTCTCTGTCAGTTCAGCRCCTTCCCAGATGCCTGCTCTCTTTATCCATCTGGGTGCTGGGTGGGTTTTCCATTTTTTTGGGGCACCCAGAAGCAGATATCCCAGAAAATCACTCCTGGTGTTGCTGCTGGGTAAAGAGAGCTGCATCTTGTGCCCCTGCCCATAGCAGGGGTTGGAACTGACTGAGGTTTAGAGTCTCTTCCAACCCAAACCATTCTGGGATTCCCTGATCTCCCAGGCAAATGGTSCCTGGCAGAGCCCAGCAGACCCTTCCAAGCTCCCAACACCCAGGCCTTGCACTGATTTTAGGGGAGAAGCAGACGTAGATCCAGGAGCACTCAGGGCAGCTGACAGGGAATTACGGCAGAGAAAAAACAATTCAAAATGTCCAAAGTGACTTGAAGAGGATTCACAGCTGAAAATAGGGGTGAAATGGTTTCTGCTGGTTATTAATGCCGTGCCATTTGTTCCATGTTATTAGCAGGCCATAACGTGCCATGAGAGGTGAAAAGCAGATACAGAAATGCTCGGTGGAAATTCATCTCCTCCAGCACGAGGCAATTGCAGGGCTGAACTGGGGCACTGCTGAGCACCACGAGCCAGCAGAGATCTGAGCACCAGAGAAATGAACATTTTTTCATCCCCTTTCTTTTTTTCCTTTTTTTTTTTTTTTGGAAGGGGAGAGAGGTTACATTTTTCTGTGTCAGAAATATGCCGTGACACGGGAGAATCCATCAAATGACACTGTGTGTCAGGTCATGTCACAACATCATTAAAACATTATATCTTGTTGATGAGGCTCTTGCCATCAATTCAGAGAGTGACTGATTTGATCTGCAAAAAGTGGAAGTTTCTGTGCCCTGTTTGCAAGACAGCTGGCAGCTCTGCGAGAGGAAGCACTATTTCATATTCTATTTAGGGCATTAAGCCTTAATCCCATTAGAAGATTCATAGCATAGCCAGCTTCAGATAGAGAGATACTTCCATAGCTGGATGGATTTCTCCTACGACACCTGCACCACATGCTGCATGGAGCCATTTGGAAAAAAAACAAGCCTACGGTCTTCCCAGCTCCTCTCTGCGAGCTTATCTCTTCCTCTAATACAGTTTAGTGCCAGGTTTTATAGACTGCTCATGCTGTCGGGAATGTTTGCTGGTATTCTGTTAACTTGATGCTTGGCTGTTCCAGCACTATTCATTTAGGGCAAGCATCTGGCATGTAGCAACAAGATGGCTGATAGAATAAAATTAGGCAAGTTTATGTGATTAACCGTAGCTGGGAGCCAGCGTCGGGCTCAGTTTATAAAGGGTTGTAACGTATCCTGTAGGTTCTTTATCGGAGAGAGCAAAGCTGCGTTCACACGTTGGGGGAACCCAGGGAAACACACCTTTGGGGGATGCTGTCACGGGTTCTGAGGGGATTCTGGCAGCCCTGAGGCTGGGAGGAGGCAAAAGCCAGGGTGCTGCAGAGCGGGGGGGGGGGGTGGTGGCACAGCTTGGCTCTCTCTAAGCCCCTGCCTGAACCAGCATGGGAATTGGGAACCTGGTCACCAGCGTGGGACCTGTGGGAGCTCAGGACACCCTTCATCCCCCCACCTGAGCACCCTCCCAACAGGAGAGGCTGGGTTCCCCCACTTTGTTTAGACCAGAGTGATAAACCCGGGGACCAGAAAGAGGGCAGGGTCAGATGGGATCTCAGGAAGAAATCGTTCCCTGGGAGGGTGGGGAGGCCCTGGCACAGGGTGCCCAGAGAAGCTGTGGCTGCCCCTGGATCCCTGGAGGTGTCCAAGGCCACACTGGACAGGGCTTGGAGCAGCCTGGGAATAGTGGAAGGTGTCCCTGCCCATGGCAGGGGTGGGACGAGGTGATCTTCAGGGTCTCTTCCAACCCAAACCACTCTGTGATTCTGCACCTCCCCTGCCCTGGTTTGGTGTGAATCAGGAGACAGCCCAAGCCACAAACCTGGGCAGGCATAAGCACCTCCCAAAGCACACCTGCAGCCCTTCTCTGTGGGGGCACAGTGTCACATGTCCTCCTGCACCGCGCTGGGCTCCTGCTCATCCCCCTGGCTCTGTGGGGCCACCACAGACCCTGAGTCGGAGGCTSCCRTGGATCCTGAGTCGGAGGCTGCYGTGGATCCCTCTGGCCAGCTGAAGACCTGCCTTTGGTCTCTGGCTGTTCAGCACCCCTGTGGCTGAGCTGGTGTTTAAACTGATAGCCCTGATGCTGTGAGAGGGGGAGGGTGCTGAGCTGTCCCCAGGATGCCCTGTCCATAGCACAGGAAAACTGGGCCCCAAAGTATCCTGCCCTAAATATACCAACACTGCTGGGATGCAAAGGAATGTGCCCTGTCCTGACTGATTTGCTGGGGAAGGTCAATGTGGCCATCATCTGCCATTCAATCCCCCAGGTTTTGGGGAACTGTACAGACAGTGTGGGGTCTGTGCTCTCTACAGGCCTGGAGGTGTCTGTAACAAAGGCACAGGGCAGGGAAATGGGTTTCCAAAAAATTAGAAATCAAGAAAGAAAGCAAATGCATGGTCTGAGCTGAACCCTGCAATCCTGCCAAGCTCAGGCTGTTTCATTTTGCTTTTGTGCCATTGCATTGCTTGCCACAGCTCAACAGAATTTGAAAAAAAGTCATCCTGAGATGAGGAACAAAGCACTTGTGCTGTTGTTAAATTATAATTCCCATTTTTTCCTTTCTTGAAAAAGTTTTCTATTTGAGATATGGCCATTCGCTGGATTAAAGAAGAGGATGGAGAAATGCCACTGCCTGGTCCCCGCTCTGCATCACTGCAGGTCTGTCTCAGCACCGTGTCAGGAAATGCAGCCTCACCTGCCACGCAATAGGGCCGGGATTGATACGTGTGTAATCACCCTGACCCAGAACACCACACCTGTAATCTTCCCCCGATGAGCACTGCCCACATCAGTCCATCTGAGGGTTTAAATGCCTCACTGCTCTTTAAAGCTGTCAGCTGACCCAGCTGAGGTGAGATGGTGCTGCTGAGGTTGCTGGGGAGGTCTGGGTCACAGCAGAGCCGTGGCTCTGGTCCACCCACAGTGCCGGTCCCTCGCACACCCTGTGGCTTTCTGGGTCTCCACAATGTGCTGTAGTGGAGAGAGAAGTCCTCTCCCCTTCCCCATCTCCACGGGATGCCCCTGTTCCTGGGCACAGCCCTCTGTCCCTGGTGGGGGACCCACCCTTCAGCCAGAAGGTCTGGGGCCAGGAACTAGGAAACAAGGGTTTTCCAAGTGAGATAAAACAGTGGCCAAGAATTTTTAAATAAGCCCCGAGAGCAGCTCTTCTCTTATTCATCCCGAAGGACCCAGCTGTGTGCCGAGCTCTGTGCTGGGCTCGGCCTGTCTGTCTGCCTCCCTGTCTCCCCCAGCCCTCTGACTCGGTTATCTATTTACCTATCTATTTACATGTATTTCTTTTCCCAGTGAATTATGTCAGGGAGGCAGTAAAGTGTTATGTATTTGCAAGCCCCATAATCTTTAAAAGCACAGTGATGCATGCTCCAGATGAGAAAAGAGCCTCCATCCAGTATGTTAATAGATAGCATTAGGGCAATAATGAAAAGCACTTGAGACAAGTAAGCCCCTATCAAAAGCTGAGTAATAGAGATGCACAGAATGAATCACAATGCACCTCCTCTGCAAAAGATATTAAGACGTCTGCTTTAGTGCAGGGTCTATTCACTCCAACAGCTGCTTCATTTCTCTGATTAAAATGGGAGTGGGGAGAGCTTTTCCAGCCATTTCCCCTTTTATCCAGCGCCTCGCACGCAGGCACACAGACGCCCAGCCGGGCCCACGGCGGGGCTGTGCCGGGGGCTGCCCCGGGCACGCGGGGGGCAGGACACACGCGGGGACACGAGCGGCGCGGGGACATCGTCGCACTCACGCTGACACAGACGGATGGGCACTGCATCATCTCCTGTGCGGCAGCTCCCAGGCACCGCGGGCACCTTCAGGCTTCCTGCTGCACGGGGAAAGAGCCTCGGACAAACGGAGCTCGGACACGCGTCCCGCCCTGTGTGTACACGCAGGGGCACACGCGTCCCTCGGATCCTGACTCCCGTCCCCACCGCGGCTCCTGCGCTCCCACCCCAGCCCCTCTGGGGTTGTCCGGAGCCACCGTGGGGATCTGGGCTGTAAAGAGCCTCTCCCCCAACCAGTGGCAGCCATGCCCTGATGGGCAGTGAGGAGAGGAAGCCAGACAGGCTGGAGGGGTGCAGGAAGGGATAAGGGTCAGGCATCTGGGCTGCAGGACAACCTTCCCRGGAGATCAGACACCAGCCATGAACGGGGGTGTTGGAGGGGTTGTCAGCCATGGGAGCGGTTGGGCAGACCCACAGTGGGACCATGCTGAACGCTCAGAGGAGGGAAATGCCCTGCTGCAATGCCTGTGGGGGCTCTCCAGTAGCCTGACTGGACCCATGGCTGTGTCATCCACCACCAAGTGTTTGATGCTGCTGCTGAAGCTTGAGACACCATCTGGGAGCATCACTCCAAGACACCAGCCAAGTTCCAGGCTCTGCTCTGGGGTCACCAGTGGGAGGGGAACAAACCCACACCGTGGGGATGATGAGGTGCTGGTGCAGTTTACAACCACCCTGGCAGCGCCAGCCCAGCCTTTGCCGTGAGTCCTGCAGGCCCCAGAGCAGGAGCAGGGACAGGCAGGACCAGAGGGCTGAGCCAGGGGCCTGTCTCTTGCTGTGCCAGAYGAGGCTCGGCCCAGGCTGAGGGGCTGTGGGCAAACCCTGCTGGGGCCCAAGGAGCTGTGTGGTCCTCCACATCCACGGCTGGGGGGCTGCAAGCTGGTGGTGCTGAGGGTCTTCCTGGGAGATCCCTCACTCACAAGGCCTGCTCCCCCCTCACTGCTTCCCCAGGGCACAGCACAACACGGACCAGCCTCTCCAGATGCACATCCCCAGCTACAGCAACCCCCCTGCTTAGAGCCTGGTCCAGGCGGCAGCAAGAGCAGGACATGAGACAAATCCCAGGAGCGTGCAGCCTGGTACTAGCTAACAACCACAACCAGCTGGGATATTCCACCAGTCACCAGCTTAGTCTCATTTCTGATTACCAAAGACACACTCAAGGGTAGATCATTCTGCCCTGCCCACTGGGGGCTTTTACACCTTCCCCATGAGCGCCTGGGAAGGGCTGGTGTTGCAGGAGCTGAGCATGGAATCCTGGTCCATCCCAGTAACTCCCCATCCCTGGCTCTGTGCTGAGCATCGCTGGCCTGAGCTCTGCTGGCCCTCTCCCTCCCTCCCCCTGCTCAGCAACATTTCTTCCCCGGGTTTTGGAAGCAGCAGCCAGGAAGAGCAGATGGGCACTGGTGATGACAAAAGTGCCTCTGGCTGCAGCAGGGAATAGGCCCAGGGAGGCAAATGCCCCCTGGCAAGGGGGAGAGGGCTGGGGAAGAGCAGAGCTCTGTGAGATGGTGGGAACGGTGCCACATGGAGGTCCTGCRCCCTCCGCCCACTGTCCCCCTGCTGCCCCTGCTGCCCAAGCAGCTGCTGCTGGGCTCCTCCAAGACTCGTGCAACAAGCAGGGGAGAGGAAGCCACTGGGAAGAGCTGCCCTGATGAAAAGCCCCAGAGCAATGCCAGAGCCAGGTGAGAAACAGAAGCAGCACAACTGTGCATTGGCACAGGGCRCAGCAAGAGCTGAGGACAGGCACAGAGCACGGCCCAGGCTCAGCGCAGCACTGCCACATCCCCAGGGCAGTGGGGGGGTCACCATCCCTGCAAGCGCTCAAAAAAATGGTGGAAATGGCATTTTGTGATATGGGTTAGTGTGGGCATGGGGGGATTCGGGCAAGGGTTGGACTTGGTGCTCTTTTGGAGGGTTTTTCCAACCTCAATGATTCTGTGACTCTGCTTCTATCTCTGCACCGGCTCTGCCTGCCCGCTCGGGGCCAGGGGGGCAGGCAGGGCAGGCAGGGCAGGCAGGGCAGGCAGGAACCCACATCAGGCTGGCCATCAGCTGCACAGCACACGCAGCACGGGAGCACCCAGCTCTGGGAGGCTCCACAGGCAGGAGCAGAGCCAGGCTGATCCCAGTGTAGGGATAGCAGGGAGGGAGGTGGGGAGATGGGAAGGGCTCAGGCTGACCCCTCTGTGGAACACCTTGCCTTGCAGGAGGGTTTCAGGTGGCATGAAAAAGGGTTTTCCCCRCTGGTCATCTTTTGGGATGCCTAGGACAAGTGTTTCTGTGTGGTGGCACAAAGACCTTCCCTGGGAAGGCCCCTGGGCAGGCGAGTGTGGGCCAGTCTCCCCCAGACACCTCGTGAATCACTAAATTGGTGCTACAGAGCAGCATCCTGGGGTSACTCCTGAGGCCCAGGGCTCAGCTCCAGAGGGGGATGCTCCAGAAGCTGTTTCCCTGCTGAGTTCAGTTTTGCAAGTGGAATGATCCTCACAGGAGCATAATTTTGGGTGCAAGCCTATAATAMTTTTGAGTGCAAGCCTACCAAAACTCTTGATCAAGAGGTCAGGTTTAAAGGTGAGGGCCTTGCCAGGGGGAAAGTGYGGTGAAGGACACCAGTGTGGCAGGAATGGACACCTCCACTCCAATTCCAGGGGCCAACCCCTACGCCAAAGCTGAGCTTGCTGTGCTCAGCTGTCCCCGTGGTCCCTGCTGAGCCATCCTCCTTGTGCCATGGTTGCAGGTTCTCCAGTGAGCCCTGCTCAAGAGGTCAGCAGAGCTTCTCAGCCTCTCTCCATGCTGCCCCCCAGCCTCACTCCCTGGGTGTCCCAGGCCATTTCCCATCATCCTGGGCATGGTCTGCCTGTGGATCCTGTGGCCAAGCTGCACTGGGGCAAATGGCGCAAGAGCTGAAGGGAGAAGAGAAGGGAGAAGCCCAGGGAGGATGAGGCAGCTCGCTGAGTAAAACCAGGGGGAGGAAGCAGCTAATGAGGTGTTGACAAAGCTCTGAAGATGGTTCAGGTGCAACCACACACCTGTGGGGTCTGGTCACGGATGGTCCCCCTGAGGGGCTGAGCGGCCGCAGTGCTGTGCTTCCCCAGACCCCCAACAGCCCCATGCCCACAGCTGATCCCCGAGCGCCCAGCGTCGGCCCCGGCCAAGGTGGACACAAGGCTGTGAGTCCTGGGGAGATGGGCAGAGCTCTGGCAGGTCAGCAAAGGGCTGCAGCTGGAGAGCAAACCGTGAGCAGTGTGACAGCATCGCACGACGTGTGCTCCACCGAGGCTCCCCCCGGCCGCCTCTCGCCTGTGTGCGCCACCGGCAACGAGCGCGGACACCGCCAGGCCCCCCGGCCGTCCCGGGAGCCACCACCAGCACAAAACCCCGGCCAYGCCGCGGGGAGGCTGCCAGCGCCACCGGCACCTCCGAGCCCGTTGCCAGATGCCCAGGAAAAGGCAGCGAGGCCTCAGCGGGGAGCGTCAGCGCCGCGTCTGCTGCTGCCTGCCAGAATTAACATCACTGACAAAAGGCATGATCCTGAAATTGCACCACCAAACAGATGGATTGCTGGAGTATGGGAGGCCTCGTAATGGAAAAGATGAGTAATTCAAGGAGAGAGCCTAGTGCCAGCGATCCAAGTGCTTGGCTGCTGCAGCAGGCTGGGAACCTGGAGTACTGCCTGGCGCGGGGCTGGATTCCTCCTGCTCTCCGGCAGAACCTGCCGGGAYGGTGCTCGCGGGCTCCTGCCGGCCACGGGCAGCGCTGGCCCCGCCGGGCACACGGCGCGGGGCACCGTGCCACCGTGGCTGTGCTGGCCCGGGCCCGAGGGGTGACCGGTGCTGGGTACACACCGTGCCACGGCTGCCCTGCCCGTGCCGCCCCCRGCAGAGCTATGGCACTGGCGTGGGCTTGGCGACATCCCCGAGCAGTTGTGCTGCGAGGAGACACTGCTGTGATGGCTCCAGAACCCCGGCCACTTCCCACTGCAGAGACACGGGAATATGCAGAATATCCAGCCAGCTTTTGTCCACCAGAGGAATGGGGCAAAATAGGAGTGCCTTTGTGTTGCTCCACTTCAAACATGGCAGTGAAATGGCTCCCAAAAAGGCTCTCTGAGTCCCCAGGTCTCAGCAAAACCCTCACCCTGAGCCCTGTGAGGGCTGGCTCATTCCTTCGCTATGAAGTGACGCACGGGAGGATCCAAGAAAGTCTGACTTTCTTCTGGCACTGAACAGCAAGATGGATGAGGAAAGGGACACGCTCCCTCCTCCAACTCCTGCTGCCCTTGCTGTCAGGGAGCGTCCTTGTGCAGCCCGTGGGGCTCGTGCCAGGAGCTGGGATCCATCGCCCGGCACACGTGGATCACACAGGTCCTGCCAGCACAGCCACCGATTCCACAGTCAGARCACAAAAACAGGCACGACCCCTCTGAAACAGCCAGGACCTCACCTCACTGCCACCCCACAGCTCTCCCTGCCCTGTCGTTAGACCTGAGATAATTAATTTTTTTTGCTTTCTTTTCTAAGTACAAATGTACTGAAATCATCCACTTGTCAGTGCTATGACTGTGGTGATACAAATGTGACACAGCAGGCTTGTACTGGGCACTGAAATTTAAATTAATGCGGAAAAATGAGCTTGCTGGGTTTTTGGCAGAAGATCTGGGCTGTTCGTGTTGTCCAGCCCTGGAGGTCCCTGGGATCTTCCTGCAGCAGAGACCCCCGGTTCTGCCGTGCCCTGAGGCCGTGCTGGGTCCCACAGGGACACCAGGACCAGGGCACAGCTCCCACCAGGAGGTCAGGGGACATCAGGACCAGGGCACCGCTCTGCACCCCTGACATGGCTGGACATGGAGTCATCCTGCAGCAAAAGCTGTTGGGCCCATCCTGCTCAGCTCCCTGCAAGCCTCATCTGACACACTGGAGGAGAGTTTAGGCAGTTCAACATTTCAGCTTCTGGAAAAAAAAGGCAGGAAAGGGAGGCAGGGAGGGACGGAGGGAGGGAGGCATAAATCAGCTGCAGCCTARGGCCCCTTATCTCGGAATGACGCCCTGCGGTCCGTAAGGGCTGATGCTTCCACAGGCACCAATCCTGCTGCAGGATCAATGGGATTAGATGGGCTTTGCTGTGCCCTGACTGCTCCTGCTCCTCTCTGGACCCCAGCCCCGTGCCCCTGCCGTGGGGTGGCACGGGGGGTCCGGGCAGAGCAGTGCTCCAGGCTGGCTGCCCYGGGATGCAGGTCCTGCCCGCTGCGTGCTCCCGACGGTCAGCAGGCGCTGAGCTACAGAGGCAAAGCCACAGCAGATGTGGGGGAGGCTGAGCAGGGCAATGTGGGTGCTGCAGCCCCCAATCCACTGGCCAGGGCAGGGCTGGGCGCTGCCCAAAGCAGCGTGGTTGGCATCAGCCCTGCTGGCTGCGTGTGCATCCAGTGCCATTTCATGGGGAACGTGTCACTGAATGGGCCTTATTCACGGCAATGCTTTGGGTTGGTTTCTCTGCATGTCAGGCTGAAAGGGGACTGGGCTTTGCTCRGGTCCTGCCTCCCTGAGGAGTGCAGAGGGACAGCAGCACCTTTTGGGCTCCCCTAAATCCACCCCCCACAGACGGGCAGCAGGAGATGAGGAGCCCTGTGRACAGGAACAGTGTGGGTGAGAGCAGGAGCCGAGTGTGAGCACGTGTGGTTCCCCCAGCACTGGTGCAGAGGAGGGGAGAGTCCTGGGGGACTGAGGGACTGGGGAGGGCACATGGAAAGGACTCAGGGACAGCACTCCTGACACCCCAACATGACACTGTGCCTCTCTCCAGGGACCGCAAGGGGCCAGGGACCAACACAGCTCTCCCACCTACCTCAGGGAGGGAAAGGTAAGAGCGTGTGAGTACCAGGGAGCAAAACCAAGCCCTATATGTTTAAACTGGCAAGTTCTGTGTTTGTCATCGAGCTGTAAAATGATACCCGAACAGATGAGGACAGGAACTTCTTGGAAGGCTCAAGCACAGACAGCAGGARTGGGGGAATAGCATTTTGCTTTATTTCTTTACATGCAATCCAAGGTTTTATTTTTTTTTTTCTTGCAGTGTTATATTTTTCTATCCAAAAATGGTTATGAGTCTGCCAGCTCTGGGAGGCAGCACCGAGGGCTTGTGCCGCGTCTGACACACCGGGGCCGAGGGCTCCGGCTGGGACACAGCAGAAGGCACAAACAGGGAACCCTGGCCTGGAGGGTTAACGGGAAACAGAGCAGTGGTGGCAGCGCCGTGACCGTGCGTGCGGCGTGCGGGCAGAGGCAGAGCTCGCATCCCACAGGGACCCGGCACCGGCCGTTGCCAGCTGACWGGCCACACGGAGATGCAGGGGACGTTAGAGCCATGCCGAGGACGCTGAGCTGCAGGCTGGGGTTGTGCTGCGCTGTAGGAGAACATGTGCTTAAAGCAGCGGCTCCTGTTTGTCACCAGGATGTAGTACCTGCGCCAGTGGGTGGATAATTTCAGGTGAATGAGAAAACGCTGCTTTCCTTTGGGTTCGAGCCATGTGCTGGGGGAGATGATGCTCTCAGCAGTGACTTCTCTGAGGTGCTGCGTGGTAGGGACACAGCCACTTCCCTTGGCACGTGTTCCCCGGGTCATTTGTCACGCAGAGGTGGTACCCGATCTGTCTGGATGCGGATCCTGTGCGGGGTTACGGGGCGGGAGGCGGGGTCTGCACAAAGCAAAGGCTGAGTTTCCCCCGCGACGCTGTGAGTGTCAGGAGACAGAGCACGGAGTGACAGGATGCATGTGAGCCACTGATGATTTTAAGGATGCTCTTTTTTAGCTTAAATTAGGGGAAAATCCAGAACAAAATCTGTAACAAAGCCACAAAGGTTTATTCTCCAGTCATTCTCTGAGATGCCAGCCAGCCTCTGAGCTGCATTTCAGCTCTCAGTTTATCTTGAGGCATCACAAACGTGTGAACAACAACTGGGGTGTCCCCAGGGGAGTGTCAGAGAGATGGACTTGGGCTCTGGGCACTGACCCAAYGTGGTCCCTGCCCACCTCACACTTTTCTTCATCCCCCCAAACAGGCAGCCCTTGAAGAAGGGTGGGTGGGCTGGGGAGCTGAGTGGGCAGGGCCACATTCCCTGCTCAGGGCACCAGSAAGGAGCTGCCCTGCTGCGGGGTCCTTCACCCAGCACTGGCTGGGGGTGCCAGCCTGAGGGCAGCTGAGCCCTGGCCCTCTGTGAGGTACTGTCCTGGTGCTTCACGGCCATGGCCATGCCCCAGTGCAGCACAGACTGTCCCAGGGGGTCACAGCCTGCCCAGCTCGATGGGGAAAGACCATCAAGGAAGGCAGGCACAGGTTTCTCACCTGTGATGGCACTCCTGGCAGGACACCCCATTTGGTGTTTTGTTTGGGAAGGGAGGGGCTGGGAAACCTGAGCTCCTGGAGTCAGGAGGCCTTCGAGAACACGTGGAGTGAAAGAAAAGCATCAGTACCAGTGGAACACCAGGGCTGCAAGAGGAGCCCAGGCTGTGCCTGCCGTGTTCATCCACAGACTGAGATCTGAGCACCTACACACACAGCCACGAAGGGAGACCAGGAGGGAAAGCTCAGTCCACCCAGAGCTCCCAGCATTGTCACAGGGGTCACAACGAGGGGGATCACGGTCAGCTGGTGGGGACCTGAGATGGCCAATTTCTGGAGGCTTTGGAGGTCAGGGTGTGCGGTGCTGTCACAGGAAGGCCACACCAGCTCTTTGGACCCTTCGGACCCAGCACAGACGTGTTGGTCCCTCTGGCTGTCCCAGGTCTCACAGGTGCTGTCTCAGGAGGGACATGCTGATCTCTGTGCTCCAGGCCCAGCCTGGGGCTGTGGSAAAAGCCCTCATCCTGCTGGTGTGTCCACAAAGCCACGTGTTGGTCCCGGTAAGGGGGTCAACAGTCAAGGTGGCTTCCAGGTTGCTTGGGCCCTTCATACCATTCCAAAGCAYGCTGGGAATGCAGGGATGGGCACACCAAGCCTCCATCCCACTCTGTCTGTACCATTCCCACCTCCCCTGCGCAGCTCATCAGGGCGGTGCCCAGGGGCCAAGTGGAAGAAGTGGAGCACCAGAAGTAGGGCAGTGTGCTGGCCGTGGGGCAGGGACAGCCACGGGCTGGGTGCTCAGAAACCCTGACACAGCCRGGCTGGAAGCCAGGGCACTGTCCTGCCCTCACCCTGCTCAGCCCAGGCAGCCCGGGGGACCGGCAGGGCTCGCCAGTGTCCTGGTCCAGCACTCACAGACCAGTCATCTGCAGCTCCTGAGGGACAGTTTCCAGCCCCAGGGTTTAAAAAGCCTCCAGGGAACCGAACAGGCACAATTAAAAATGTGTCACTGAGAGCAGCAGAACAGCACAAACTGCTGGGCAGGGTCACAAAACCCCAGTGCAGCGACCCCGTGGTGCTGCACACCCCTGCCCGGTGCAGGGGGATCTCTGGTGGTGCCGGGGGTCCCACRTGGCTGTCCGTGTGTGTGTSTGTCCCCTGTCCCGCTCCGAGGTGAGGGACATCTGAGGATATCACTGTGCTGCAGCGCAGAGCTCTGTGGGCTAACCGAAAACAGATGTATAAAAATAAACAGAAATACTAGAGATGTGATTACCAAGGAAACGCATTTCCATACAGGAAAACGTCCAAAATGACTGTCATTTACTTCCTTTATTTATTTGCATTTATAGAAATGCTCCCACCCAGGGATCTGGGCTCAGTCCTGCCCAAATTGCAGGAAACAGAGCCCTCTGGACCCTTGCCCCATCACCCACCACCCACCACCATCGTGCCCCCTCCCACGAAGGAAAGCTGCCCCTCTCTGATGGGGCTCAGTGTGTGCAATGCTGAAAACTGCTTTCCTTCATTTCCCATCCTTGGGTACAGAGATTCCCCACTGGCCTTCCTGGGACCCCCCCAGGGAAGGATTTTCTGGGCTCACCATGGGACAGCCCCCCCTGCCCCCAGCTCTGGGCAGCCACAGAGGGAATTGGGCACTGAGGGCTGAGGGGATGGAGCAAAGGGATGATGTTGGGAGAGGGATGTGGGGGATTTCTCGGTCCATTTGCCAACAGAGAACCTGAAGGGGGGAGATATAGGCTGAGGCAAATCAAAAGAGAAGCATTTTAACTTGCAAGAAATGGAAATGAGAGGAGTGAATTTGGGTCATGCCAAAGCATTCCTTCTACAGGAAAYGAAATGTTTTACAAGCCTTTCCTTTTCTCCCTTTATTTTTCCCTTTTCTGCCTCTTTTGGGGGGATTTACAATTTTAAAAAGAAAGAAGTTGTATTTATAAAATTCACAAAGAAAATGTTTTAGCTGTCCTTTTCCCCTGCAGCTGTACACAGCCCTCACAYCCAGCTCCAGTCCAATCAAAACGGCATTGGGGGCTCATTCAGCAGCCACCAGCAACAAAACAACTGCACTCTTTGGCTGGGATTCTCTCAGATTGTAATCTTGCCTCCAAACCTCTCCCCATATCCACAAGAGCCCGGGCACTGAGCAGTGACATGAGGGTCTGGCACCGGGACAAGACCCACTCTGGGRATGAGCCAGGTCCATCCCGGGCCCCAGAAAGCCTGTGGAGATGCTGGGCTGCAGCAAGCTGGGCAAACCTGGAGGCCCCTCATGGTCTGGGGGTGGCTGGAAAGGAAACTGGTTTGGAGAGAAGCTTTGTGTGGGTTTTGGGGGGGACGTATTTGTTCACGGTGCAGCTTTGCCTTACAGAATCACAGGCTGGTGTGGGTTGGAAGGCACCTTAAAGCTCCCCCAGCTCCCTCAGCCTGGAGGTGCTCCAGCAGTTTCCCGTGGATGCAGGGACATGCACAACGCCATCAGCTCCGGAGCTGCCCCGCTCCGAGGGGGGCAGGAGGGTGCAGCTCCGGCAGGACAAGGAGCCCGCGACCTGCAGAGCACCCGCAGCCACCGCACGGAGGAGGGGCACAGGGGCCCTGGGGCTGCCCCGCCCTTGCTGGGGGCAGCATTTGGCTCCGTGCACCTTTTGTTCCCGAGGAGCTCCTGCTCCGTGACGGGCCCATCAGCTCTCCCGCTGGGGTGCGGGCGTCCCGCGGCAGGGAGGGATGGGGCTGAGCCGGCAGCGCCCACAGCGTCACCCACGGCTCGGCAAGGAGCAGCTGCAGGGTGCATGACACAGTTTGCTGCTCCGCGCTGGCGCTGCCTCTGCCGGGTAATTAGAGCTGACAGGGTGTGTGCAGAGTTACCGGGTAATTGCCCACACACCTAAGGTGTGGTGGAAGTCGGGAGGTGAACCAAAATCTTCCGCCTGACCTACATGCGGAGGTGCTGCCCGGCAGCAGTGGGACGGGGAGGTGGAGAGGAGGAAGCAAGTGATGAAACGCAGGCACAGCACAAACCTGGCCTTCCCCCAGGTGCTCTGGAGAAGAGACTGAAGTAACCCCGAATCAGGCTGGGAGGGGAAGGCAAGGCATGGAGCCTGGAGAGAGCATCCCTGCCCTGCCGGGGGCCGGCCCGGTGGCACTCGCTGCTGCAGCCAGCCCTGTGACTGTCAGGGGAGGGCTGCATTAGCAGGAGCCTCACGTGTAGGACAAGGCAGGTAACGCTCTGCTGGCTGCCCGTGGCTGTGCCCACATGTTCAGCTGATCAGGTTAACTGGCTCATTTGCCTGGGAGCAGGGAGCCAAGCACTAATGGCTTTGGACACGCAGCCTGTGTGATGCTCTGCTCTCCAGCCCTTCTGGGGGCTGCCGCAGGTGCTGCCGAGCTGGCCCGGCTCAGGGCAGAGGGGCTGGGGCACAGCTCCCAGGAAATGTGCCAGAAAATTTGCCAGGAAACATGCCAGGAAACGTGCCAGCTTCTGCAGCCATCTCCTGGACAGAGCGGAGCAGTCCTGGGGGTGCAGCAGGACTGGCCTTGTTACACGGCCCGAGGGAACTGGGGTGGGCTGCTGGGTCAGAGAAGCACAGAATCCTGCAATCAGTAAGGTTGGAAACAACCTCTAAGATCACTGAGTCCAACTATTAACCCAGCACCACCGTGTTCACCTCTGACCCTTAWCCCCAAGTGCCACATCCACRCACCTCTTGAACACTTCCAGGGATGATGATTCCACCACTTGCCTGGACAGCCTGTTACAACACCTGACCACCCTTTCAGTGAACCAATTTTYCCCAAAACCTAATCTAAACCTCCTCTGGTGAAACTTGAGGGCATTTCCTCTCATCCTGCCCAGCTCACAACCTTGGCAATCAACTGGAGAACAGAGATTAGGGCCAGGATGGCCCTTTCCTTCCTGCCCTCATCTTCTCGAGCTCACCTCCAATCTGTACAGAAAGTCTGGGAGCTACGGCAGGGCAGAGGCACCAGGGTGAAGCACCCAGCCAGGAGGAAAGCAAAGCCCAAGTGTCTGTCTCACCTTAACCTGGAACCTGCAGGTACCTGAACCCTTATCAGCCGAGCGCCATCAGTGCACCAGCACCGAGCAGGCAGTGGCCACTTCCAGTCTTGGCAATCTCACTGTGCAGCAGGACTAAACATTCCTGGTGCCACCCAGCAGCCCCTGAGTTTCTCTCTCGCCCACAGAAACCAGAGATCTCCTGCATCTAGGTTTTCCTTTCATCAGTCCATCCTGCTTGTGTCCCACCTTTCCTCCCCTCCCAGCCTTGCCCTTTCCTGCCAGCCCTGCCTGGCTTGGGCATGTCCATGGTGGGGACCTGCGGCCCTTCCCTGCAGCCCTTTCCTCCCATGGGGATGTGGCTCCAGGCAGGACTGGCCACGTGTCCATACTCTCTCTCTGAGCTCCCCTGGCCAGGCACCATCATTATCTGCCTTGCTTCGGCTCTCGGAGCCTGCAGGCCAACACCCAGACCTTGGGCAGAGACCAATTCGTGTCCACCCCAGCCCATTTCACAGAAACCAAACCAGGTCACGGCCGGTCAGGCTCAGGTTGTCATCAGCACCAAATTCTCTTCTTTAGCTCTTCAGCAAGACAAACTCCGAACTCACCTCCCCTTGTCTCTGTCTGGGAGAACAATCTGACTGTGATCAAGAATATCYGTAACACTTGTTCTCCAATCCATGCTCTGGAAGATAAGTTCTCCCGTATCCACAGTTCCCAGGATTACTCATTCCTCCTGGATGAGGCCTTCTAATTCTTCCATTTAATTGCTCATGTTCCTGGCATCAGTACAGAAATACTTGAACTGTTTCTGCCTGGTCTTATCTGCGCTCTCAGCCGAGGAGGTGCCGTCCCCTTGCTGGCTGGAAGGGCTGCCTGACGTCGATTTTTGGCAAGGTAAGAGCTCTCCCATTCCTCCCTGCTCTCTGCTCTTCCTTTCTTGGTCGCCCTGCTCCTGCTGACATGGTCACCCTCCCGATGGATGTGGATTCCAGGCAGGGTGCAACCAAGGCCAAGAAAGGAAACGCTCGGAGACAGCCCTGAGACCCATCCACAGGGAACATCACTGCTTATCTGTCTTCYTCCTGATAACCTCCTTTTAATATTATCCACTGCAGACTCACCCTTCGCGAGTTCTTTATCCACTTTAATTCTGTGATCCCATCTTCTCTGGGTTAGCTAATAATTTCCCATGGGTGCTTTATCCGATAGTTGCTTAAATCCAGACAGACACAACGCAATGCAGAAAACCCATGGATTGCTCAGTCCCTGACAAGCTGCCTTTGGAGAACCCATGCTGCATTTTATTCCCTTTTTCCATACATCTCACTGACTTTATCTGTTGTCCAATATAATATAAGCTCAAAAAATTTATGTATGACGCAGGCCAGATTATTTACCCTGCATTTATAGCTTTCAGTACCTGCTCTACTGCCTGCAGTGTGGTGGCAGTGCCTTGGACTGACGTCTTGCTCCAGTTCTGCTCCTTCACAGGAACTGCCTACAACCTCCTGGTGGTCCTACTTCTGTGAGTCCAGAGGAGGCCACTACATTGATCCCAGGGCTGGAGCCCCTCTGCTCTGGAGCCAGGCTGGGAGAGCTAGGGGTGCTCACCTGGAGAGAAGGCTGCAGGGAGACCTCAGAGCCCCTGCCAGTGCCTAAAGGGGCTCCAGGAGAGCTGGAGAGGGACTTGGGACAAGGCATGGAGGGACGGGACACAGGGAATGGCTTCCCAGTGCCAGAGGGCAGGGATAGATGGGATATTGGGAAGGAATTGTTCCCTGGGAGGGTGGGGAGGCCCTGGCACAGGTTGCCCAGAGAAGCTGTGGCTGCCCCTGGATCCCTGGCAGTGTCCAAGGCCAGGTTGGAGCAGCCTGGGATAGTGGAAGGTGTCCCTGCCCATGGCAGGGGCTAGAACAGGATGGGCTTTAAGGTCCCTTCCAACCCAAACCATTTCAGAATTCTGTAATTCTATGATTCATGAAGCAATTCTTCCAGGACTCTGAGGCAGAGGTGAGCTGGTTCCTCACCATCTCAGTGCATTGAACCCTTGGAGCTTCCTGCTCACCCAGCCAGGGTCGCTTCCATTCCCACACTGTCATTCCCCTATTCCRTAAGAGCCTCCTCACCAATGGCAGTGCCGGGGGCTCAGGCAGCTCCCCCCATCCTCCCGTACTCCCGGACTCCCCTTGTCATAAAGCCACTTGCCAGTTGTGCCACCTGCAGCCCCAGAAGACTCATTTCCAAAGTTCCCAAGGGAAATCACACATTCAAGAACAACCCTTCRTATACCAACCCTTTCCAGTGACTTCCTCATAAACTCAGATCATCTCCCCACCTCCACTGTGCTCGCTCCTTCACCAAAACCAACCTCAGAGCTCTGAAGGCCACCCAAGTCTCTCTTCTCTTTGCTGATCTTCCCCCCTTGGCCTAGACACACTTGGAGTGGGAAAGCAGGAACCTGCCCAGCACTCGTCTCTGTCCCTCTTCGCCTGCTCTGCGCTCTCAGCCTGCTCTGCGTGTGCCCTTTCACCCCCACCTCTGGTTCCTGCTTAACACCATTGTCTCTGCCTTTCTTCCTTTAGGACCAGCTGCTATTTTCTCTTTCATGGCCAACCCTCTGTTTCTCCTCCCTGAGCTCTGGAACACCAAAGCACRGTCTCTGCTCCATCCTCTGTCCTTTACCTGCCTCCTCCTTTGCCCCTGGGTTTCTGATGAGATTTCTGAGAGTGTCARTCCTTGTTCAGATCCTTTTATCTGCAGTTCTCTGGTTTCTTTATGGTTCTCCCTTTCTCTTTTCCTACATTGTTTTAACTTTCCCATTTCTCTCCACCGCAGTGTCCTGGTGTCTCTCTACTTTTGAGTCTCTTCTTGTGCCCTCTGGCACAGCCCCACTTCACCACAGCACCGTGAGGATGAGGTGGGGCAGATCTGGGATCAGCATAGGGAATGCTCTTCTAGCTGCTCTCAGCCTCACCCCTGTTCATCCTTTTCTGTGTGGCTGCAGGTGAGAGGGGAATCAGGCTGTGTGACCACATGGCAAAGGCTGCACCGCTCTGACCCTTTGCCATGAGCATCCCACTTAGAAAAGAAAGGAACTGCAGGATGCGCTCAGCCACACAACGGCTGGGACGCTGCAGTATGAGAGATCGTTCCATTAAAAAGCTCAGAGATAAAACCCTCCTCTAGCAGCATTGTTATTTCCAGGAACACCTTAAAGATGCTTTGATTTTCCTTTTCTTGTGTCCTTGTTATACAGCAGCAGCAGGAGCAGCTCTCCTCACAAGCACCATTAGCTACTTGGCACCCCAGCTGGAAGGAATGAAACCTGGGTTTGTGGCTGCTCTTTGGGCCCAGTTCATCCAGCTCTTCAGGGATACACCAAAATGCCAGGGATATCCCAGCCCTGTAACCAAAAGGCTTAGGGGTGACCCAGTTGTGACCTCCCAGTACCTGAAGGGGTTGACAAGAAAGATGGGAAGACTGCTTGCAAGGGCATGTGACAGGACAAGGGGAAATGGCTTCAACCTGCCAGAGGGCAGGGTTAGATGGGATATGGGGAAGAAATTCTTCCCTGTGAGGGTGGGGAGGCCCTGGCACAGGTTGCCCAGAGAAGCTGTGGCTGCCCCATCTCTGCAAGTGTCCAAGGCCAGGCTGRACAGGGCTTGGAGCCACCTGGGATGGTGGAAGGTGTCCCTGCCCATGGCAGGGGGTGAGACTGGATGAGCTTTAAGGTCCCTTCCAACCCAAACCATTCTGGGATTCTCTGATTCTCTCTCCACAGGAGCCACCATCCTGAGGTGGTTTTGTCATTCAGGACAATCACAGTCACTTGTGGGTATCATCTGATTTCATTTGTCTCTGGAGCAAAGCAGAACACRTGAAGTGTGGGCTCCAAGCTCATTACAGGCAGGGTTCAGCAGAGCTGCCCTCCTGAGACACTCAGTCACACAACAGAGCCATTTGTCTTAGGACATAAACACAAGGAACCCTCTCCACCAGCCAAATTCCATCAGATGCAGGATTTGTTTACCCRTAGACAAACAATTTCTCAAACTTGGGATCAGCGAGACACGGACATCAGACCCAAAAAGTGCAGCACAAACCCTTCGGTGTGTCCCAGCAGTTGCTCATGTTGCCATTTTTCTGCCTCTTGCCTCCTGGCCCCTGGGCTGCTTCGTAAAGAAGTTTCACAGTGAAACCAGCCAAAGTCGAGAATTTCCAAGAGATGTGAAAATAGCAGAATGCAAATTTTGTGGAGGCTTGAAATTTCAAGTGATTTACYGGTGTCAAACCCGTAAAATCAATTTGGCAGGTGTTCACTGGTTAAAATTAGTTTTAACTGAAAGCTGGAGGCATTATTGTGGGAGTCTCTGAGCATTGTTGTGGATGCACAAGGCACAGGCAGGACTGCACACGGCGCATGTGTGTGTGTTGTGAGGTGTAATCCTCCTTGTAATGCTGTTTGTGCGGCTCAGGGAGCTCTGGGGGCTGAGGCCATGGGGCTGGTACCACAAACCAGCACTTGCAGAGGTTTTCTGGCATTTTCTCTGGCCCTGGGGTGGTCAGTGCGTGGTCAGGGGGGTTGGAGGCAGGTCCCACCCCAATGCAGCGYTAGTGCCTCGGGTGGGCTGCCAGGATAAGCCCAGCCAGAAGAGCTGAGTTCCAGGGCCAGCGAGGGGAAGACACATCTGACGAGCTCATAGAATCAAAGAATCACAGAATTCTTTAGGCTGGAAAAGATCTTTAAGATCTTCAAGTCCAGCTGCCAACCCAGCACCACCACCGTGTTCACCACTAACCCATGTCCCCAGGTGCCCCATCCACACATTTTTTGAAAGCTTCCAGGGATGGTGACTCCACCACTACCCTGGGCAGCCTGTGACAATGCTTTACAACCCTTTCCATGAAGAAATATTTCCTAATATCCAATCGAAACTAAACCTCCCCTGGCAGAACTTGAAGACATTTCCTCTCATCCTGTCTCATGGCATAGGAAGGCAGATGGGTTCTGCCCACCCCAGCTCCAGCAGCACTGGGAGTAGGGCTCATCCTGGCCAGTTCTTTGGCTTCTTCTCCCCTACCCACAGAGGAGTAGGGTCACATCTTCTTCTGTCTCATTATGCCTTTTCCCAAGGAGCTGGAGAGATGCAGGGAGGGTTTGGGGCAGCTGCAGAGRAAGGTGGTTGTGTCCTGCAGTGGTGGAAGGGGCTGTACAGAGAAGGGGGTCAGTGGGTGCTGAGGGGAGGTCAGTGTGGGCCTGGGTGCACATCCCACCCGCCATGTGTGAGAGAAGAACAGGCAGACCTCCTCCTTCCTCCTGACTGTTCAAACCTCACCAGCAATGTCTGCCTCTGCAGTTCACCCCCCAGCACCCTAGAGCACTCAGGCCCCCTTGGCCCTGGAGTCCCCTCCCAGGATCTGCTTCTGTACTGCCATGACACTGGGCTGGGAGGCCTCGAGCCAGGATGTGTGAGGAGGATGAAGGATCCTGCAAAATCAGGCGAGAGGGACGGGCTCCGGCACAGCAAACCAGGGGGSCACCGTCTCCCTGATCCAACCCTCGTGAACCGAGGAGGGCCCGGCTCCAGCTGCCTGCCTTGCCCTTTGCTCACGAGGAGATGCCATTTCGTGACAGTCCTGCTGTCAGCGGAGAGCTGCTGCACGGCTCTGCCTGCGAGCCCTGCTGTCTCTTGGAAAACCACCACAGCCCAGTGATCCTCGTCTGCCTGCACAGCCCTACTGTGCCACTGCCTGCTCAAGTCCACTCCCAGCAGGGACTCCCACGCAACTYATCCTCCCGGGAGACTCCAGAGAAATCCAGCAGGATCCAGGGTACAGCCCTCTGTGCATTCTCCCGGTGTGCCCCACCAGTGCCATGGGGGGATGCCAGGATGCCCCCGCACCCTGCTGCCCTGTGGGACGCAGTGCCCTGTGACCTGTGCAAGACCCTGCTATTCCACCACAGGCACCAGTGCCAGCAGTTCCCTCTGCATTCCCTCCTCTCCCCACAGGCACCAGTGCCAGCAGTTCCCTCTGCCATTCCCTCCTCTCCCCATCCCTCGCACCCAGCTGGCTGTGCTGGAGGGGACATCATCCCCAACGTCAGGGATCTGGGGAGCTGATGCTGAGGACACTGACAGCCAGGGTGGTCTCCCCTTCATCCTGGTGCTGGGTTGCGGTGAAAGCCCCAGGGTGCAGGGGAACAGTGCTCAGAAAGCAGGTGTTGACTCCTTCAGCACATTGTGGAAGTAAAACTATCAACTCCATTGCTCCCATCAAATCCTTCTGCTGTGTTCATGTCTGACCTCCTCCCTGSCCTCTTGGCTTGTGGCTGAAAAGAAAACCCTTCCCACCTCTCCTGCCACTGCTGTGCAGTGGGGCTGGAGCCATGGGACACCCTGGCAGTGGCTCTGTCCCCAGGCTGGTCACCATGTCTCCAGGCAGGCTGACCCTTGGGGCTCCTTTTGGGGGTTTCCAGGGACTTTCACTCGAGCAGGCCACTCTTACGCTGGCTAAGGCTCTCCATGTCCCTGAGCAATCCATGCTGTCCTTTGCTCCACAGCTCCAGGATGGGCATCCCATCCCCACCCACTGCTGTCCAAACACTGCTCCTCTGCCCAGCTTCCCACTGTGCTGAGGCTCCTCTCCTGCCTGAGACAGCACCCAGTTGGCCAGACAGGACCTGTTCCCAAAAGCTTCTGGGGATCAGAAGCTGCTCCAGGACCCCAGTCCCAAGGCAGAGGGGTCTGTGGAACAMGACATGTCCAGATCCAGGGACTCTGGGACAGCTCTTCAACAACCAGCAGCAGGGCTGGACCGGCACCACTCCTGTCCTCACTCGGGGTCAGCAATGAGTCCAGAGGGCAGGGCAGGGAGCCCTTCATCTTCCCTTTGGAAATTAAAAAAGAAGCAGAAAGGGTTTGGTTTTCATTAATATTTTTCTTCAAAAGTTTTCTGGCTTCCCTTTCCCATCTTCTGCCAATATTTCTTCGAGGGGGCGGGCAGCGAGGAGCAGGGAACCGTCTGGCAGCTTTTTGTTTTCAATTTGCACAAACCCATTCTGTGTGTGTGTTTTTTCTCTTTCTGGAAATTCTCTGCAGACAGGCACTTCCTGCAGAAATCATAATTTGCAAGGGAAAAATATCTTACAAACATGTTTTTTCCCTTTCGCTTTGCCCCGGGTCTGCAAAACCCTGGGCTGGGCTTTGTGTTCCTGACACTGTCGGGCACCAGCCACCCAGCACACAGCAGCCCTGTGCTCCCACAGCAGCCCTGCCTGTCCCACTCCCTCTGCCAGCCCAGCACAGCACCTCCTTGGGCTGCCCCATCGCTCCCGTGGGTTTGTCAGTCCTGGAAGGAAGCTCCGCGTGGTGAGGTGGACGTGACTTTGGGGTTCGGCCAAGAGAGGGGTCATGCTGGTTGATCCCTGCCCATGTGTCCTGTCCTGGTGGGGCAGAGATGTCCTGCCTCGGCAGAAGGCCACTCCAGATGTTTTACCAGCTGTTCACCTCTGGTTTTCTCCCTGCTCTCAGAGCTCTGGAGGACGGGCAGGCAGTGATGGCCACAGCTGGCCGGGGGCACCTGGGAGGAGCGGGGGCACCTGCAGCTCTCAGACCCCGCGTGGGCTTTGGCCTCTGCCCCCTCTGATCCCCGAGCACCAGCAGTCACACCTTCGCCCATCCCGCCCTGGGCTTCCCAAGACAAAGTTTCCCGCTCCTGGAGCCTGGGAGATGGGCAGGCACGGCGGTAGCCAGGAGTGTGAGGTTAAATAATTCATTCCACATAAATCTTTCCTAGAAACAATTTTTTTCTTCCCAGGGAGACACATTACCACCTCACACACACAAACCTGACCAGGAATTATAAGAGTGCGTTTCTGCCGCGGCGAATGGGGCAGGGAAAAGGGAGAGGAGGGAAGGAATAAAATATAGATTCTTGAACTCAGACCTGGGAAGCGGCAAAGCATCAATCTTGTTAAAGGACTAGTGTGGACTCTCCAGCCAGCCCACTTCATCCTGACTCCTGACAGGCCCCGATGATTTGTGCCTGCTCAGCAGAGGAGAAGTCCCATAACTCACCCGCCGAGACGGCGTGGGATGGGAGCGGGAATGAGTCACCGCACGCCGCATCCTGCCGTGCCACCGGAGCTCCCGCGTGTCCTCCGCCCCCACGGGCCCCGGGACAGGCTCGGGGTCCATCCCCACCCCGCATCCTGCCGTGCCACCGGAGCTCCCTGCGTGTCCACTGCCCCCGCAGGCCTCAGGACATGCACGGGGTCCATCCCCATGTCGCATCTCGGAGCATGGCAGGATTTGCTCAAAAAAATACGGGGCTCCTGGTTTTTTTAGCCATTGCACGATCTGGATTATAGGAGGAGGGTGAAATTCCTGGATTGTCCCAATTTTACTGTGCTGCTTGCCTGGAAAACAGGCGCAGCAGCTGTCCCCTGTCTTGCCAGCCAAAATAATTTGCTCTTTCCACCCAAGCCTCACTGAGGCAGAGGAATCCTGCCATTGCTCCTGACGGTGGCAGGTCGAGCCCGCAGGGCTGTGCGGGGATGTGCTGAGCATGGAGATCATCTCCGAGATGGACGGTACCTCTGCTCCGAGCCCTGCCTGCAGGCGCCGGAACTGAATGGCTGATTAGTGCAGAATCCCGAGCAAGGAGAGGAAATTCTCCCTGGAGCCCTGCCAGGCCGAGCCCGCATCCAAAAATACATCCTGCCGTCCTGCTCGGAGCSCAAAGGTTTTTGGAAGGGAGACTGCAGCTGCTTCGCAGGCAAAAAATAACAGCAGCCCTGAGAGCCTCCCGTCCTCGTGAGCAGGGCTGGAGTCACTTTCAAATCACAGCACTTCTTCCAAAAGAGAGACAGGGAGAAGAGAAAGAAAAAGACACACATGCACCACCACGGATCTGGCAGGCAAACACAGCTCCAGGGCTTCTGTTTGCCCATCACAGGAAGATTTACTAGGGGAAAAAAATATAGGCTGATTAATTATGCAGCCGGTTTGGTCCATTATATCATAAAACCCAGCTGTGTAGGACAACCTTGGAGATGCTCCTCTCCAGCATTATCTCAGCCTGGAACCAGGCGCCTGGAGCCAGGAGAAGCCGTCTCGGCACTGAGCAGTCGCCGCCGMGCCGAGCGATAGCGTCCTCCCAAGCCCACCTTTTCCATTGGAGATTAGGAGTGCAGTGAACTTTGATATGGTACCAGTGCTAATTTCAATCGGCAGGCCCCTSGCTGGTGTCACCGGAGGCCTTGGGTTCATTCAGAGAGCTGCGGCAGCGCGAGGGGAGGAGGGAAAACAGCCAAAGACTCCCCTTGAATATTAATGAAGCATCAAAGCTTTTAGCTGCATGGCCGTGTCTGAGCGCGACTGCTCTCCAGGGCTCTGCTATGTTTGGCACAATAAAGCCTTGGTAATTATTTCCAATAACTAATTTAGATTATCATTAGCCCCACATTGGAGGCACAGAGAATGCTGCCCTTTCAAACACTTGAACCACTGAGCCTCAAAAATAAAACGTTCGCTCTCTGCAAAGAGATCTTTGCCAGCTCTAATAAATTAGAATATATTTGTGTGCGTTAGCGCCTGTGGTGGCTCCGGATAATGAGAGCAGGTTGTGTCTGGGAATGGAGGAGAAGGCGGCACCTGCCCTGCCCCCCGCCTCCTCCCGCTCCGCCAGCGCACATTCCTTCGGGCCCCAATTTGTCCCCATTATCCGCCCGGACCCCCCAACCCCAAATCACCCAGGCCTGGCAGCTGACCCTGTCACAGCTGGTAATAACCAATAAATCATTCCACACCTTCAAAGAAAATTTCCATGTGGTGTTAACAGGCTCCTGTGCCCCAGCCCTGGCTGCCAGCCCCGTGCCCAGCTGGGCTCTGCATCCCAGGGCGGACGYTCTGCCCCAACCCTGGCACCTCTGCAGCCAGCGGGGCTCCAGCAGCCCTGCCCACACCCCTGCAGTGCCCAGGAAAAGCTCCCCAGCTCCTCAGCTGTCTGTGCTGCCATCGTGGCCAGCCCTGGGCACAGCCAGCAGCGTCCCAGCACTGTGACCCCAATACCATGGGGCTCCTCCAGCCCACACTGCCTGCACTTCCAGCACTGCCTGATGCCACCCACTGCACTGCCCTGGAGCAATCCCAGCCAGCAGGGATGTCCCGGGAGCAGGTGGRAATGTGGCACACACACAAATATCCRGCTGACCTCCAACTGCCCCAAGACAAGGCAGAGCTCTCAGTGCCCACCCTGAGCCCAGAGCCTGCCCTGCACCCCCTGCCTGCCTGTAACTCCTGGCTCTGCCACCACAGGGGCCTGGGGACCTTGGGTGGATCACTCCAGCTTTCACAGCCTCCGTTTCATCAACCATGTCATTAGGCTAATGATAATTAATGCCTGCAAAGGGCTTTATGCTCTTCAGCTGGAAGGTGATAGTGAAGGGTAAATTATTGTTATTACCATAAACACAGGGTACCTGCCACTTACCAGGGCRGGACCTGCTTTCTGACTTGCCTCAGCTCTTCTTGGATTTGGACCAGGGTCAGGTGTGAGCTTCACTTCCTCTGTCATTCCCAACTGAACCTGTGTTGGAGCCAGGCAGGACCGGAGTCTGAGACTTTTTCATGCAAAGTCTCAAAACCGAGGGTTGAGTTCATTCCATGGGAGTGTGCACGTTGGGCACTGCTGGGCTTGGATGTGAGAGGTTCCTTCACCGTCTCCATGCCTCCATGGGCCATGGTCAACTCTGTGAGGTTCCACAGGTTGATGTGCTGGGTCCTACACCTGGCTCACAACAGCCCCAGGCAGTGCTCCAGACTGGGGGCAGAGTGGCTGGAAAGCTGCTCATCGAGTAAAGCCCTGSGTGTGCTGGTCAGCAGAGGCTGAACATGAGCCCAGGTGTGCCCAGGTGGCCAACAAGGCCAGTGGCTCCTGGCCTGTGCCAGCCATGCTGTGGCAGCAGGATCAGGGCAGTGACCCTCCCCTGTGCTGGCACTGCTGGGGCACCTCCAATCCTGGGGTCAGTTTTGAGCCCTCACTTCAAAAAGGACATTATTGTGCTGGRGCGTGTCCAGAGAACGGAAGGGAGCTGGGGAAGGAGCTGGAGCACAAGGCTGGTGAGGAGCAGCTGAGGGAGCTGGGAAAGGGGCTCAGCCTGGAGAAAAGGAGGCTCAGGGGGGACCTTCTGGCTCTGCACAGCTCCCTGACAGGAGGGGGCAGCCAGGGGGGGGTCGGGCTCTGCTCCCAGGGAAAAAGGGACAGGAATGAGAGGAAATGGTCTCAAGTTGCACCAGGGGAGGTTCAGGTTGGATATTAGGGAAAATTTCTTCACTGAAAGGATGGTCAGGTTTGGAACAGGGTRCTCAGGGATGTGATGCAATCGCCTGGAAGTGTTCAAAAGCCGTATGGATGTGGCACTTGGGGACATGGGTTAGTGGTGGCCTTGGCAGTGCTGGGAGAATGGTTGGACTCAGACATCTCAGGGGGGTTTTCCAACCTTAATGACTCTGTGATTCCAGGACTCTATCCCCGTTCTCCAAGGGAATGGTCACCTCCACTTACTGGCTGTGCCATCCACCCCTTTGGTGGTGAAAGCAGCTGAGCTGCCCCCCTTCTCCAGTACCTGGATACGTGCACGGATGTGTGTGTGCCAGGAACGTGTGGGTGATGGGAAACTCCCTGTGCATTCCAGCAGGGATGCTGCAGGCAGTGCCTGGCAGGTGTGCAGGCATCCCACACTGCTGCCCCACAGCCACCGTGACCCAGCACAGCCCTGTCCCCGGGGCTGTGGCCATCCGTGTCCCCAGTGTCCCTCGCGGCCGGACGGGGCAGCAGTGGGGATGGGATCTGAGCAAACCCTTCAGACCCAGGGGAGCACCCACATCACACAGTGCAATTCCATGTGTCCCAAACCTTCTACCATCACTTATCCACGCCTTTCTCCATCATGGCCATGCATCCCAACACTCTTCCCATCGTTCTCACACCACTTCTCGCTTTTTTATTAAACTTGTTTGTGGCTCAGATTTTGTTGGACGCTTGATTGACTTCATTGTTTACTTTTTTAAGCTCCTATTCCCTATGGACAGTTTCAGTTTTCATTAAAAGTCTTTCATCAGAATGAGCCAAAATTGTTGAAGGCTGTTCCTGGGTTTTGATTAAAAGCTGAGATCTGCAGTGAAAAAAAAAAAAAAAGATATTTCCCTTATTTGCCTCCATTCTTTCCCATCCTTCCTTCCCATTTTTATTGAAATCTTCCGTACAGAAAATTCCCATGCTGATCTGAGGAGTTGCCTCACMTGGGATGGAGCAGAGGCTCATGTCTCCCAGGCAGGGAGAGCAGGAGCATCACTGAGCCATGCCAGATCCTCATCATCACCAAGCACTGCTGAAGGCTCACAGCGAGTTCAGACCAGTGGTGCTTGCCTGGCTGCAGTGACCAAGCTGGGATATCGGCACATGGCATTAAAATCATGGCATCTTCCAAAACCTGCACARTCCCCACCACTCACAGGTGGACCAGGAGCACTTCCCACAGCTCCAGGGATGTCCATGCACCCTCCTGCCAGGGTTCACATCCTTTGTTCATGCCATCTACATCGTTATCTATAAGATGTAATTACCTTTCCTCCTTCCCTCTCCTGCCCAGATCCTCTCTCTCAATCCCACAGTGGTTTCTTCCAGCCCGTGTTACTGTTCCTGGAGGAAATGGGTTATCTTTCCTATCTTTCCATATGTGCAAAATCGCAGCTCCTACCCCCCAGCTCATCACTGCATATTAATAGGGAGGAGGCTGAGATTGAAATGTATCAAAATGCAAAAACTCAGATTTGCTTTTGCATCCTCCAAAGCCTTATTTTGCTTTTTGGGCCAAACATATTGTGCATTTTCTGTAACAATGAACTTATCACACTTATTACGATAAACTGAGAAGGCACCTCCCACAGTAGACAAAAATCCTGCAGATTGACTTCAACTCTCAAATATTTTTGGATACACGTACATTTCTCCATGGGTTTTCCGACAAGAGGAATGTCCTGCCTGCAGCCAGTCCTCGTGTGAGCACAGCTGATCACCAGGCAATGGGATCTCCTGCTGCTCCTCTGCACACAGGGAGGGAACAGCTGATGCCATGTCCTTGCTCCCCAGGCAGTGCCAGGGCATTACTTTCCCTGTCTTGGACTCATCATGCTGGAAAATGTTTATTTTGCTGCTCCAGAGCGAGTCCATCCCAACCCCGTGACCACTCGAGGCGCAGGGACTCCCAGGACATCACACCCAGCCTGTGCTACCACCACTGAGCTGCAGTGCAGAAGTCTGTGAGGTTCCCCTCTTGAGCAGCGTCCCTTGGGTTCCTGTACAGCAGGAGGCATGGGAGAGCCTCTGGAAAATGAAGCCAGGCACATATCCCTGCAGCTTTGCTCTTGTGCTAAGCAAGACGAGACAAGAAGTCTCATTCGCCTACTGCCCCATCGCAGCTAAGCCACCACTGCAAAATCCCAAGCTAAGAAAACATCTGGCGACTACAGCTGGAGCATTTCCCTGTGTAACAATCCACGGGGACAGTGAACACTCCTCCCTTTTGACCTCCCACCCTACCTTTGGCAGACACCTGGTTGCACATTTCTCCAGACAGCAGAGATGCCCCACCACCTGCATCCATCGCACCCCGCCCAGCAGTGTCCAAACACCTGTCTCTGGGGACCATGGACAGCAATAAGCTTACAAACACACCAGGCAGGGAATAAAAGCGTTTTCCTTCTCACACAGATTGGCCAAGCCCGGGAGGATGCTGCGTGGGGATAAATGCTGAGGACGCAGCAGCCCACAGCCAGCCGGCCAGCCCGTCCCTTTGAGCACATTTGGTGGCAACGGGAAATAACCACTGTGTCAAACTGTCTGGAGTTAGTTCCTGGGAAACAAGAGTGCTGTGCCTTGGCGAGCCTGGCAGCACAGAACTCACCCCACAAGTGGCCCTGGGCAGCCCTAGTCTCTACCAAGGGCAGGATCTGAGGCAGTGGGGAGCTGTGTTTTGGCACATCACCTCTATCCTTCACCTTCAGAAGTGAAACGTGCAGAAAATGAGAGCAGAAATGCCTTCGCTGACAGGTTGGAATTAAGAGATTGCAGTTTTTTTATAAACAGTCTTCGGATTTCCTGAAAGTTATGGCACCGGGCATCATTTGTATGCAGGATGTGTCGTAGCTCAAAGGTACCAGAACTAATGCTGTCCTGTTAATGAACTGAGTGAGTAATAGCCATGGGTATAGAAAGCTTATGTCTGAAACTAATCCTAGTTAATGAATCTATTGTTACAGGTATTAAATGGTGACAGGGGGTTTCATCCATCAGCCCTCCATTAATCACAGCGTCCCCGCCTATGCTTATTATTTAGAAGCCAGCAAAGGGATCTTAATGATATTAGTAATAGAGCAGTTGTGGTACGTGACCTGGGCCAAGCCGGGGATTGGAGGTGATAAGTGTCTGATCGCATAAGGCGTTTTAGAGGTGATCCGGGCGGCTTTGCTCCCCCTGGCACGTTATCTTGTCTCTGCCAGCCTGCTCTGCTCAGCCAGGGCTGCTCGGGGAGCGCCCGAGCACCGAGCCGTGGTGGCCACGCCGAGCCTGCCCTCGCCTGCCGCTGCTGCAGGAGCTCCCTGGGCACGGGGCTCGAGCAAGCCCTCCCTGCATCATGACCGGGCACGGMGCGGGGCCTGGGGTGCCCGCGGGGCGCTCGACGGCGCAGGGGGAATCTGCGCGCGCAAGCGGCCAGGTGCAAGCCCACGTGCACGAGCACGAATACCCACCCACCCACGCAGCCTCGGAGCAAATGACTCAAAGGTTTCTCTGGAAAGACGTGAGGAGCATCTGATATTCTACGCTAATTCTCCATCTGGGCGTTCTCAGCGTGYGTGTTGGGGTGGGATTCATCTCATCGTGGTCCCCCAAAGTCAGAGATATTTCAGTCCAGTGGAGGGACACCACCATCCCCGTTGGGYTGCTGATGGGAATGAATCCCACCTTGGCACACCTTGGCTCTGAGCAGCTGAGGCTGCATTGCATGAGGGTTCTTAAGGGGGGCAAGGACGAGTAGGCTTGGAGGAGGTCTTGCTCTGTGGGTTCAGTAGTTCCCTCCATTCGTCTCCTCATGACTGCCCTGAAGATTTACCAGAGTGGCCCTGGGGGAGGGACACCCACTGCATCAGTGCTCACTGGCCACCATGGCAGCAGCAGGGCCAGCAGCTCATCCAGGTGGGATGGGCAGGGATGCTGTGTAAATCATGGGCTTCCCTCAGGATGTGAGTGCAAAATCCCAAATATAAAAACCTACAGCAAATGAACAACCCAGAGGTCCCTGCGCAGCTTTCATCTTCAGCCCCCTCTGCAGTTCATGGTCTGCTGAGTTTCCAGCTGACAGAGCAAGCTCCCCAGTTGGTGCCACAACTGCAACAATCCTGGTGATCTGCTCGAGCTGATGGGAACAGAGGGACATCCACACAGCAGCCACAGCACTGGGAAAGCAGTGATCCCTGAGCTCAGTGCCCAGACATCCACTGCCCCCACAGAGCTCACAGCTCATGGGGAGCTTTACCCCACCAGGCTGAGACTGTGAGGGACAAGACGTGCTGGTTTGATGAGCAGATGCAAGGCAGAGTCACTGAGCCAAACTCACTCCTCTTTAAGTCTCGATGGTCTCTGTAAAACCCCTCCCTAGATAAGGGAGGCCAAGGGCACCAGGCCTGTGCCAGCCATGGTGTGGCAGGAGCAGGGCAATGYCCATCCCCTGGGCTGGCACTGCTGGGGCACCTCCAGTCCTGGGGTCAGTTCTGGGCCCCTCACAACAAGAAGGACATGGAGGGGCTGGAGCGTATCCAGGGAAGGGAACGGAGCTGGGGAAGGGGCTGGAGCCCCAGGAGCAGCTGAGGGAGCTGGGAAAGGGGCTCAGCCTGGAGAAAAGGAGGCTCAGGGGGGACCTTCTGGCTCTGCACAACTCCCTGACAGGAGGGGGCAGCCAGGGGGAGTCAGGCTCTGCTCCCAGGGAACAAGTGACAAAAGGAAATGGTCTCAAGTTGCCCCAGGGGAGGTTTAGGTTGAATATTAGGGAAAATTTCTGTCCACAGCAGGGGAATCTGCTTGGGCAGCTGGTGTGGGAGTCCCACACAACACCCACCCTGTGTGCCCTGCTCTGGGGCAAGAGCTGAGCTGTGATCAACGCTGTGTGCCCACACACGGACTGGGCACCCTCAGGGTGTCTCTCCTCCGTGCCCATTCTGCAGGGTCATCCCATGGTGCACTGGCACTGACAAGCTGGGCACGAGGCAGCTCTGGGGACCTGCAGGGTGGATCTTTTCTGTTCTCTGCGAGGACTCCAAGAATGGGGGAGTGGAGGGAAATGGAATGCAGAGTTCCCATGGAAAACCAAGACAGGTAATCTGCCACTTGGTTATATTTTTAGGTTAATAACAGATGTGTAAATATATATAGGTCTCATCTTCACAGGTACTCGGAGCCAGGAGCTCACCACTTGCCAATGTTTAAAACAAGCCCAGAGCTAACTCGATAAACTGACTGTAAATCCAGCTCCAACCTGACTCCCAGCTCCCGGGCTGAGCCTGCAGAGCTTCCCCCACAGTTGACACCAAAATCTGCCCACAAGCAAAAGAGTGACACCTCCAGCTGGGTGCTCACCCCAAACCCTTCTGCCACAAGAACGATGTGTTTTGGGGGCTGTGTTTTCTTGCAGTGTCAAGAAACCACCCTCGCTTTCCTGCCTGCTCCAGAGGGAGAAGATGAATGATGGCTCCAAGGGGTGCCGGCACCCAAAACCCAGGAGACTGCCCAGAAACCTGTTTGTAAAAGGGTAAGGAACCTCAGTGCCTTTGCCTTATCAATCTGTACTCACAGTGTTCTTCCCCATCAAAGGAGAACTGCTTTTATCCAGCAAGGGGAGCTGAGATCCTCCCATCACTTSCATCTAAGACCTGGGGTTTTCAACAAAATCCCCAGGGATGCAGGGTCTGGCAAGCAAGGCTAAGCCCCGGCCAGATCTGGCCAGCAAAAGCAGCAGGGCTTGGTGTGCCCATGCCACACGAGCCCTGGCACGGAACAGGTGGGTACCTGGTCTCCAGTGGTGCCACGCTGCACTAGGACAGCAGCCAGCAGAGGAGGAAAAGGGAAGAGGAGAGATAATTATTAGTGATTGAAACTGATTGCATGAAAGAAGGACAGATGTTTCTTGTTGTGCTTGTGTGCCTGAGGCTACAGAGCCACGCAAGAGACCGGGGAAAACTCCTTCTCAGCCTGGGAATGCTGTGGCACTGAGCCGCATTCAAATGAGGGCTGAAATCACACACACTTTCCCTCTGACTCTTTCACATCCACCCAGGCTCTGCTTAAATCGCCCATCTCCTCATTTCCCCCATGCAGGCAGGTGATGCCCCTACAGTCCCCTCTGGCCAGGGCCCCCCAGCTGCTGCAGAGACCCCCCAGCTTCCCTCCACACCCCGGACCTGCAGCTGTCCCAGTGAGGCCCAGGCTCTGGGAGATGAAGGAACTGGAGACAGCACAGCCAGGCCAGGCAAAGCAGGTGGGGAACTGAAACCTTGAGCACAGCATCATGTAAAGGCACAGGAGTGATGTCAGGGAAAGCTCCTGATCACCCTGCTGCCAGAGCAAATCAGGCCTTTCTCTGAGAGCAGGAGGATTTATYAATCACCATCCTCCCTTGCAGGACCTGGGATGGGGGATCCTGCTGGTGTTTTCCTTGAGAAAGGATGGGTCACCCACGGGGAGAGCCAGCTGGTGTCCCCACTAGGCTGAGAAGGGGCTCTTGAGGGGACATAAAGCCCCTGTGGTGTGTTCTGTGGGCTGCAGTGCATGTTTAATGCTATAAAATATGCAAATAGAGGCTTGTCTTTGCGATGTTACTGATGGTGGTGATGTGCTCCTGGCACCGGTTCAGCTGGCTCCGGAGCCAAGGCAGGATGGAGCCGGAGATGCGTTCGGGGAACTGAGGAGGGGGCTTGTCCCACCATGGGAGGAAGCAGCCCCCCTGCAGCATGGCCTGGCTCYCTTGGGATGGCCTGAGCTCCTCCCTTGGCAGCCCCTGGAGGGACCATCCTGTTTGTGGCCATTGGGTCACAAGAGCCCYAGGCAGCACTCCAGGCTGGGGAAAGAGTGGCTCGAAAGGAAACSATCTGGGAGTGCTGGTGCTGACAGTGGCTGAACATGAGCCCCAGTGTGCCCAGGTGGCCCAGAAGGCCAGTGACACCTGGGCTGTGCCAGCCATGGTGTGGCAGGAGCAGGGCAGTGCCCATCCCCTGGGCTGGCACTGCTGGGGCACCTCCAGTCCTGGGGTCAGTTCTGGGCTCCTCACAACAAGAAGGACATGGAGGGGCTGGAGCGTATCCAGAGGAGGGAAAGGAGCTGGGAAAGGGTCTGGAGCACCAGGAGCGGCTGAGGGAGCTGGGAAAGGGGCTCAGCCTGGAGAAAAGGAGGCTCAGGGGGGACCTTTTGGCTCTGCACAACTCCTGACAGGAGGGGGCAGCCTGACAAAGGGGATCGGGCTCTGCTCCCGGGGAACAAGGGACAGGATGAGAGGAAATGGCCTCAAGTTGTACTGGATGAGGATTAAATTGGATATTAGGGAAAATTTCTTCACTGAAATGGTTSTCAAGCCCTGGCACAACTGCCCGGGGCAGTGGTGGAGTCCCCATCCCTGGAGGGATTTAGGAAGTGTACATGTGGCACTTGGGGACAGGACCTGGCAGTGCTGGGGAACAGCTGACCTCGATAATCTTAAAGGTCTTTCCCAACCTTCATGATTCTATGGTTCTATCCAGACCTGCATTGGTTTCACTTGAAAGAACAGTTGGATCACCGTGGATATAGGGAGGCTCCAGAGAAGGTGCGGGGGAGGCAGCGGGGCTCAGAGCAGTGCGGGTCTCACTCCAGGAGGAATCCAGGGGGGATCCGAGGRGCCAATGGCGCAGCGGATGGACGAAGGCGACGCTCAGCCCCGGAGGTGCCAGCACCAGCGCCTGCCGCCCTCTCGGCCRGGGGTCGGCCACGCTCCAGCAGGTCCGTGTCCCCGGCGGGGTCACCGCGGGGGCTGGCTCTGGGCGCCCCGAGGATGAGCAGGGGGTGCTCCCCATCCCCGCGGGGACCGGCCCCGGATCCCCTTCCCCGCCGCGGGTGCCGAGGGCGCGGGGCGGGGACCCCCCTGCCGGGCCGGCCGCGGGGTCCCCGCCGCGCGCCRAGCCGGCCCCGGGCCCGGTTCCCCCGTCCCCGGCCGGCCCCGGGGCCGGTCCCGCTGCCCCGGTCCCCCCGCGCCGCCCCCGGCCCGGCCCCTCCCGGGCAGCCCCGATCCGCGCGCGGCCACTGCCCCCTGGTGGGGACCGCGGCCCGGGCCCGCGGTTGCCACGGAAACGGGATGAGCGCTCCGGCCCCGCCGCCCCGAGCGCGCCGGGCACGCCGAGGGGCGCGGCGGCACCCCCGGGGCTCCTGGCGCCGCGAACGCGCAGGGGCCGCTGCCAGGCTGTTCCCGGGGCCGGGCCGGGGCACCGCTCCCTGTGCTCATCCCAGCAGGAACCCCCCTCKGCACAGAGGCACAGGATCAGGGAAAGGATTGGGTAGGAATAGGCCTTAAAGCTCATCTCCTTCCACCCCTGCCATGGGCAGGGACACCTTCCACTAGCCCAGGCTGCTCCAAGCCCTGTCCAACCTGGCCTTGGACACTTCCAAGGATGGGGCAGCCACAGCTTGTCTGGGCAACCTGTGCCAGGGCCTCACCACCTTCACAGGAAAGAATTTCTTGTAATATCTCATCTAAGCCTGCCTTCTGTCAGTGTGAAGCCATTCGCCCTTGTCCTGTCACTCTCCATCCATGTAAAAAGTCACTCGTCCTCTTTTTTAGAATCTCCCTCTGAGTACTGGAACGACTTAACCCTCCCAGTGCTCAGCAGGGGCCTTTTCCCACACAGCCCCCTGGCCCTGGGGTCCCTGATTTCTCTCCAGCTGCCCCTGCTCTGGAACTATGCAGAGATCACACACTTGTCTCTTCAGTTTGGGGGAAAGGCCCTTCAGTTCTTCTAGGCTGTTCCTGCTCCTTTTGGGAACAGCCATGCACATACAGCCTTTGGATGGGGCCACAGGGGCCTGGTGGCAGCCAGAACTAGCCCTGGGGTTTCTCCTGTTGCTGCTGCCCTGCATTTGCCACTGCTAAGGCAAAGCTGTGGTCTTCCTGCTGCCAAAAATCACCTTCTTCCAGCAGGAAAGGGCACCAAGGAAAGTCTTGTTCTTCCCACACTGTAGGCATTCCCTGGATATCTCACGTCATGCTCCCAGGCTGGGCTGGTGCTTCCATGGTCGCACCAAGGTACAACCGGTGACATCTCCATGTCCAGCCACAGCTGTCCCCTGCCACAGAGATCTCCTCCAGCCCCACAGGGCCCCTCTCAGACCAGGGTGGGTCTCACTTCAGAAGAAATAAAAGGGAGATTAAATGAGCCCTAATCTCCTCTCCATCCTCTGGGGGCAGCCCTGGGCACTCGGGGGTCAGGGTAGGCTGGAGAAGTTCTTGGTCGCTCTAGGCAGCTGAGGTCTCCTGGCGCATGGACAGGCACCCGGGAAGGCCTGGACTCATGCTGCGGGGAGCCAAGCACAGTCCCAGCCCCCTGGGCCTTGCTGCTGGCATGGGGTCACTGTGGCAGCAGTGTGGGCAGCAGCAGGGGACACCAGCCAGGGCTTGGAACCGCCCCAGGGCATCCTCAGGGCACTCGCCTCCCACAGGATTTGGGTGGGAGCTGGACCACAGCCCTACCACAGCTGCCAGGACAACCCAGCACCCATGTCTGCCCTGAGCTCCTGGCAAACACAGCCCCGGGAGGTCTCAGTGTGGATGTCCTGGGTGCTGGGCAGGATGGCCAAGCTTTGCAGTCCACCAGACACCCTCCCTCCTGCCTCCTCCTGGGCTTGAAGCCCTGCTCCAGGCAGCTGGTGGGATGGCTGGGCTGGTCCTGCCTGCACAACTTCACCCCAGGACCACGCCAGGTCACAGGTCTCGTCCAGGATGTCCAYAGAGACAGGACCTGTGCAGAGGCTCAGCTCACCCCAGCACATCTCCCCACAGGCTGAGCTCCCTAGGAGCCCAAGCTGGGCTRTGTGTGCAGTTGCCAGTTTTGCCATCCTCCGTGCATTTCCTGCAAAGGATAAAACCTTTCACAGAGTGAGAGAAGAGCTGAGGCTGAAAGGAACCTCTGGAGATGTTCTGCCCCACGCCCTGCTCACAGCAGGAACCTCTGGGCCCCAAACCCTGCTGAGAGCAGGAACCTCTGGGAATGTCTGCCCCGAACTCTGCTGAGAACAGGAACCTCTGGAGATATCTGCCCCCCACCCTGCCCACCGGGGGAACCTCTGGGGATGTTCTGTCCCCCGCCCTGCCCGCAGCAGCCGTGTGTGTGTGTGTGAGAGCATGTGTGTGTGTGAGCAGCACACGCTGTGCACAYGTGTCTGGCCGTGGCGTGCACCAGTGTCCGTGTGAGCCTCTCCCCCAGCACAGCTCTGCCCTGGATTACACAGCCGAGCAGAGCAGGGCTGGGATTTGAAGGAGCTGCTTCTCCAGGCACCAGCACTGCCTTCAAAGCTCATGAAAGGCGGCAGCTCCTGAGCAACCAAAGCCTGGCTCGAGGAGACAAATGTCCTTCCAGGCAGCCTCAGCCTTTTCCTGCCACTCGTGTGATCTTCCCGCTCTCCTGGGCACTGGGGTTTGGAAGGCTGACACTGCACTGGGGGCTGCAGGAGCTTGGGAGGATCAGTGCCCCGGGAAGGGGCCTGGCTTGGCTCCAGGGCTGCTGGACACAAGACCCTGACAGCCCCCACGGTGGGGAGAGCAGCCAGGGMCAGCACTGGCCCCAAGGGCCTTGTGTGTGGGGATGTGGGGAGCAAGAGAAGCAGCATCCCAGTCCCCCAGCACTGTCCCAACACCTCCACCACTGCCCTGGCCTTTCGCAGGGACCAGCAGCTGGAAACCTCAGCTCCTCTTTCGCTCCTGCCTGGAGCAGGACGGCCAGCCCTGTCCCTCAGTTGGGGTTCAACCTTGGCCTGCTAAGTATCAACCCATGGGCTGAGATAAGAACAGGTTAATAACGGAAATAAAGTAAAATACTATAATAATAGTAATAATAATAATAGTAGTAATGAAAATGAAAAGGGAGATAACAAGAGAGAGGAATAAAACCCAAGAGAAACAAGTGATGCCCAATACAGTTGCTCACCACCCACTGCCCAGCCCATCCCCCAGCTACAATCAGCAGCCCCCAGGTGATTTCCCCCCATTTCTGTGCTGGGCATGACAGTGGAATATCCTCTGGCCAGTCTGGGTCAGCTCTCCTGGCCATCACTCACAGAGCACAGGACACTGAAATGTCCTTGCTTTAGAAGAAGCACTACTCAGCAACAGCTAAAACATCACTTTATCACCATTATTCTCATTCCAAATCCGAAACCCACCACTGTAACAGTTACTGGGAAGAAAATTAACTCTATCCCACACAAAACCAGGACACCCTCTGCCATGGCAGGCTGGCACCAATGCAGACGAGGACCATTCCCTGGCAGGGAGCTGTGCAAGTCCCACCTTGAGGCTCTGATGCACCCACCAACCCAACCTCTGCTTTGCCAGCCTGCACTGGCTGCGCTGACCACACTCCAGGAGAGCCATGGCCTGGGGCAACCTCCCTGTGCTGTTCCCCAGGCAGTGCCTGAGCACAGCTCCCTGCCTGGCCCCACAGCAGYGGAGTCACACTCACAGTGACTGCACGAGGCCATGCGTGACCCAGCCCCCAAACTCACAACTATGCTGCTCCAACCTTGGCCAACCTCCTCTGCAGTGTCACAGGACCAAAAATCACACCCTGGACCAGAGGGAAGTTCCTAACAATGGTTTAATCACAACCAAAACCTTTCTGCAGGAAGTTTGGGGTTTGGGAAATCGCTGCTCAGTTTTTGTCCTGGTGTAACTTGGTGTTCCCGACTCATCTCAAAAAGCCTCTTGTTCTTTCATCACTTCTCCCCTCACACTGGAGAATAATATTTTCACTCACACGCTGAAATTAGATCCCGATGTTTCTGCCAGCAAGGCTTTCAATAACTCGCTTATGTTCCTGGATGGAATTGCCTGGCAGACTGTGCTCGGGGCGGGGGGGAGTGTGGAAAAAGACCCATGAATCTCCCACAGCAGCCCCCAGCCCACACTGGCTGCACCATCAGAGCCAGGTGAAGGATGGACAGAGGGTGAGCATGGACAGGGATGATCCCTCAGCACGGCACCAACGGGATCCTCCATGAGCTCTGGAGAAACCAGGATTCCCCGCACCGGGCTGTGCAGATCCCTAACACATATCCATAATGCCCAGATCCTTCCCAGCAACTCTCCAGGAGACCTGAGATGCCTCCCAGCCTGGAGGGCTCTGGCAGTGGGGACACCAGTGTCCCTGCCCCGCTGGCACCCTGGTAGGTGCAGCAGAAGYCCCCAGACCCCAAAGTGCTGCGGTGCCAGAGACAGGATTCAGTTTGGGTGTTCCTCAAGCTCAGAGCTTTCCTGCTGCACGGCACCTGGCCAGGCAGCACCTGCAAGGGCTGATGGTTCCAGGTGCTGAGCACACTCCCAGGTTGCCACAGCGCTGGGCCAAGCGCCCCGGGGAGCGGCCAGCCCGGGGATGCTGAGAGCCTGCCAGGCGGGCAGCTCGGAGCAGGGATCCCTGCCAGCCTGGTGGTCCGTCTGGCAGGCTGTGGAGCGGCTTGGCAATCCCCACTCTGCAGCAACCTGCGTGGCAAGCTGCTGAGCACTCGGAGAGCCTGGAAGCCGTGGGTGCCCATCTGCCGGCCTGGCACGTGCCGGGCGGCGGAGAGCCCCGGCTCCCAGCGCAGCGGGGTGGAGATGGGAGCAGGACAGCATCCTGCAGGTCGCTGCCAGGAGTCTCAGCAAGCTTGGCAGGGGCTGGAAAGCCCCAAACACTCCGAGCCACTCTCATGTTTCAGGAAATCAATGTAGGGAGGACCCTCCCTTGCCCATCAGGAAATCACAATTCTCCAGGCTGCAATCCCAAAGTTATCCTTGAAGCACATCTCCAGCCAGACCACCGCAGCTCTGCACTGAAGGGCTGATTCCTCGTGTGGGATCATGGCCATAYAGCATCTCCTGAGGCTCTGGGAGCTGCTGCACTGCTGGCACTGCCCACACCTTCCCACAGCACCTGGGCACTGGTCAGCCCTGCCCCTGACTGGCCCCGAGGCTCAAGGCCAGCACTCCAACATCCCTGTCAGCACACACTTGATGGAAGCTCCAACACCTCCTGTGGGCTCTTACAGCTGCAGAGCTGAACTTTCTGACGGCACAAGAAGTTGTTTATAAACAATGGGGAAATAATATCTGTCTCCTCATATCCTCGGGAGTATCATGGTCATTTTCCTTTGGTTTTTCCAAAACAGCTCATCCTCTGGCACAGACAGCATGTGGGGAGCTCAGCTGGGTGTTTCAGGCAACTATAAGCTTCTACAAAAATGTCTGCAAGTAGTCTCTGCATTAGATGCAGCTGTGTCTTACACTTCTGATGGCTCACAAATAATCACCAGGAAGGTCCCAGTCACAGCCCAGATCCTGCAGACCTTCCACTCCCGACTAACCCGAGGTTGGAATGTGCTCCTTTGGGAGCGGGGGCTCTGGCAGGGTGCAGTGGTACCCCCGGGCAGTGCTGGCAGGTGAAGCTGGAGCCAGCAGGATGACACTGCTGGTGTCATCCCTGACTCCTCCGTGCCCAGCAGGTCACTGCCTCACCCAGGCTCAAGCCAGCCCCGGTTTTGCTGCTCGCATTCAGGGGAGCCTTTCAGTAACACCACGGGAGTTTGGCAGGACTGGAGCCAGTARCTTCTGGCTCAAGCCCTCCCAGCTACCACAACCCAGCTGCCCTGGCCAGTCCCTGTCCTCAACCTGCTCATAAACCCACCCTCAGTGAGCAGAGCGTCCCCGGGCAGAGCCAGGCCCCACTCCTCGGAGGGATGTCAGCCTTTCTCCAGCCCTGTGCCTCCTCTCCAGAGATGATGCTGCTCAGCCTGGACTCTGCAGTGGCTCCAGGAGGTGAAGCCTCCTCACACCACGGGGCCAGGTGACCTGGTTTAAGGTGCCCCAAGGGCACAGCAGGAAGGCCACGCTGAACAGTGAAGGACAGCGCTGGCACCGTGCGTAATCATCCCTCTGCTTCCAACTGGGTTTTGAAACAACACACACTGTAAGTTATTTTTTTTTATCAGCTCTTGGGAACTGTGTCTCTTTCCACCTCCAACAGCCTGAATCCCTGCCCGTGCTTCTGGTGGTTTCAGCTGCTGTAGGGATGCCTGCGATGAGGAGAGGGAAGACCATCCGCTCCTCTCGCCGGAGCCACACTTCCCACCAGCAGCTGCTCATAACTCGTGCCACAATCAACTGTGCCGTTTGGAGATATTTCACCTTGTGAATGCACTGTCGGGGGAGAGGGCTGGGCAGCCACAGCTCAGCTCTCCCCTTACGCCAAGCAGGAGTCACCCGGAGAAGGTCTGGCAGGGTTTATGGCCTCTATAAAGGGGCAGGAGCGGGATGTTTGCTGTTATTATGGGCTGTATTTCTCTCCTGCAGCAATTGCAGCTTTTGGCCCCTCCAGCAGGTTGCTGCTGCCATCCCTTGCTGGAGCCTAAGGGCGTGGGAAGAGCTGGGTTTGGGCTCACACAGCCTCATTCCCTCCACTCAGGGAGTGCACGGCACCACGGGGCTGCAGCCTGGGGAACATGAGGGAACCAGGTGGGACCACATGGCCAAAGCCCCCTGGGGCACCTGTGTCCTCCTCCTGCTGCTGCTGCCAGCCTGCCCATCCCCTTTGGAAGGCACACAGGACCACACTGTGGGCTGGGAGCTCCAGGATGGAAAGAGCTGCAGCAGCACAGCCTGGTCCTGGACCCTTTCTCTGACTTCCAGGTGAGGGATTGTAATAAACCAACCACTCATGTTTAAAGTGACATCACCCACCCACATCTGGGGGTTTTGTAGGGCCAAAACAGTCAATTCAGTCCTTCTTGAGCCAAAGAGTAGAAACTGAAGACTTTGCTTCAGGAATGTCTGTTCTGGAAGTCCCCAAGAGGCCTTTCTGCAATAAAACATGTAAATCAAGAAGAAAATAACAGGACCATGCAGATCCTGGACTGGATCTGGAGAGCCTGGTTCGGTTGCTGCCTCAGTTTCCCCCTCTTGGACACTAAAAATCATCCAGCACCAAAGATTCAAACAAACAATTTCCTAATAAATATCCCATCTACCCCATCTCAGACCAAGCTCTCCAACCCATCTTCTTTTCCTTTTCCCTAACATGGCCAGGTCCAGGGCTCTTCAAAAGTCAGCCTCAGCTTCACCCACCCCTCCTGGCCAGCCCAGATCTTTCTCCAGGCTGTTGCACTTGATTATGGGTATGATCAAGGGTCTTTTGGAAGGAAGGAAGGAAGGAAGGAGAGGAGGTAGCTGGGAGCTGTTTGAGTCAGGAACCAGGTCCTTGGGATATGAAAGCTGCTGAAGGCAGCTCCTCACCTTCCCACCTCCAGAACTTTGTTGTCGGGGCCATGGAGAGCCCTTCCCTTGCTGGCAGCAGCAGCAGCAGAAGGAATCATCCTGCATGGATCAGGAAGGAAGGAGCACGGACAACTAGAAGCTGAAATGGCTAAAATTAAGCTGAAGGAAAATGCAGGTCTAAGGACATTCAACCAGCACWGGAAAAAGCTCAAGTGCACCTTGAAGAAGACAGAAAAGCAGCAGATTTTCTTCCCCAAGATGGAGAGGATTTGACTTCTGAAATACTGCCCAAAGCACCAGCCTCCCCTTCAAGGGAGGGACCTGGCGCACGGAATTGTACTGAGCCGGGGGAGCTTTGCCCGGCACAGGGCAGGTGTCATGACTCAGGGCAGGTGTCACAACCCAGGGCAGGTGTCACGACTCAGGGCAGGTGTCATGATCCAGGGCAGGTGTCACAACCCAGGGCAGGTGTCACAACTCAGGGCAGGTGTCATGACTCAGGGCAGGTGTCACAACCCAGGGCAGGTGTCACAACCCAGGGCAGGTGTCACTACTCAGGGCAGGTGTCATGATCCAGGGCAGGTGTCACAACCCAGGGCAGGTGTCACAACTCTGGGCAGGTGTCACGACTCAGGGCAGGTGTCATGACCCAGGGCAGGTGTCACGATCCAGGGCAGGTGTCACGATCCAGGGCAAGTGTCACGACTCAGGGCAGGTGTCACGGTGTGGGGCCCTGCCCTGGCACACCCCAGGCAAAGGCAGCTCCAGGTTTCAGAGGGATTTGAGGGCTCTGCAGCTGTGTCACCACTGTCACGAGCTCACCGCAAACCCAGCTGGCTCCAAATACCACGAGGGAGCTGGAGCCTTTTGCCGAGAGGCTCCAGCAGAGACTGAGAGCAGTGAGGGGCGAGGGAACCTTTGCTGGACCCGAAAGCAGAGGAACAGCCCCAGCCCAGCCAAGGCAGCAATAAACCCAGAGTCTGCGTTCCCCCAAGCATCACCCACACCTCCATCCTGCTCCCTCCCGTTGAGGCACCTGTGCCACCAGCTCTGCAGCACAGCAGGAACGTGGGCAGGGAAACCTTTTGAGGCAGACAAGAGATTAACACACTGGGGGTAAGTTTTAAACCTCCAAGTCGTGCCTGAGTCAGCTCTGGGCTGGGTTTTAGCCTGCTGGCCGGGGTTGGTCCCTGCTGGGTGTGCGAGGACACCCTCTTTGATGGATAAGCTAGAGGTGGGGATGCAGTGATGGTCACAAGAGCTTTTACCAGAGCTTCAAAGTTGTCCTTGTCTCTGCTTGGCCTGGAAAAATGCTTCTACCTCCAGCAGTCCTTCATCTCAGTCCAGCTCCAGGAAGCAAAGACCTCTCTGTTTTTGCAGAAGAAGTATCTTTCTGCTGCCTTGGATACCAGGTGAGCCCAAGAAGGAGCTACCTGAGCCTCTRCCTTATAACCTGGCTCAGAGGAGCTGAGGAACACAAACCTTCCCCACTCCCAAAACAGCGGCATGAGCAGTGCTGGTTTCTGAGGCACCCCCAGCTCCCTCACAGGCCTTTCAGTACTCACAGCCTGCTTGTCACAGCTTCTCCTACTTACTCCATTCTCTGGGACTAGGAGCAGAGACAAGTCCACGCCTTTGGAGATTGTTTTAGCTGAAGGGAAAACAGCAATCCATTTTAAAACCCTGATATCACTAATTCTATCAGTTTAAAAAATTAGTTTTTTCTACCCTACATTTCAATTTTTGTTTGCCTTTTCTCTTCTAAGTGTTTTCTCCCCCTTTCTCCATCCCRTGCCTTGCCGCCAAAACACTGTGCCCTGGAAAGGATGAAAGCAAGACCCCAAAACCGCCTTTTCTTCATTGCCAATTATGTCAAATTGGAAATGTAAAAGATAAKCTTCTCCAGGCTGTTTTCCCTCTCATTTAGCCGAAGGCACCGTGGCAGGGGAACATCCCTCTGAGCAGCTGTGCTCCAGGCTGCTCGGCGTGTCTCCTGCCTCTGGGAGCAGATGGAGGACCACTGCACCTGGGAGGCGTTCATCTCCTGGCTGGTTTGCTCTCTTTTTTCATGAGCATTGTGTGTTTCTTCCATCTTTCAGACTCGCAAGTCCCCCTGGAATTGCCCCGTGCTTTGCGTTACTTCGGCTCTTCCACTTTTCCCGTATCCATATCCTGATATGAACTTACACATCAACAGATCTCTTTGTCCAGGATTTTTTTTTATGGGCTTGTTGCTACTCCCTTAGTAAAATTCCCCCAGGTTTTTACCTCCCCACTGCTCAGGCACACACATCTCTCCCCGTGCTTAGCTGCCACAGCTGCTCACTGACACAGTCTCCTGGAAGGTGTCTGATCTCTGAGCCCCTCCTGGAGCTCGTCTCATTCTGCCCTTCCCACGCAGACACATCACATTCTTCTGGATTATCAGTGGGAAGTCACTGCTGGACACACTCCACGGTGCCACGAGCTACCACAAGTTCAGCTCAGCACTATTTTACCGCCTAAAATAAGAGGTGCTCCCTAAGGAGGAGACAGAGCTCTTAAAAAAGAGCAATTTTTTGATTTTCAGCTACTGTGTGAACACTACTCCAGTGTCTTCTCCACCACAAGATTTAGGTCAAAAGGGACCTGCCCTTCCCTGACCTGCCCAGGACCAGTGGAGTTTTTACTTCCTTCACATCAGGAGCACTCCTCACCTCCYGCTCATCTGGTTTATTTTCCCTAATTTTTGGAAAGCAGGAGCAGGAACTCAAGGCCCTGGCAATGCCCATCTCCTGTCTCCCACAGGCCACCACAAACTCCAAGGCTCTGTGTTCAGCATCCTGCAGATCTCCTGTCTCTGGCACAGTTGGTGACACTGTAATAAACACTGAAACTGATAGCAGGTATTTGTGAGCCATGTTTTGTTCTCTGCAAAATGTTAATAGAGAAAAATCTGCAGCACCATGCCAGGAAATCTTTTTATATCTTATTTCCAGACTACCCTAATATCAATTTATATCTGCAATTCAATTAATGTTCTGGGAGAGGCAAATTAGCATCGCCGGGTCCCTCCAGTCTCAGCAAAGCAAGTTCCCACGAAGAGAGAAAGTCTGGCACAGCCTTCTCAGGGGCTCAGAGTGGATCAGTGCAAGACCCCAAACACACAGAGACCCCTAAATAACCAGGGCGAAGCTTCAGGCATGCCCTGAAACACCTTTTCCATCATGGAACACACTTAACCCCTTCTGAAACTGGTAGTGGGGTGCGTGACACTTCACCTGTAAATCTGCCCACTATTAAGTGCATCGTGTTTGAGCTCCATAGATTTTAAAATATCTTTTATCAAATCAGATGATGTCACTCAGCTGCACATAGCACCGCTGGATTCTGCGCTCACACAAGCAGCAGGATGCTGCAATTTTAATTTAAGCAGAACAAGGGAGCTGGTCTTAAAAAACAATCAGGGCCCCGTGGCAAAGAGAAGCCTTCTGAGGACACAGCCTCAAGTTGTGCCAGGGGGCGTTTAAATCAGATAATAGGAAAAATGTCTTCACTGAAAGGATGGTCACGCATTAGAACAGGCTGCCCAGGGCACTGGTAGAGTCACCATCCCTGGAAGTGTTCAAAGAACATGTGGATGTGGCACTTGGGGACGTGTTTTAGTGGTGGGCTTGGCAGTGCCACAGGCCAAAGTGTAGGTGACAGGAAACCCCCTCTTCCCTTCGAAATGCCTGCACAGCACAGCCCGCTGCGGGCAGGGTGGGACCCTCTGCTCCATGGTTCGGGCASAGGCAAAGCCTGGAAATTGAAAAACCTCCTCATGCAAGTCTCCTCAGCGTGCTGGCAGCGTCCCGAGCAGAGCGGGGACGTTACGTAGGAAAAGCACTTCTGAAAGCAAGCAGCTCCATTTCCATCCGCAGCAGCCCCATTTCCAAGTTCGTGTCCTGACATAGCCCCGGGAGCCGTTTCCCAGCAGGATTGCACAGGAACCTCCCCCCGTCTCCAACACAGTCTCTGTGTTCTTATCTGTGTCGATGGGCAGTAAACAACSGCGTGACACATCTGCGGGAAAACACGGGATGCCCTGGAAAACGCTGCCAGCCCCGGGCGCTGCGCGTGGCCCCGGTGCCCGCGCGTGGGAGCCGTGTCCCGCAGAGCCCGGCACCCGCGGCTAATCCAAATGAACGACTCACACTCTAACTCACCCAGATGATTTTCCAGCCGGCTTCGAGCTGAGCACGCAGGAAAGGCTCTGCTGCAAGTGGTGATGAGGAAAAGGCAAATGCAAGGTAGAAATGGTTGGCAACTCTTGATCCGGGGATGGGCCAGCTTGGCAGAGCATCCCTGTGGCACCGCGGTGGTGCTGCCACAGCAAGGAGCCGGCAGTGAGGAGCAGTGGAATGTGAGCACTTCCAGCCCCACAGGAATGACCGAGGGCTGGCCCTGCTTTCCCACCATCGCTGCTTACAGGATTCRTCCCCCCGGGGCAAAGGAAAGTGGCTGAGATCTCTTGATCTGGGAGAGGCTCGTCGCATTCAAACAGGAAATAATTCTATTTAATTTGGAAGAGATGAATGGGCTGCGCAGCTATTTCTACCCACAGAAGAGCTGCAAAAATTAAAGCCAAAAGTAACTGTTAGAGACTGCTTATTGCAACTTTCATGTGTCACGAGTCTCACCCAAATGCTCTCTGCTGAGCCCAAAGATTGTAGTGAAGCTGGCTATTTCAGTCCTGTAAAACCCAGCTGCCACAAAAAGGGACCAGCAGGGCCACTGAAAGGGGTGGGGTCCACCAGGATTCCCCCCAGACAAACAYGGTAAACACACACTGAGAGAGAGATGGAAACCCCTCAGGTCTCGGTCAGCCTGACGAGCAGGTTCCTCCTGGGGTTCGTGCCCTATTAAAAGTCATAACAGAAAATTCAGGGCCARTGGAGACTCTGTCACGGGTGAAAGGTTGGTCCACCAAACTCCACCTCCAGGTGAGACAGGTCTGCMATAATTGGAGGAAGGAAAACCCAGAAAGGCAGGACAAGTCTTCCTGCAGGTACAAACGGTGTATGATATTTAAATGCAATCCCTGCTCTGGGGCAGAAATTCCCCTCTCCAGGCAGGATCGGTGTGAAGGGSCAAAGCCCCAGAGTGAGATGCTCAGCTTCCCTGGCCCTGGCCAGGCCACCCCTGGCCCTGACACCTCTCCCCTCTCTGCATYCCCCCCGTTTTCATTCCCAGCCCCTCCATCTCTTTGCACCTTCCAGCTGCTTCCACACAAGCAGGGCACACACCATGGCAAAGATCCTTCAGCTTCCTGTGCCAAGCATGAAGAGCTCCTTGACCCCGAGTCAAGGAGGTTTTCTAGCCCCCAGAAGATTTTTGTAGCTTTTCTTGCAGCCCTCTTTGTGCTCCTACAGGCCCTGTCAGAGGCTGACAGCAGAGCTGCCGCGTTGTTCCTGGAATAGCTTTTCCAATGCTGTGTGAAGGATCTAGGTCACTCCTGACTCCTTGCTATTCCCCTTTTATAAACCCAGTGTCAGGCAGATACACAGAATGGCTCTGAATCTGCCCTGAATGATGCTTTGTGAGACGGAGTCTCTCCTCCTGGGCTATGCATTTTCCAGGCTCTCAGGGGTGGATTTGTGGATGGCTTTTCAAATACAGTGGCTGGACTGAGGCTATTTAAGGGTCCCAAGGGTTTGGCAGCAATAACCTGCCCTGCTCAGGGTTTTTGTCACCTGCAAACCTTACCACAGATTTTATGATCGTCATCATCTTCACTAAAATGACTCCATAGCTCTGTCTTTCTAATTCCAGTGCCAGTAGGAGCAGCACCTCTCCTTCACCTCAGCGCGCTGGCGTTGGTCGGGAGCTCTGTCACAAAGCCAGGCACAGCTCACATTTAACACGCCCAGTTTACAGCATTAATGATGTCCTTGCTGGTGCCGTTTCCTCAGTGATCTGCATTCAGTCTCTCACCTCACAGTGCTGCCAAGGTGCTGCTTAGAACTGCTCAGACATGGCCTGGACCAGGATGTTTTCACCAGCCCCAATCTCTCACAGCAGAGCCCACGAGTCTGTCCAGCCAGAGCTGCTTTCCRTACCAAAAGCCACGAATGGAGCTGTTTAGCCAGCGTGTGGCTGTAGGAGCTCAGTTATCCCTCCTAATATCTGATCTGGGTTCGTGGTTTCCTTTCTCAAACCATCATGACAATTTTGTAAATCCCCGGTCCCTTGGGATTTTTGGAGTTTTCAAGGCTTGCTAAATCTCGTGGTTCACAACTCAAGCAGCTTCCCAACTGATCCCTTTGTGCAGCCCAGATTTAGACTTTCCAGAGCGTCACCCTGAAAATACTGGATGTCATGGGGCTTGCACCCTCCCTAGAGCAACATGACAGATTTTCCAAGCAAAACCAGCTGAGCTGGAGCAATATTTCATAGAATCACAGAACCACAGACTGGTTTGGGTTAGAAGAGACCTCAGAGATCATCCTGTTCCACCCTTGCCACGGACAGGGACAASTCCCACTATCCCAGGTTGCTCCAAGCCCCGTCCARCCTGGCCTTGGACACCTCCAGGGATCCAGGGGCAGCCACAGCTTCTCTGGGCAACCTGTGCCAGGGCCTCCCCACCCTCCCAGGGAASAATTCCTTCCCAGTATSCCATCTAACCCTGCCCTCTGACTGTGGGAAACCATTTCCCCTTGTCCTGTCACAAAGAAAATCTTCCCAAAAAGATACATACAACCTTCAGTCACTTGTGGACTCTACATTCTGGTTTGTTGATTATGTCTTCTTTCAATTAGCTAAAATAATTAATATTGTTTTGCATTCTAAAGCGGTATTCTGTTCTGAAGAGACTAGAAAGGTGCCACCCTTGCTGGAGGGTGAGCCCAGCCAGCAGTCCATGAAGGAGCTGCAGGCTATTGGCTGTATTTTTCAGGGAGCAAAATTTAGTCAGAAAAATTGAAAGGCAATGGGGACTTCCTGGTGAAACTTTTTTTTCAGATACTCAGAACAGTCACATCATTGTAAGAAGAGCAGCAGCTGGAATCTGTCCTGTTTCATTGGAAAAGAATAGGAAAAATAGTAAATTGATGATCCCAAATTGATATGTATGTGTCAAAGAGCAGTAAGGGCAAACAAATAGCAAGACATATAAATAATAACATTTTATATTGATCAGTGAGTCCACGATGACCCTGAATCTAAGCAATGCCAGAAATTCAGTGGGAGGTTTGAGAAAAGATGACTCAAATTGAATCAATACCTTGAGCTGTCTCCTCTGTCCAATAGTTTATTATGATTCTGAAAAATCTCTTGCTTGAAATTTTTTACAATAATTCGAGAAGCTGAGCAGGTACTCTGTTGGGAAAAGCAGCAAAGAGAAAAGAAGGGAGAAAGTGCAGGAGGAGGATTGAACATGAGRACTTCTCTATTAAATTGAATTTAATTAAATTAAACTAAACACCTCAAACAGTTGATTTCAAAGCTCGGCTGGGAGCGGAAAGGTTAAAAACTGATGACAATTTTCACGCAATGTTGCCCAGGTGTGCCGGGCACCGGGAGACAGGACTTAGGGATGTGATTTACACTCTCCCCCATCCTTCGGGAAGGATCCCTGCTCTCTCTTGGCGCGGGCGAGGCCTCTTGCGTGTCCCTGCTGCTCCATCCATCCCGCAGCCCCTGCCCCGTGCCCAGCGCCGCTGGCCGGGAGCCACCAGCAGCCACCAGCAGCCACCAGCAGCCACCAGCAGCCACCAGCGGCCAACGACCCGGCACAGCGGCGTCACGGCCCGGGAACGGCGGCGCTTCCCGACACGGGGATCAAAGGGGGCTCTGGAGTCACAAATCCCTGCGGGAGGACGAGAGGTCGGCTCGGATTAAGACGTGCAGCAATCTGTGAAGGGTACGAACAGAAGAAATGAGCTATTAGGGGAAGGATTCGTGGCTGGCGGGATCAAAGAGCACCAGTAGGAAATGTTTAGAAGACGCTGGGAACAAAGGGAATTCAAMCCCATATGAGTCTATTAATAGACACAGGAAATTTATTAACAGCGGCAACAAATCAAGTGTTCAATAACTTCCTAAATTCTGCTTTTGCAGAGAAACCAGATCTTTTCTCCTAAGGCTGATGAAGGACTTGCAAGACTGCTATTAGCCAAGAAATTTAAAAAACATGCACTCAAAATAAACCAGTTTTTTACACCTACGTTTGGATAACCCRAAGAGAATCATCCTTAAAGCGTTGACAGAGGTATATAGCAACCTTTGGAAATACAAGACAACTGCTGAGTKAGGAAGGGTGCTAGGACTGAGCTATTGTGACAGCCTGGAATCAGATAATTATGGATTATATATTGATATTAAATAATAGCTAGATAATCATTTCATATTAGAATAACAGAAGGATGATAAATATGTACCCAAGCTTGGTGAGGTGCTGTGGCAAAGGCAGGGTGGGATCAAGAAAGCAGCAACTCTGGGAAGAGATTTGGGGTGAGAGGYCCTGAACTGCAAGGAGTGACTCTTTAACAGAGCGGGTTTAGCCTAAATTTSGGTGCATATACAGACAGGAACAGGTATATTGAACCAGGACAGGGGGTGTGAGCCCTGGACACGACACAGTGACACCTTGGCACTTTGCACCCAGGCTTGGAGTCCACTTGGGATGTGGAAAAGACAGAAATAGTCGAAAAGAGCCATGAGAAAACGGAGAAACAGATATGCTTTATGATGAGAAAATGTGTTCTTGTGCCTCACAAGGGAATTGATGGGGGTCACAGGGGTTTGCAGYGGCAGCCTTGTCACAGGGTCACTGTGCAAGCAGGCAGGGACAGGCAGAGCTGCCTGCAAATACCTGGGACATGAGGCCAGGAGATTTCCCACCCCCAAAAGAGTGTGCTGGTATTCACAATGGTGATCTTTCAGGCCATGAAGTCTTTAGAACAAAAATGGACCCTTTTGGGCAGACAGAGCCTGGTAAAWTCAACAGCTGGTCTCAATATAAAATTGCTTTGGGAAAGAAAACTTACGGAAGGTCCTGCAAAGTGATCTGCTGTTTGTTGGGGCTTTAATCTCTGTAAATAACCTCTTCCTCTGCCCTTTCAAGGCATGGGGAGAAGATTCCCACCTCTCCTCTCCAAGGCAGATGTCAGGTCAAAGAACATATCGATGAGAGAAGCAGGAATACTGCATGCACATGTTCCTTTAGATCTTCCTCCTCTACATCCATCCCTGTGCCGTRTTACTCACCTTTTTATTAAGTAACAGATTCAGGATAAGAAGGTCATGGACCAGGGGACATTGGGCTTTTTCTTTCAAGCAGAACGTGCTCTGTATTTATTTCATCCATGCCAGATTGAAGATCAATTTGTGGCAGAGRACAAAGTTCATTAACAGGAACATCGCAAATAGCGGGAACCAGCCTAGGCGGATATTTGGTGCCGGATGGCTGCGAGGCACTAATGAGGAGGGAAGAGGGAGCAGGGAAGGGAAGACAGCAGGAGGTTTTCTTCCCACTCACGCTGCATTATATCCCGCTCCAGCCTGTCCTCCTGCAGGTCCTGCTCCAGTGTGTCCAACRCCCCACACCTCAGGGTGCCGGTGTCCCTCTGAGGGGGTTCCCTCCCCGGGAGCTGGCCCAAACCAGGCTGCAAATGTGCTGAGCTTTTCTGGCAACACTTCAGAATAAACGGCAAACCATTTCTGCAGCTCATTTCCATTGTAGGATTAATCAAACTGAATTCCTGTGGTGCTCATATGGATGTCATATGGAAATCCCTCTGAACTCGGCTGCTGCTCATTCCAAATTAAAGCCAATGGAGAAACTTCGCTCCTGTCTCCATCTTGGCAGCTCTGAGCTCTAGCATATTCATTCCATTCAGGAAATCCCGATTACTGTGGAAATGAAGGAACACCAGGGTTGATGAAACCCATGAGGACTGTTGGTAAAACTTGTGAATTTATAGGGAAGGTGCTCAGGTGCCTGATACGGGAGCAAACATACCTCCACGTCCTATCACAACCAAGTACTCCACTTCTTAAAACAAAAGTCCTCAACAGCGTTTCAAACTGTCCATCCCTCAATGTGAATATCTCAGGAACAAGAAGTTTTCTTAAAACAAAAGCCCTCACCAGCGTTTCAAACTGTCCATCCCTCAATGTGAATATCTCAGGAACAAGAAGTTTTCTTAAAACAAAAGCCCTCACCAGCGTTTCAAACTGTCCATCCCTCAATGTGAATATCTCAGGAACAAGAAGTTTTCCAGGCCAGCACTGGCCCTCAGCAGGGGTCAGTGTCACCATCCAGAAGAAGACATGAGAAACCTCCTAACAGCAGCTCTGGAACAGYTCTGTTTCAAAGAGTTTTCTCCCCAGTTATTAGAAATCTCACCCTGTTTAATGAAGTATAGGTCCTTATTTATAATTTTTTTTGTGGTGAGAAAGAGGTGAACACAGGTTTATTTTGCTCTGAGAGTACTGATCCCTTTTTTTCCCCCTGAGAAGGAGGTCAAAGAGCTGTGGACTAGTTGCTGGACCCCAGAAGTCAGCTGCTGGTCAGGCAGAAGTTCCTTTGGCCTTAGGACGGGACGTTCAGCCTTGCACAGGCTGAACCGAGTCCAGCATCTGAACTAGGACAGCGGGAGCACCTACAGGGTGGCTCTCGCCTTCCGTCCAGCCATCGGCTTTGGTCCCTTGGGAACGCTGCAGCCTTCAGCCCGACACAGCGATGCCATTCACTTCCCTGGAGGAAAAGGGAGGAGCACAGGAATGGGCTGAGGTGGTTCCAGCCTTTCCTGAAAGGCTGGGCAGTGGTGGGAAGGTCCCACCCCGGAGCCCTTGCCCCCCCTGTGGCTCCCTGCCTGGCACCAGCGCGTGTTGCCGGCCAGGACCGGGAGGTTGCCCGGATTTGGCAGCRGGCAGTGAACAGATGGACCCCGGCTCTGCCTTCCCACCATCACTGATAACAAAGCCACTTGCTGCAGGAAACCCCACACATTGYAGGGCTTTCCAGGAACAACCTTTCCAGACTCCACCAAGCCCTGTCTGCACCAGGGGTGTTTCCTTCTGATCTTCTGCCTCGGTTTTGACCTAAAACACTCAAGTTTCTGTGTAATCCTCTAGAACAAGAAATCATTCAGGGGGAGACTCCAACATTAGCCAAGTCACCACAAGTACTTTGGAAATTGTTCAGGTGTTTTCTCCCTGAAAAGACTTGTCACACATGTCTGTGTAACTCCAAGGGTATGTAGGACAATAGATAGGAAAATATACGAGGAAAAAATTCTTCCCTGTGAGGATGGGGAGGCCCTGGCACAGGCTGCCCAGAGAAGCTGTGGCTGCCCCATCCCTGGAAGTGTCCAAGGCCAGGCTGGATGGGGCTTGGAGCAACCTGGTCTAGTGGAAGGTGTCCCTGYCCATGGCAGAGAGTGGAACGGGATGACCTTTGTTGTTCCGAACCTAAACCATTCAGTGATTCTATGGTGTCTCCATTGTCCCAGTGAAATACCTGGGTCATGGGAAGTCACTGCTACCCCCAGGGATCCTTTAGATCCACTGACCACTCACATGAGCAGCTTAGAAGACGTGMACTGAATCTCCAGAACATGAGAATTTTGTTGTTTCAGGTTTTTTTCTGGGCAATCCAGCRAGCATAGTGAGGACGGGATCTCCTGCCCTGTACCCAGCACGACCTGGTTGCTATTTAGATGAATGGCTTTCTTCAGCTGTCATCCCTACAGTGGAAGCAGGGTCTTCAGCACAGCAAGCCCAGCAGCCAGGATAGAGCAAATGGGAAACGGCACCCTCAGCTGGGAACCTGGCTCGGGAACACCGTGGGGTATCCCGTGTCACACAGAATCACCGACTGTTGGGGTTGGAAAAGCCCTCTAAGATCAAGTCCAACAGTTCCCCCAGCACCAAGGCCGCTGCTAACCCATGTACCCAAGTGCCACATTTACACATCTTAAATCCCTCCAGGGATGGTGACTCCACCACTGCCCTGGGCAGCTGTGCCAGGGCTTGACAATCCTGTCCATGAAKAAATTTTTCTCGATATCCAACCTAAACCTCCCTGGCACAGTGTGAGGCTGTTGCCTCTCATTCTGTTGCTTGTTACCTGGGAGTTCCCAAGATAAGGAGTGACAGGGGATGGCTTTGGAGTACCATGTGTAGGCTCTGGTTGCTCTACAGAACAGAGAAGGTCCCCAGCGAGGTCCATCTCTGTCAGGAAACACCACCAAGACCCGTGGGTGTTCATGGGATCCGCTTGCACAGGGTTCTGTCTGGATGGAACCCGGAGATGGTGCGTTGAAGATAATGAGGTACAGCAGTGGCACGAGGGATCCTTCCAGCTGGGAGTGACAGGCGTCTTACTGTGTCTGGGGGGAATTTGGGGACGCTGTACATCTGTGGTGTCTCTGGCTGGAATGCTCTGCAGGAAGAGRTCCTGCCCAGGGTGGGAGGAAAGGGAATGTCCGGGGGTTGCCTGTCCCCAGGACTTGGCTCTGCTGCAGGGGGTCCACCCTGGTCTTGGCAGACTCCAGTGGGGACCCAGACATGGATGGACATCACTCTGTGGCACCCAGGGGGTCTCTAGTGGGCACAGGGGGTGCAGCGGGTCACAGTGGGRTTCTGCCCTATGCCCAGAGTGTCTGGTGGGCACTGGGGCATCCACTGCCAGCTGTGGAGGTCGTGGTGGGGGTTCTGCCCTGTGCCCGTATGTCCTGGGTGGGCACAGGGGGTTCTAGCCCGAGGCTGGGGCTCATGGGGGAGCAGGTCTGTCCCGTCCCAGGGGTGCTGGCATGGCACAGAGGAGTCTGTGCCCAGGCTGGGGCTCACAGCGGGGTCTGCCCCGCGCCCAGAGTGCGGGGTGAGGCCGGGGGTCTGTCCCTGCCTGAGGACGGTCCCGAGCGGGCAGGGCCAGGGGAGTTTGTGAGGGCCGAGCGGGGCCGAGCCGAGCCGAGTCCGAGCCGAACCTAGCCGAGCCGGGCCAAGCGGAGCCGAGCCCGAGCTGCGCCGAACCCAACAGAGCCGGGCCGAGCGGAGCCGTTTGCCGAACCCAACCGACCCGAGCCGAGCGGAGCGGAGCCGAGCCCGAGCTGTGCCGAGCGCCGGCCGATCGGCTCCCGCGGCCCCGGCGCTACCCGGAGCCGTCCCGGCGGCGGGGGCGGCGCGGGGCCGGGCCGGGCTGTCCGGTCCCTCCTCCCCGATCCCCCGCCGCTCCCCCTTCGCTCCCTCCCGTTCCCTCCCGTTCCCTCCCCGCCTCCCTGCGCAGCGCGAACATGGCGGCGGCGGCGGCGGCGAGGGACTGAGCAGCGCCAGCGCTCGGCGGCCGCGCAGGTGAGGGGGCGGCCCGGGGCGGGCGGCTCAGCTGGGCTCGGTCCGGCCCGGCGCGGGGAGGCGCGGCGGGGGTCGGGCCCGCAGCCCGGCCCGCAGCCCGGCCCGGATCCCATCCCGCCTGTCAGCGCGGCCCGGCCGCCGCCTCAGCGCGGTGCCCGGGCCGGGGGCGGCTGTCACCGCCCGCACCTGCTGGTGCCCCTGCGGGACCGGCCCTCCCGGCGGCGGGGCAGCGCCCCGGGGGCTCCCCGGCCCCGCAGCCTCCCGGGCGGGCTGTGCCTCCCGGGGAAGCTTCTTCCAGGGCTTTGTTGTTCTGCCGGGTGTCCCCGGGCAGGGCCTCGGGCAGCCGCGGTACCGCCTCGCCCCGAGGCCTCGGAGCGGTTCTTGGGCCGGCCGGAGCCGCCCCCTCCGCGGCGCCGTTCGGTATCAGCCGGGCGCTCCTGGCAGGAAAGGGGAAGCGGGACCGAGCTGCCGGAGGTTTGTCGGAGGTGGCCCCCCTGCCTGCGGGCTGTGCCCGGGCGGGGTTTGTGCCCTTCCTCCCCCACGAGCCCTTCGGGGCTCAGTGACACCCTCCTGTCACCCCAGAGCGTGTGTGGGGATGGCCCCCGGTGCTCCGAGCAGGACCCCGCGCCATCCTGCTGCCGGAGGTCAGGGGTGACCCCGGGACCAGCCGGAGSAATCGCATAACCACCACGCCCGGGGAAAATCTGCGCCCCCTTCGCAGCCGCCCCGAGTCGAGTGCTGGGATAGAGCTGGGAGTGAGACAAGATTTGAGCGTTTCGTGCACAGCGAGATGTTTAAAAATAACCTCGGTGACGGCTGGCTCCTGCCGCGCAGGTTTAATCCGCAGGCTCTTTGAAGCTCCCGTGTGAAACTGTGGCAGCAGTTTGGAGTCTGGATGACTGAAGGTAGAGCTGGCAAATCCAAACAGGCGGCCTGAGTTTGGGGTGCACGGAGCAGCTTGGCTCCCTTGGGCCTCGGATGGTTTAGGTTCAGCAGCYGAATATGAAACTAATTATTTCCGTGGGGAAAGTCAGGATGTGGAGACCCAGCTCTGGGGTCCCCGCCTTTGATTTTTTGGCTGAGTTTCTGTTTACTGTTGTTGTTTATAGTAAACAGCGTGCACTGAGTGGCTGGGAACAGCCATGTGGTCGCTGCAGTTCGCAGCCAGTAATATTGGGGGAAAATGTTCTCCCACTTTGGTTCAACGCCTGAGCGGCGGCTGGGGCAGGCTGGGCCTCCTCCTCTCGCCTTCCTCCGCTTAACCCTCAACTTCTACTGGCCAGACTGTGCTCTCCCCATGTGCTTGCTGGGAATATTTGGAGTATGGGATGGTGGTTTCATTCCTTGTGCTTCATCTCAGGCTCTGGCTTGTGGCTTGGTGCTAACATGGGGAACAAAACTCGGCTCATGGGGGGCTCAGCTTGGGACAAGCTGCTGTGGGCTACAGCCCTGCATGTGCTGGTGGGTAGTTCAGGATCTGCCCAGTAGATGGTATGAAAATGCAGATGGAAATCAGGGAGTCCCTTACAACGGTCACAAGGGAAATACAGGTATTTCTGTGCTATTTAAAGTATTTATTTGATTAAAGGTTCAAATATGTTTTATTTGAAAGACATATCCTGAGCCTTGGTCCTCTTGGTTTGGTATTTACATCTTAACAAGTGACAGCTGTGCATCTTGATAATCTGCTTTTCAGTCAAATACTCAGTATGAAATAAATCAGGTGATTAGCTAATTGAAGGAAAGAAAATGCAGAGTTTAGACCAGGAGGCCCAGTGACACCCTCTGCAACTGGTGAACCTGTGCCTCTGCTTTTCCTGTGCCTGAAATTTTAATAAAGTTTAACTCTTGAGGCACTTCTCTGGAAACTTGATGAATTTTGCAGGACAATATGGTGTCTTTAAGTGAAAGATGCTGTTAGGGTATGAAATTATGATCTTATTCATGTAGCTTTGCTCAGGCTAGATGTGAGTGCTCTGGGAGCTGTGTCCCTGCTCTATGTCTAATTTAAAGGAATCTCTGAAACTTTGTTTCATAGCCTCAGACATGGAGGACCTCCAGAGATGTCCGTGTTTCTCAGCCCTATGTAAGGTCAGGTATACCTCTAAACCTTTCCTGAGTAATAGTTCTTCTTTTAAGGCTCTTCCTGCTGGCAATTCCACATCCTGTGCAGGTGATGTATGCCAGCACTTAGGCCTCCTCACCATTAGAGAGATTTTTTGGGGTGTTTAATCTAAATCTTTGTCTTGCACTTTAAACCTGTCCCTTCTCTGATCTCCAGAGCACATGGAGAACATTGTATTCCTTACATCACTCCACTCCCTACATGTCTGCAGCTCAGTTTGAAGCATTTGAAGACTTTTTTTGTCTCCCTAAGCTGACCAAGATCAGTTTTTTCTGTTYTTTTAACATGGGCATGTCTGCCCAGCTGATCTCTGCCTCTTGCCTGGGTTCTGCTTCCATCCACACTTGGCCTAAAGCGCTGAGATCAGTCAGGACTGTGTTAGTGGGGCTTCTGCAGAGCAGTTGTAATAAGTGGGCCCAAATGACCCCATTTTGGATATGTCTCAGTACTGTTATGTGACAAGGAATGCAGATCACACGTTTGTGTATTTTCACATTTAACTGTGTGTTTGTGACAGACGACTTGGTGTGCTCAGTGAGCTCCAGTTTGCAAAGCTGGAGTAGTGTGCCAGCAACGTGGGCTCAGAGCGGGGCTAAGTTAAACCTTGGCATGGTTGGGGCTCTTAAAGCTGTAACGCTTGCATCTAGAACGCCCTCTTTTTTGCTTTGCTTTTTCTTGCCTGCAGCTGAAATTCAGTTTGCAATGAGACAAACACATTTTGAGTTGTTTGCGCATCTGTTTATGTTTGAAAAGTGTTCTGACTAGGAGGGGTCCCTGAGAAGTGAGGGAAGATGCATTGAGAACAGAGCTGCCAGCTTCTCTTTCCAGGTGGTTAATCTCCTGCACATATGTAATTCAGAGACATGCCAGGGTAAAAATCATTCCCACAACTAAACTCTCAGGATAGCAGAACTGTAACTCTGACCCCTCCTTCACCCCAGCACTATGCCCTGGTATAGCACCTGCACTCCAAGTTGGGACATGAATGTTTCATCCCACTTTCTTTGCGGAATAACAGGGTCTAATCCGAAAGGAAATGCTTTTTCTGGGTTTAATACATTTGTAAAGAACTCCTTTCTTACCCAGCATAAATATGTAACAGTGGAGCCTATTATAAAATATTTGCTCAATGTTGAAGCTGATAGTGCAAGTCTGAGAATAGCAGGAAGCACAAGAGAACTTCTTTCTGCATCACCAGGACTCTGGGCTTGAAGCAAACAAATCCAGTGACCTGAACTGGTGGTGTCAGACCAGTATCTGGTGGAGCACTGGAGATCAGCACCTCCTCCTGCCTGCGAAGCTGTGCTGTCCTGCGTGGCAATCTCCCTTAGCAGGACATTTCGGAGGCACTTTCAGTTGTGAGTGGAAGGAGAGTTCGGTATAGGGACATCACTGCAGCCTGGCTGGTGCTGAAAACTCTTAATTCCCAGAGATCTCTATCTTCGTTAAATTCCCTCAAAAAAACAGAATAATGCTTAGCTCCTTTACCGAGGTTTCTGACACACACAACCTCTAGCAGATTTAGATGCTGGGATATATGGTCTGCAGTCTGCAGATTAATTCAGACACCTACCAAGTGTTTCTTCCTCTCTAGCAGGGATTTAAGCAGAGTTTGTGTCTGTGCCTCTGCTCTTTCTGGGCCGAGTCTCACGCTTTTATGCAGACTCATCCTGAGAAAAAAATCAAGAATTTGGCTGAGAACTGAAGGAAAAGATGAACGTCCGTTTTGCTGCCTCTGCTGTTTGCGTGGCAGCCTCGTCCAACAGGCCAGATGGACGGGTGATGTCTGAGCTGCTGTAGAGGAGTCTAAAGCACTTGGCTTCCTGAGAGCTGACTTGATCAGCAGCAGGAAGTCACCCCTCCAGCTCCACTGTCTGGTTGGTAACTGGTCATTGGAGATAAGGAAATAGAGCAGAATTGATGTGGTCATTGCCAGCACGAGGGAGCTGACATGGGAGTTCAGGGCAGAGCTGTTTTTTCCCTGAGACAAGCTTGTGCTTCTGCCCCTCTCCATTTCTTGCTCAGAAGTTTTTCTGTTTGTGTTATAAATTGAATGGTGTTAGCCGTAGTCAGAAGCTGAAMTCCTTCTGGAGGTGCCTCCTCCCAGCCGATGTGCACTGAGTTACCCAGCTCCAGTTAGCTTTTGCGTTTTCCAGACTGCCACAGTGTGCACAGTCCGGAAACCTCCCCGTGGTTCGAGTTCGTTTTCAGCAACGGAAACTGTAGGAGTAGATGCCAGYGGAAATTTGTGAATCTCAATCTTTGCCCATTGAGTTTCATGTGATTCCTTCCCTCTCCTGGCCGTTCCAGGTTTCACCGGACACTGGGCCGGGTCCTTTCTCTTGGGTATTGTGGCAAGGGAACAAGTTTGGTTCACCCATTGCTGGAGTGACGTCTGCTGCTGTTTGCTTGGGAGTTGGGTGAAGTAGGTGCACCCTTTTGATCTCCCAGAGTGCTGCCGATGTGTGACTCCAGGGAAACGTCCTGCCAGGAAAAGTGGGATTTGTGCCTGGGGGGAGCTGGAGGACGCTTGTGATATTTGAGTTCAGTGTTGGCAGAGGCTGCACAGGCTGAAGCCCAGCTGTGCTCCACGAAGTGAGTGAAGGGACTCCACGGTCCCTTTGGCTGCCGCTTGCGGTCACCTCCCTGTCGCCCGCCTGGACCAGGCAGTGCTGGAACTCCTCCTGCCAGCGCCCAAYCAGCTTTTGTCCACTCTGCCCTCCCCTGTGCCACTGCTGCACCTTATCCCTGCTCCTGGGCCTCTCTCCCTTCCAGTTTAGAGCAGCCCCTGCCTCGTCCCCCCACGCCGAGCCCTCTCCGCAGCATTGGAAGTGGTGGGATGCGCGTCCAGCCGTGTCTGCTGCGAGCGGGAGGGCAGCTTGTGTTCCCCTGTTCCCCCTCGCTCCCTCCTGGCTGTGGGAGCCTCCCTGGGCCGCTGCCAGGGCCTGCCTGCCCTCCCCGTGTCCCCGCAGCTGCAGGGAGGCCAGGCCAGGCCAAGGGGCCGGGCTGGGCCGCACACACTGGGGGGGGACAGACGAGCAGCACTTCGAGGTAGGAACCCGGGCTCGGCTCTGACTCCCGGCGGCASAAAACGTCCCCACCACGCGGCTGAACGTCCCCAAAACCGGCCGGTCTGCAGAGGTGACTGCTCAGGCTGAAGGTGGCTCTCCTCGGGCTGAACGGGCCAGGGGAGCTCTGCAGAGTGTTGGGCATCTCCTACCAGCACTCCCCTCCTTGCGGTCGCTGCTGCAGTGCCCCTCACTCCCCACTTTTGCTTTTCCTGCCCAGCTGGCACACGTAAGGTTAGAGAAATTTCTGCTCTGCACACGTTAGTTGAGTGAAGGGGTAGCGAGCAGGCAGAAGAGCTGATGGAGTCTGATGTGGACTGAGGAGGAAGTTGTACCAATTCCACTTTCTAAAAATAAGTCGAGTGACTGCTCCCGCAGCCCAGAGACTGCTGCTCTCTGTACGCTGTGGTTGCTTTTATATTTTTTTCGTCTTGTTACAGCAAACCTTAGATGCTGCAGTCCATTAAAGTAGTGCAGAGGCTGTGTGATCAGAGAGGTGCCTATGGAGAAAGTCTTGTGGTTTCAGTGTTTCTAGAAGTGACCTTGAAGGATCACATAGTGTTTCCTAGAGGTTTCTCTAAGGTGTTCTAAGATTTCCAGTGATGGTGATTCTGACTTTCCTCAGCAATCCACTCCAATGCCTGATTATTCTGAGATTAAGGAGCTTTGCTTGATTTCAGGCCAGTATTGCTGTACTTTAACCCCATCATTTTGACATTTCACCTTCTCTCTGGCAAGCTACCAAAGAGAAGAAAAATTCTGTAAATGTAAAAGCCATCATTGTGTAGGGTTTGATCTTCCTTTCTGCCTTTCCCTTCTGTGCTCAGAGAGCGTCTGCTGGCTCTCGGGCACTGCCTGGATTTAATGACATGTGTGTGGCAGCTGGRCAGCCCCAGTCCCAGCTCCCCTTGTTGTGTTGGCCACAACTAACAGTTCTTGATCTGTCATCTGTGCTGATGTCACTGAAAATGTGGTACTTGAGCTGACATGGCTTTTATTAAATTGTATATCATGAGTTCCGAAATTGTCTTATAGTTTATATATTTTTAATATATATTATATATAATATTATATTTTTTATATATAATATATATTTTATATATATTATAAAAAAAATATATATTTTTATAGCAAAATGTATGTCTTGAACATTTAAAGAGTTTTTGGTTAGTGATACATTTTATAAAAATCAACAAGATGACATTAAAAGTTACATTACTTCAAAACATGTTTGTTGCCCAGAGAAGCTGTGGCTGCACCATCCCTGGAAATGTTCAAGATCAGGTTGGACGGGGCTTGGAGCAACCTGGTCTAGTGGAAGGTGTCTCTGCCCATGGCAGGGGRGTGGAACTGGATGGGCTTTAAGGTCCTTCCCAACTCAGGCCATTCAGTGATTCTGTSAGACTGGTGAGACGTGCCTGGCAGGTGCCAAACTCCCTGTTTTTTGCTGGTAGCAGGTCAGTGCGAGGCAGCCCTGACCCAGGAGCTTTGGAGCTGTGTGATGCTGCCTTCGGGCTGCACAGCGCTGATTGCAATTGYGTGATTTCAGCTCAGTGTTTCTGTGCCTGCCTTCCAAAAGACCGGGGAGACATTCTCATCATCAGCTGGTGTCCTGAGTTATTAGTCAGACTCTTACAGAAAATAGCTCTTGAGGTAGTACAGCATCACTGAAAATGTTTTCAGGTGGGGTCTTTGTTAGAGTATCAGCTGCAAGTGGAGTACTGAAACCGGCTGATGTGCTGAAGGGCCATCAGCCACCAAGTGTTGTGATTGTTCTTAATTTACATCTGTGTCAGGAGTGGTTCCTAGTTCAGTAACAGTGTATAATACACGGTTCCCATGTTGTTCCCTAGGTGGTGGAAGTTTAAATCTTTCAGGACTTGGTGCTAGCAGTATTTCTGTTCTTGTGTGCAGATTACTCAGTAAAATGTCAATTTTTTTTCTGTAGCTGAATACCTGCTGTACCTCATGTTATGTACAGCTGATGTTATCCAGAGGATATTGGTCACTGATGGGCAGCAGGTATCGGCTCTAGCCAGCAAAGCCACCACCTTGCTGCTCACYTGGAGCCCTTGACTCTTACCACAAGGGGAGTAAACCATGGCAGCTGGCCGATCTCCTGGCTTGTCACATGACTCCGGAGGTGAAGTCCATGTTGTCGTTCCCGCAGCCCCAAATCGGGGGGTTTTAGGTGGCTGTGCAATGCCACGTGTCCTCCAGCASGGCAGCAGGTAGCAGCTCGCTTGACAGTGAATTGCTGTGCCTGGAGAGAGCAGGAGGAACTTGTTTCCCTTGGGCATTATCCAAGCCCTGCACTGTAGATCTGGGCAGTCCCGCTGTTGTTGCAGCATTATGGTGGGGCYGAGGGATGACTTTGGAATCTTGGCTCCTTTTCCATCACCTTGGTCTCATCTTRTGCACTGCTGGCAGAGTCTCCATTTGTGTTTGTGGTAGTGTCTGTTCAGCGTTATCTTGTGCCTGACCAGAGGACTTGGTGTGTTCTGGGGCTGCTCAGTTATTTCATATTGTTGTCAGCTGGAAAATCTGTAAATGCCCTATGATATTTTATGGCTTTATAAGCTGTACAAAATGTCCAGCAGGTACTTGAATGTCGAGCAGATAAAGTCTGTAAGAATGCCTTGTTTTCATTACTCGTTGGCAGACACTGAACATACTTGCAGAGCTGCAGGATGGACTTTTGGTTGCTTGTGGTCATGGCTTGGGTTTTTTTTATTGGTATCTACCATGTGTTATACAGAAAACAGGGAAGGGCCTCACAGTTTATTTTTTAATTTTCCAAACTCTTGGCCCTTCTGGAATGTAAAGCAGCCTAGCAACTTTTTCTTTCCATAATTAACAGCAATCTGCTCAGGGTTTCCTGCAGGAACTGGCTAGTGATTTTTCCTCTCTGGGAGTAATTCTCCTGAGCTAATATTTCTGTGTACTGCTAGATTGTTCTTTCTTTTGTTATTAAAATTGATGGAAATTTTGATGGGCACTTGTTAGAATTTCTCTGTATCCAKCCTTTGTACCCAGTAGAGGTTATTTCACCTATTTGAGTAGATACGCAGTTTTGCATCCTGGGATTTTAGCTCCTTAAGTCACAGACGAGACCGGAGTTATACACAGGATAAAAATAGCAAGCGGTAATTAATACCCATCCTTGGTGAGCCTGGCTCTCCTGCTTTCTCTTGACATSTTGCACTGCAGCAATTTCCTTTCTTTTCCTAAGAAATAGATGAATTAATATCTCTCTACATGAGTGAGAAAATAAAACAAAGATGGTTGTTTCCTGCCCTGGCACACCACTCCCTTGGGGTACAGTGAGTTTCTGGTAGCTCTTCTCCTGGGCAGCCCTCTGCCTTGATTGGGCTGGAGCAGGCCAGGCACCAGGAGGAATGGCACAGCCTCTCCCAGACATCCCCCTTTCCATCTATCAGGGCTGGATTGTCTGTCTCAGTGCTCCAAGCAGCAGAGACCGACTCCTCTTCAGCTCTAATAGGGGTAAATCCAGGTTTTGTGGCTCTGCTCCATGCCCTGAGGGTTTGGAGATTTTATCTTTCTCATTTCTTTAGCAGATGGGGCAGATCAGTAGGAACTATTTCTCATCTGTCCTTGGTTTGCACAAGAAGAATCAGCTGCTGGGAGTGTTGGAGGGGAGAGCTTGACTGCAAGTCTGGCTGTGCTGCTTGGCAAGGAGACCTTGGGTTTTGTCACTCTAAGGATAGATTTTTATATATGTATACACACACACACACGCGCACACACACACACACACACACATTAAAGGCATCATTTTACCTTGCCTTCTCTGAGAAAGTAAGTTCAGGAGGGCAGAGGGAGTCATATTTGGAAGGTTTGGGAAGGTTAGCTGTACGGATGTTGAGTCAGGAACAGGGATTTGTATATGGATCTGTGAAGAATTCATCCTKGAGTGTGACTGGAGCCGTGGGCCCCCCACCCGTTGTCAGTAGGGACATGTCTGTGTTGGTGCTGGACCCCAGGAAGGTAAGACATACTTAACTCCAGGGAAGGTCATTCCTTTGTGCTGGATGAGGGAAGAGAGCACCTTAGGCACTCCAGTAACATGCGCAGTGATTGCTTTGATGCCATGTGAGCCTTGAGGATGAGGTTTCACGCRGTGTATTTTCCTAAGGGATATTGCTAAGCATTCCATTTAATTGTTAGGCTAGATTACAGAGGGAAAGCAGAAGGAAAATGTAATTGTAGGTGTATGTAATCATCATTATCCCCCACATCTCAGTATTTAGTTCATCAGAGTGGTGATTTCGTCCCTCACCTTTTCTTCAGGGCTGGTTTGCTCTCCTCTGCTCCCTGAGCTCTCATCTCCCTTCCTGCCATTTCAATGGAAACCCTTGCCCCATGTGTCTCTCCCTAGGGATCACCCTCTTCCCTTGTGCTTGTGTGATACAGGTGGTACTTTAAGGGATTGGGTCATCTCCTTCCCCTCTCTTTCCAAGGTTTTCCTCATTTACATTTCTGTTGTGTCCCCTAATTACCATCCCTTTGGTTTTTTATTCCCCTTCAAGCTGCCTTTCCTTGCTTATGGTCTCCTGAGGATGTTCTGCTGAAACTTTATCAAACTTACATTACTGGAAATAGTTAATACAAAATTTTCTTTGACGAATTCTCACATCCTGCTTGCAGCATCACTGCACAGTCTGTTGTGACATTTCCAATAGAGACRCAACTGGAACTCAGTCCTTTCTTCCTGGGTTGCCTCCTGTTTCCCCTTGCTAGGGASATAGCAATACATTGTCACCCTGGCATTTAGATACATTTATTTCATTAGTTAGTATTACAAACCATCTATGTATTTATCCACCTGATCCTCCCCTCCCATATCTTTAATCCCATGAAGTTTAGGTTTTAATAAAATACAGTCCAGTAGAGAATTAAGTATAAGGTTGATTAAACATTTTTACATATATATATATATATATATAAAATACCCATTCTGGGGCCACAAATATCACATGTGTAACTGCTATCTGGCAAAGCAGCCGTGGCTGACTGTGGAAGGGGGGCTGTACTAGCCTGTCTGGTGATGATATGGAAACCATGCACTGGTTTTTAATGTACTCCTGTTTAAATTCTTATTTAAAGACTTTGAAGCTTCCTATTGTGTGCTTTTGTGAGGGGCGAGTTTGTAACTGCCTTGGGCAGAATCYCATTTCAAGGTCTCCTGTAAGCCATCTGCTTTCAGTAATAGCTCTTAGCTTTGACATTTGGCTCTGTGCAGACTGAAATAGCCACATTGCTGCAAAACTTTACTGCCTGCATCAGTTTGGGCTTCCTTTGGGGTGCTCTGCATCACACCCTGCCCTTGGGGTGCACCCTCCAGCTTGGCCCCAGGGGAGGGGAGAGGCATGACCCAGCACAGGAGTGGGAGATGCACCATATCCTGCACCTCTCCATGTTCTGGGATTGCCATGAGAGGAAACCCAGGTGCAAACCCAGCCTGTGGCCTGGCTCTGGTCACCAGGGTGTTGGGGTATGGTCAGAATATGCTGGGATCAGGCTAYGGAACCCCATGCATGGTAAATCTTCTTTGCTTCCAGGTGTCCTCCGTGAGTTGCATGTTGGGAACACTGCTGTGCCACTCTGTAACCCAAGCCATTCCTCTTCTAAAGTCAGGAGTCTTTAACTTTTAGCTGTGTGAGTCCTGCTGACACCAAATAGCTGTAACACAGATGGTTCAGTGTTAGAAACAGCAGCCTAAGGCACAGAGATTCAATTCCTTGCTTTGGCATGTTYTTCCCATATGGCACTGAAGTCCATCAGTCCTTTGCTTTTCTTTATGTARCAGGCGCCTCACCTGCCAAAAAGCCAGTCCTTTGTGTTGAGTTTTGTTACAGTGCGTTTGGAAGAGCTCCATGGAGGTGGTAGAGGTCAGAAATGTCTCTGCTTAACACCCCGAAACAGAGACCTGCTGCTTTTCCCAAAACTCCTTCAGAACAGTTGTGGAGAGCCATGGTGTTGGTGGCCTCGTTCCCATCAGGATGTGGGACACGGGCAATGCTCACCTCRGAGGCAGAACCTCAAAAGTGACTTCAGCAGTAGGATCAGCCATGAAGGGCTTGCTGAATTAATTCTGGAGCGTAGTGAAGCTTCCTTAACCCCCGCTGTTACCACAGGGCATCTGKATGGTTAGCTTAAGTCTGCACCACATCAACCCATGTTCAGGGTGGGCCTGTCCCTGTCCCTGGCAATGGGAGGCAGCCCAGGCCTTGGCTCCAAGCCTTGAGCATGGCACTGTCTGGGGAGGAGCAGCATAGCATCGTCTGTGTGCTGTGTATCCCTGCCCATGTCGGGGGAGTTGGAGCAGGAGGATCTTTGAGGTCCCTTCTGACCCAAAGCATTCCATGATTCCRTGTTGCCTTGCATGGGAAGGTGTTAGGTTTTGCACTGTTTTCTTTCTTGGGTGGTGGGGGTTTCTAAGAAACAAACCAGCACCAGTCTTAAAAGCAGCTCTGATTTTTCACCAGTGCATGGACTTCTTAACAGCAGTCGAGCCCCAGCTTTGCAAGGAGGATTTGAAGGGCTGGAGTGCTCACTCCCCTCACTACAGAAACGACAGCCATGGAGCTGTAACTCCCAGCTCGTCAGTAAACAAGTGTGTATTGAGAAGATTCATCCTGTTAAGGGTCTTCCTTTAGCAGACTCAAGCCAGATTATCTTACTTGGCTTTTATTTAAGCCCTTTCATCTCTCCGTTTCTCTCAGCCTGGTTATCCTGTTCATGGAGCATGCCAAATGTATTGTCTTTATTGCAGCCTCTTGGGTCTTTGTGGAGAGCAAGGTCTGCTCACAGTGATAYGTGTCAGGATGTTTCTGGTTTGATCCAAGGCCTGTGCGGGGGGGTTTTATTGGTGGGGGTTTTTTTTGGGTTTTGGGGGGGCTTTTTTGATAGGAAAGGAAACCTTTATTGGAATCCTGCAAGGTTTTATTTAGTTTCCTTCACAGTCATGAGCAGTGGTAACTGCTGTAGCTTCCCTCACGGTGGTGATTCCTCCCACTGGTTCCTGGTTTTCGTATTCATCCTGAGGGTGATCTCTTGAGCTCGACTCAGCAGTGTCTGATGGTCCAGCTGCCATTTCCTAGGAGGTGGAYCCATCTCCTTTCCACATCAAGCTGAAGGTGTTCAAAAGGAAGTCATAAAGTCGATATTTTCATTGTAGAGACATGGTCTATCCAAGTTTTTCACATGTTTTTGTCTTTTAAAATATGTACTCCCATGAGATCTGGCTCAGGGGCTGAGGAAGTGTGTTACTTGTGATCACATCTTCAAGACACCTCAGTGTGTTAACACAAGAATGTGTTTGTGAGGAGCCTGTCATGAAGTCTGGAGTTTATCAGTCCACATGGTAGAAAGATAAAATTAATTCCAGAGAACAAGAGATGTTGGAAATGACACAAAATCCCTCTGGTAGAAAGAGGAGTAATGGTCTGCAGCCATCAGATATTTCAGATCACACAAGGGGATCAGTCCTCCATATGGAAATACCAACATTCACTGTACARTGTTACTCTGAAACATTCCCTGGTGTGACTGTAAGGACCCTCTAGACCTGATGAGGGGAGATGCTTCCAGAGGTGCTGTAGCTTCATCAGCCTTTTTTCAGAGCTGCCAAAAACGTGGCTTTGCACAGACAAGGAGAAATAAAACTCCAGTCTTGCCCAGGAGGATGGTAACAGGGAGGTGGAAGGAAGTAAAATCGTTGGTCAAGATAGATTCTGACTCACCTCCTCAAACTGCGGCTCCTCTCTCCTGAGGGCTTCCTTCAGGTTCCACATAAGCATTTGTCATTTTGGTTTAGGACTCCTTGCCTGCATGTCTGGCTCTGAGAAGGCTGGTGCTCAGTCCCGGGAACTGTCTGCTCATCTTTGGCTTCTGCCCAGGAGAGGGATCAGTCCCCTGGCTCATCAGAGCACGCTTTGGGAGGGAGAACTGGAGGTTTAGATCAGCAAAAGTTCTGGTGTTCACAGGTCAGGCAGAAGTCTGAGGAACCAAGTCCAGTGTGAAAACCAAAAGCAGTAAGAGGTGTCAGATCATGCGCTGACAGTCCTCTGATTTCTCAGGCTTTTCTTTCTCCACCATAGAAATTAAAAATGGCAAAAAAAGATGTTAAATGAGCAAGCAGGCTGAGATTGGACAAGGCTTTTCTGCCAGAGGTTGGTGGACACTGAACAGGCTCCCCAGGGAATGGGCACGGGCCCAAGGCTGCCAGAGCTCCAGGAGCATTTSGAAAATGCTATCAGGCACAGATTGGGATTGCTGGGATGTCTGTGCAGAGCCAGGAGTTGAACTCTGATCTTTGTRGGTCCCTCCCAACTCAGGATATTCTGCGATTGTATGATCTGCTCATCATGTGCCTGGTTTTCTGATTGGGTTGGGATGCCATTGGATGCTCCTCCTGCGTAACCTATGGTCACATAGGGGCTTCCAGAATGGAGCTGAAACAGGACCCAGCATAGGCTGAGCCTCCAGCTAGGAGGCTGGAATGGCAGCACCACTGTCACCCACGGGGGGCRGGAGCTTACAGTGCTGCCCTCCCCTTTCCTGAAGGATTTTGTAAGGGACAGCTCTTTATTGCTGGAAACATTGATAGTGTTTGATGGAAAGATGACTGTGAAGAAAACCTCAGCTGAAGCAGAGGTTACATGGAAGGGATTTTTAGTGGCTGCAGTGGTCGTGGYGCTCCAGACCTGTGCTTTTGTGGGGAAAAAAATCAATGACTGCAGGCACTTTGCATCATGAGAAACCATCAGGATTCCTTGTGGCAGTCCCATGGGATTTCCAAGAAGTGTCATTCTCACAGTTCTCTGGCAACATGTGGAGTTACCTTTTTTTTTCCCCCAATCCTAATCTATGGAGTGTGTATCCAACCTAATGAAACCATTTTTCAGCTTCCCTGTTGGTGGTTTTCTTCCTCTTCTCTCTGAAAGCCTCTGGCCTGCTGGCAAYGGCATTGTCCAGCAAGGTTTGAAGCTTGGCACGCTGTCAACAAACCTTCAGGTCCCCTTTCAATCAAACATGGTAGCGCTGAGATCCAACTTGGATTCCATCCCAAGGTTCACCATAATCATCCTTGTATAACAGGAAGTCCAGACAACCCCAGGAAATAATTCAGATGTGACTGGTGCCTTGAGTGGAATAAAGAAGTGCGTATAAGAGACATTAAGAGCCTCAGCTCTAACTCTTTTCATAATTATGCGCTCCAAAGGAGGGGAGGCCTTGGAGATAAAGGGATTACATGCATCTCATGAGGTCTGGAGAGATGGGACAGCATCTTCCACCCACATTTTCTCATTTTTGTTTTACTGACAKAGCAGTTGCTAGATTTGGTGGAAGAATATTGCAGAGCAGGCTCCCCTCTAACCCTGCAGTTCCCTTCCAATCTGGCACAGGTAAATTGAATCAGTCTACCCTTAGGGATGAGCTTTTGGAAGAGCCTGTTGGCAAGAGCAGTGGGGGGAGAACTTAATTAGATTAAGATGCATTTCCGCAGTGTTTGTGCTGCGGGCTGTGCGGTGCTGGAGAGAGCAACGCTAGGAGCAGGGGATGCCCTGGGATGCTCTTCAAGCCCTGGCTGCCTCTCTGCTGCTTAAGGAAAAGGAAAATGCGGCAGAGGTGTGAATGTCGGCGTAACCCAGCGCAGAGTCAGCAGGGTGTGGACAAACCGTGTCTGGCAGGAGGGCAAGGGCTCTGCTTTTCCTTGCCACAGCACAGCAGCCGAAGCAGTGATGTGAGGGGCAGGGTTTGGCTGGGCACCCAGCCTGCACTCAGCTCTTGCTTGAGGCCTGGGTAGCAATGGCCCATGGGGGCTCCTTCTTTGATACTGTTAGAAATGCTGGTTTGCTTTTCAATGTCTTTGTAATTTCTAAGGTTACTTGTTTACTTCTCTTGGTAACTTCCTCCATGAGGAAGTTGCGGGTCTRTTAGTTTCCAATAAACATTTCCTTCTCTGTGGTATAGAGTTGGGAATTTTTTAGTTTTGTAGGTTTGCTCTGCTGCACTGGGAAGGGATAATTTGGAGTCCCCASTTCTCTCCCTTCATGCTACTCATTATTTTATATGCCTCTCCTGTGGTCTCTCTCCTTTTCATTACTAATCAGGTCTAGTCTTTTCAATCCTCCTTTGTGTGATAGTTTCATTTTACAAAAGCTGAACTAGTTTCTATCAGCTCAGTTGATGTGATCTTACTCATATCAAAGGTGTTTAACAGCCGCAGTCCCGTGTACTCACTGCAAGCTGAACTTAAATTGTGTCAAGTTCTGTGCTGCTTTGCGATTGCAAGTGGGAATGTTTGTTACAGCTGTCTTTAAATTTAAATTTGGATGTTTTAAATGAATTAAATATGAACATGAATAATGCAGCTGGTAACRTAGCCTTTCTGCAATTAAATGCAAACTTTTTCATTTTGTCTCTCTGCTTTCAGGTTTTGCTATGCCACAGTGTTTGTACTGACTCTGCTGTCTTGTAGGAGTGATGGGGAACTAGAGCCCATGACAGTTCAGTGGAGCCCTTGGCACTTTTGATATCTCGGTGAGTGAAAGTTGTTTGAAACTGTGGGAAAGKCACTTCATCTGCTACTAAAGGCAGCAAATGAGTTGGCCTTTTTACATTTTTAAGGTAGCATCCTGCTGAAATGAATTCGCACACTGATCCGTCCTTTCAGGTTATAAACTCTGGACACCAACACTCCGTAACACAGTAGCCCGTGCTTGGAAGATTTTCTTGATCTCCACAAGCAGGAGAAACACAGCTTTTGAAAACAAGGAGAGTTTTAACTGTGGTGTGCTGCTCTGTACAAGTGCCAAGTGCCTGGGGATGGAGCATTGCAGCATGTGCTGGGCTGTGGAAATCTCAAAGGCTTTATTGGATGCAACAGTAAGATTGTGTCCTTTGTGCCATGGATCCAGCCAACAGGCCCTCATCAGGGGCATGTTTCTGTCTGAGGTCATTCCAGAAGATCTGTCTCTGTGGATAGCCCATTTTTCCCCTTGGATACCAGACTGTAGCTTCCGCTATTTATTACTTTCACATTTTTTTAGTCTTCAGTCCCTGAATGGAGTAAAGGCCACGTCCATTGGTACCACGGTGCTCCTGTCCTGCAGTGCCTGTAAGCTTGTCTGTTCTGCCATTGACTTTCTTCTCTCTACACTGAAATCTCCTCACTGGGGTATTTCAGCCTTGTCAAAACCTATAGAGTGGTTCCTCTTGCCTTCCARTCCGCTGTCAGTGAGATAAAATCCCTGGGTGTTTCAGGTTGGAAGGAGCTTTTGGAGGTTGTCTGGTCCAATGCTGCATACAGAGATAGGCTGACTTTGAAGTCAAACTCAGCTACAAGGTTAGATCAGGCTGGCAGGGGAGGGAGCTGGTGATGTTTGGAGTATCTCCAAGGAAATTTTACAACTCCTCTGGGCAACTGTAAATCACAGTCAGTGGAAATTAACAATTCCCAAGCCTTGTGTTAGCAAAGCCCAGGGGCAGCAGAGGAGCAGCTTCGATCTCTGCTCTCTGTGACCAGGGCCAGGACCCAAGGGAACAGCTGGAGCTGTGTCAGGRGATGATTAGGTTGGACATCAGGARAAGGTTCTTCCCCCAGGGAATGGTCATGGCCCCAAGGCTGCCAGAGCTCCAGGAGCATTTGGACAATGCTCTCAGGTATGCACAGGGTGGGATTGTTGGGGTGTCTGTGCAGAGCCATTTGGCGATTCTTGTGGATCCTTCCCAACTGTGATTCTACCAGTTTCAGGGGGACTGGAGTACACAGCTTCTGTCTCCATGGCTGAAGAACGTCATCCCTGCATCCCAGGGCAGGAACTGGTCCATGTCCCTGGGATGCCGTGAGGCTGGTGGCTCCCATCTGGCCGCGAAGGGCCAGCTGCCCCTGGGCACACTAATTATTTTGCGCCTTTTTTTCTTTTCTTTTTTTTGAGTTACGATTTTGCAGGGTTAACCCASGTTTAACTCACGTGTTGCTGTCCTGTGGTGGGAGATGTGTGGGGGACATGGCTAGTGGAGAGCTGTGGAGGAGGCTCGCAAAGGCTGGCAGGAGTCGGGTTGGGGCTGTCTCATTTGGACAGTTGGGGCTGGGCTGTRTCATTTGGACAGTTTTTTGGAAGCATATTTGAGAGTACAGTGTCATTGAGCTGGCACTCATGTGGCTCTCAGCAGAGAGGGACTCCACATGCAGCGTAAGTCATCTCCTCCTCTGGGGAAGAGTCACCGTTTATTTAAATAGGTGCAACATTTACAATGTCTGATTCTCTTCCATGGCATGAGATCTTGCTGAGAACCTGCTACAGTGTTGGCTGAGAGATACCAGCAGTCAGCTCTGTGCTTTACCAGTATCACAGAATTACAGAATCATTAAGATTGGAAAAGACCTTCAAGATCATCAAGATCTTGACACCACCACATCCTCTAGACCAGAGCACTAAGTGCCACATCCAGTCGTTTCTTGAACACTTACTCCACCACCTCCCTGGGCAGCCTGTTCCMGTGCTTGACAACCCTTTCCATGACGAAGTTCTTCCTGATGTCCAACCTGAAGCTCCCCTGGCACAACTTGAGGCTGTTTCCTCTTGTCCTGTCACTTGTTACCTCAGAGAAGAGCCCAACCCCCACCTGGCTGCACCCTCCTGTCAGAGAGTTGTAGGGAGTGAGAAGGTCCCCTGAGCCTCRTTAGGGTTATTCTGCCTGAGGATGGAGGGTGCAATAGTGCACCCTCATCCTGGGTCACAGCCTTCCACAAACCCTGTCTGAGCTGCTCAAACACAGTCAGAAATGTTCTCTCCCAATACTTCTGCAGGGAAGGGTCACACATCCCTGCCAGCAGGACTCTGAGGAGCTCAGGCTGAAGCAGCTTTTCAGAAACCCTCAGAGTGGCACAGGAACTCCTGTGCCGAACAGATGAGATTTATGTGTGTAGGTACTTGAGAAAGTCCCACAGACAGCAGAGGGGCAGAGCCAGAGATGGCGAATGCTTGTCTGGTGCCTTTATGTATAAACACCTTTCAGGCTGGGTTTTTATGTCTAGGGGACTTTTCATGCCAGGACTGGTAGTTTTTAATAAAAATGACTGAAGAAAATTATGAAAAGAAGCTTTAAAAGTTGTAAATAACCTTTCACATGTAGGTTACCTTCTGCTATTGAAAGGGAAAGCAACTTTACTCCTTTCACAAGTGTGTACAGACACACACTATTTAGGAGAGAGGCAATAAGTGCACCTTTTGATTTGGATTGAAAAAAAAACAGAGATTTTTTTTCCTTTAGTATTTAATATTCCTTCAGTATTTTTCTTCTCAGAGTATTGCTCAGTGTTGCATGTAAAGGCTGTAGTTTGTAGAGCTGTTATAGAAAATTAAACTCTTTATTTCCCTAACATTTAGAAAAAGCCTGGTTTTCAAAATACCAACTTCTTGCCAAGTTGGATCTGTAAATAACCCTTTAAGCAGCGAGTTGGTGCTTCATCCTGAGACAGCTTCCTCTTCCATCCTCCTCCTGATTGCCCCACTGTGAACAAAATGGAATTATATTGATACAATTAATCTTTCATTAGTTAGTGGAGTGTCAAAACATGCTATTCCTGGCTTTCCCGACGGCTGGTTTGTGGCTGAGCCATTCATTTGGATGTTTCCTGGCAGGGCTTGGCAAGGCTCGGTGGGTACAGCAGGCCCTGCCCTGCGAGAGCAGCTGCGCCAGAGCACTGGGTCCCTCCACGTGTCCAGCACGCATCTCCCAAGAGCTCCGATTTTTCAGGAATATTTCTTTATAGCAAGAATGCAAATGCTTTTGCTTGTTGGGAACAGTCCAGCCAGTTTTCCTCCAACCAGGAAAGAAAAATGCAGCACAACTTGGACACTTGTGGCAGTACTAACAGCAAAAGTATTTCCTGGGTCATTGTCCAATTTCTCATCCTTATTCCCCAGAACTGCTGTGAGCAATTTGAATTGCAAGTGGCGAGCTGGGGATTGCTGTGCTGCTTTGCCAGAGTTAATGTTATGTTACCATGTGTTTTCTTTCATAAATTCCAGCTCTGCCTTCCTTTGTTAGTGAGTGGGAGCAGCCCCTCCTTCCACACRCACACTCTGGACCCGCTGTAGGGTTAGCATGGAGATGGGCATGTGCTCCTTGTGCTTATTTATRCTGTTCCTGCTCCTATGAATTTGAAGTTGTCCACAAATTGAATAAAGTCTTGTAGTTTCAGGGGGTGAAGTTAATTGTGTGTGTGTTCTGTGCAACTCTGGGTGACAGACCATGTGTTCCTCCCCCACTGTGTGAAGGGTTAATGGTGCAGATGACTGTGTGCTCCAGAATGAGGAATTTTCTCATCTTTATTTCTTTTGTCCTAGACATCTTCAGTTCTCTAAGAGCAAGCCAGTCCCAGGATAAGGACAGCAGCAGGTGATAGAATGCGGAAACCAGGCCCTCAGAAAGGTGAGCAGTGGTGCTTTGTACCGCCAAGGGCCCTGCAGTGAGCTGGTGTGGCCTGGAGGGCCAAGCACCTTGGGAGGCTGACAGTGGGGTGGGAGCTGAGGGCATGTGGTTGGAAGCCTGAAACAGAGCTGTGTGTTTCTCCATCAGTGCAGAGAGCAGTTTGTCAATCCACCCCAAGATAGGCAGAGGAGAGACCCTTTTCAGGGCATCCCTGCAGCTCGTGGGGCGCAGTGTCAGCAGCGAGGGTGCTCTGCAGAACCCACAGCACCATCTGGCAGAGCTCCCAGCGTGAGGCAAACTGCCTCTGCTGGCACAGGCCTCTCCCCTCTAATGAGGCATGAAACCAGAGACCAGCCTACCTTGTGGAGAGGAAATCTGTCAGGAGGTTACTGCTGCCACCGAGTCCCTCAGCCCCTCACACAGCACGTGCTTCCTGGGTCCTGCATCCCCAACAAGARGGGTGAAGCAGAGCAGGCTGCCTGCAGCTGAGCTGCTCTGGCTTCTTGTGCTTAACAAAAATATTGATTTCCTTTAGTGCTGTGCCATGCATGTGCGTTGGGCTGGAGTGATCTCATCACATGCGCTCCGGAGGAGGGGGGGAGGGAGAAGCGAGAGGATGGAGCATCCTCCGCAGCTCTTTGTTCACATCTGCTCCACACTCCCAAGGTTTATTGCAGGAGATTTCTATGCTCAATTTCTCTCTTCCCTTTATTTTTTTTAAATGTCTCCTTTGCTTCTGTCGTGGTTCATCTTACAGCAGCATTATCCTCTTCCTAACACTGCTTGTCCTTTAATGAAGTGAAAATAAATGAAGGAAAGCAGGGAATGGGGAGACCCTGCTGTGAGGCAGCTGGAGGGCTTGGCAATAAAGGAGGCTGGTTGATTAGTCAGCAGCGTGGCCGAGGCCCGGGCTGSCTGGATTTAGCCTCACACACAGCTTGTTCCCTGTGCTCATGGAGCCTCCAGCCAGCCTGGCTCTGTGACCTGTGCTTGCAATGCCGTGCCGTGGGTTGCAGAGGCAACACCTGCATCGTGCGCATGTGGGTTTCTGTCCTACTTACCTGCTTTTTTAATAATGCGTTGAACTTCCACTGTTTCTTTGTTTGTCTGCAGAAATTCTTGTTTCTCTCCCTCTCTGCTGCTTTKGTATCCTGCTTAATGAGGATTTTTGCATGTTAAAGGTTAAGAACAGAAATGTACGTTTGCCTGCACGGTGTGGTGAGAGGCTCCTTTGAGTGCACGGATGCTGTTAGASCTGTCCTGCAGCACTGAGGGGAGCCTTACCCACCCGGGGGGCTCTTTTGCTTCTGACTTAAATACTTCAAGCCCTTTATTCTTGTTTGCTTAGGGAGATGGCACAATACTGTCCTTCATGGTAATGCATTTATAGGAAGGGTGTCCTTCAATCCTTTTCATTCATTTATGTCTCTCCAAGGAGGCTCTTTGTCTGGTCCAYGTCTAGTGACGCTGTGGCCACACTCCCTATGTCCCTCGTGTTCATTTAAGGGATGCTGATCTGGCATCCCTCCGTTGGGCTGGAGGCTGTTGGAGGCAGAGTGGGCATCCCCCACTTCTTGCTCTGTCACTCTCCAGAGCTGTAAAACCTACATGCCATCCTGTCCATTGTGCTGAAAAGAACACATCAAGAAGAGAAGATTGCAAAAGTAATTGTCCAAAAGCAATTCCAGACACGTTAAAACACCCCAGGCCACTTTAGCAGCAGCTCATAGCCTGCCTCTTTCAGCTACTTGTCAGGAGATTTCAAAACTTTTCCTGTTTTCTTTGTCTTTCACAAGGAACTGCTTTTCATGGGCGCAAGGCACATTTTGTAGGGGACTACTGAATTGTTGTTTACAATAGTCCTAAAAATGCTCTGTAAAATGAAGGAGCTGGAGTGCAGCAGCACTCGCAGGGTCTGGCAGCAGCAGGTCGAGGAGGTGGCTCAGGGTGAGCCCTGCCGTGGCACAGGAGTCTTCTGTCCCTCCATTGGGCTGGAGCCAGTTGGAGGCAGGGATGAGTATTCCCCACTTCTYGCTCTATCACTTTCCAGAGCTGTCTTTAATTTTTTTTGTAGCTCTGAGGCCCAAAGCTCTCATGAGCAAAGACAGCTCGGATGAGCTGCGCTGCAGAGCTGGTGCTGCTTTGCTGTGCTCTCTTCTGAGCTGCAAGGGACACATKGAAACATGGTATTGTGCGTGGAAAGGGCAGTTGTGCAGATTTTCAGAGAAGTCCTCTCCCCATCTCCAGAAACGGTCGAGGCTGTTTGTGTGAAATAATCTGGAGTTGATACACAAGGAGCGATTCGGCACATGAAGATTTACATGAGCTGTTTTTAGTGGCTGTTGTGTTTGTTCTCTCGAGCCCTCCTTCTCATAGCTAAAATGATGGAGCTCCAGCAGTTTGCTGCCCTTTGTTATTGCTTGTCACTGGGGGAGAACAGTGGCTGGTGGAAACTAGCAGGGATTAAGGTAGAAATGCAGATACCTCATGTCAGGTACCTGCATGAGCTGTGGGGAGGAAGGGGGCACACCTCAGAGATCAAGGCCGATCATCCATGTTACCTGGGGTCATGACAGGGAGGTCACTCCTCTCCTCTGAAGTGCCTGTAAAGCAGATAGTGTTGAAGGGTGCATTAGCTGGCTCCTTTCCCTGACACAAATGCTCTGTTTCTTGTCTCAGCCATAGACTGGAAAGATGGTAAAAAGCACAAGTACAGCCGCCCATCAGAGTCCCCCTCCCAGTACCAAGGTAAGAGAGCTCCCTTCTTCCTCCCCTGTTCTTTCTCCTCTCTTCTTCSTCCCCCCTTCTTTTTCCTCCCTTCTCCCTTTTGTGATTGCCTAAAATTTTTTAACCTGCTTGGGTGTGGGAAGCTGTAGCATGCCTAATTAGTTTACAAAAAAAGCTGGTTTTGGACAGTCCTCATATGTTTAATTCTACCCCCAGTCAGCAGTGGCTGAGAAGATGCTGTGGTGAGCAGAGAGCTGAGCTGGCTCGTTTTAAATCTGACGAGATCGAGCASATCTGTGTCTTACTGCTCTGCCATGAGTGCTGATGTTGACAGTGCCCATGTTTTCACATGCACCCTAGATGTAAGGAGCCTCTCATTCCTCCACGAGCTCCTGTTCCACGCTCACAGCAGCAGCTAGCCAGTCCTTGCTGCTGGAGGAGACRTGGGATGGTCTGTACTCCCCCTTCCCCAGCAGCAGGAGTTTGGCCCTTTCCCAGCTGAGGCGGTGCTGACGGCTCCGAACACATGGCGAGGGCTGGTGGTACTGGCACGGGAGTTGGTCGCTTCTTGCTCCCTGTGGAGGTGAGGTGTCCCGTGGGCAGGGTGGGCTGTGGCCCCATGCACAGTGCCTGCAGGGTGAGCTCATCCTACTGGCAGCTCCTGCTTGCCCTCAGGGTGGATGTGCAGGTGACTTCCAAGTTTAGGAAGTTTATGTAAGGCTTGTATAATTTAGTAAAAGATTTTAGGGCCTGTGTTTTACTTAGAGAGTATAAGAAGGTGATGTCCTTTTGTCCTTATATTGTCTGTGCCCTTGTAATAMGAAGATGATGTCCCTACTTCACACCAAGTACGGAGCCACAAGAAAAGAAATKATTTCCTGAGTTAAGCCGTTTCTAGCAGGAAACACATTTGCCTTTGTGGAAGGCTCTCGTGTGCTTCTTAGAGCCCTTGGGAAAGCTGAAGTGGCTGCTGTGCCTCAGGGGCTTGGTGATCCTGGGCCCTGAGGCGAGTCTCAGCRTGGTGGTTCTTGGGCACGTTGGACTGTGGGCCACCGTCAGCCCTCRCTGTTCTCTCTTGGAGCGTCATGTCCAGAGAAGGGAACGGAGCTGGGGAAGGGGCTGGAGCACCAGGAGTGGCTGAYGGAGCTGGGGGGGCTCAGCCTGCAGAAAAGGAGGCTCGGGGGCACCTTCTGCCTCTCCGCAACTCCCTGAGAGGAGAGGGCAGCCAGGGGGAGCTTGGGCTCTGCTCCCAGGGGACAAGGGACAGGACAAGAGGAAGCAATCTGTGCAAGGGTGAACATTAAGAGAAAATTTCTTCACTGAAAGGATTGTCCTGCCCTGGCATAGGCCAGGATGGAGTCACCATCCCTGGAGGTGTTGAAAAAACATGTGGATATGGCACTTGAGCACATGGTTTAGTGATGAACACTATGGATTTATGGTTGAACTCGATGATCTTGGAGGGCTTTTCCAACCTGAACGATTTTGTGATTCTCTTCTATGATCTTGTCCATCCCTGTCTATGCTTATACTGAAGTACAGTGAATCACAGTTTGGGAAAGACCTTCTCCAAGGGAAGGAACATTTTAGCACCTTTGTCACCACACATTGAGCTCCACATGAYGTTACAGGGCACTGTCACAGCTGACCTGGCCTGTGCATCCTCAGCCTTCAGGGTGTTGGGGGCTCCATTGCAATTTCCCCTCTGCTCCATGTGCTGCAGATCCATTTGCAGGTGGCAGAGGATGGGCTGTTTTTCAGTGGCCACACTGACTTGAAGTGGAGCTTTCTTGTAAAATTCAGCACTCACGGTGACCCAGCACCCCAACCCCTGCACCCCACTGCATCCCAGGGCTCATGGCCTAGGGAGGGAAGGCTGCAGGTGGGCTGATGTGCACGTGGCTGCTTGGCAAGTGTGTGCTGCAGCAGTGAGGATTGGGGAGCAYCTGCAAGAAGCTGAGCACCTCATCACTGTCTGAAGCTTGGGCACATCCCTGTAGAGAGTTTGGGCCTGGAGAAGTGAAGGCTCCAGGAAGGCCTTAGAGCCCTTTCTRGAGCCTAAARGGGCTCCAAGAGAGCTGGAGAGGAACTTTGGATGAGGGCCTGGAGGGACAGGACAAGGGGGAATGGCATCACAGTGCCAGAGGGCAGGTTTAGATGGGATATGGGGAAGAAATTCTTGCCTGTGAGGGTGGGGAGGCCCTTGCACAGGCTGCCCAGAGAAGCTGTGGCTGCCCCATCCCTGGAGGTGTTCAAGGCCAGGTTGGACAGRGCTTGGAGCACCGTGGGATAGTGGAAGGTGTYCCTGTCTGTGCAGGGGTGAAACAAGATGAGCTCTAAGGTCCCTTCCAACCCAAACCATTTTGTGATTCTACACAGTGAGGGCGTGAAGCTGCAGCATCCTTCTGGCACAGAGTATCCTGTAATCCAGGCTGGAAGGATTTCTGCTCCAAGCTAACAACGCATGAGGACACCTCTGAGGAGAGCAGGGCAGACCAGACAGCATCCTGGTGTTTGAAACCTGTTAGTTTTAACTCACACATTCTCACATTTAGTTGAGCAGGACAGTGAGTAGTGGGGCTCGTGTTACCAATGGTAGCTGTTACCCGTGGAGCACATGCACCTGGATTGATGGCTGAGCAAAGTGCCAGGGAATTGGAAGGGGTGGGACAGGCAGGAGCTGTGCTGTGCCCGTGGGAGAGCTGACTCCCCGGGAGGCTGTGCTCAGACATCAGGGATGGTCGCTGCCACCTTGGATGTGCGAGCCCAGACGATGCTYTGCTCATTTTCATACCGAGCTGGCTCAAACTGTGCTGCTTTCATGTGCTGTCTTGCTGCTCCTTAGCAGCCACACATATGGGCTGCAGACTTTAATGGGATGCCTTGATCTGGGTAGGGCACGTTCTCCTTCACAGATGTGACCTGAAACGCACACGTATTGTTTCAGTTGGATTGATGACCCCTCGGGAGCCAAAATGCTAATGGAGCCCAAACCAGACTTCAGTTAAAGATATAAACAGAAACTCTATCTTCATTTAAATTCTGGGCAAAGAATCAATGTTAAATGCAACATGAAGAGAATCAAAACATGAGGGTGCAGAGCTGCGTTGTTCACAAGTACTGCAGTTTGACCCCTTGGGTGTGTGGAGTGTTTTGTTTGGAGTAAATATTTTTGAAGGTTAAGACATCAGAGCCCAAACCTGACTCTCTGCCTGGAAGTAATATCTCCCTTTGGCATAAGCACRCAACAAGGAGCTTTCCCAAGGCAAGCACAAGTGACAGACAGTCACCCCRGTGGCGTTTCCACAGCCAAGTCACCGGGAGTCACAGAGGTTCAGAATCCTTGGCTTTTGTTTGACTAACAGATGTAATTGCAAAAATGGGGTGTTTCTCATTTAGTGTCTTTCTCTCCTTTCTTCTGTGAAGAAGATCCAGTGTGCTGGAGAGGTCTGGACAGGAACTTGGGACAAGGGCCTGAAGAGCCACGACAAGGAGGAATGGCTTCCCACTGCCAGAGGGCAGGGTTAGATGGGATATTGGGAAGGAATTGTTCCCTGGGAGGGTGGGGAGGCCCTGGCACAGGTTGCCCAGAGAAGCTGTGGCTGCCCCATCCCTGGAGGTGTCCAAGGCCAGGTTGGACRGRGCTTGGAGCCACCTGGGCTAGTGGAAGGTGTCCCTGCCCATGGCAGGGAGTGCAACTGGATAGTCTTTAAGGTCTCTTTGAACCCAAACGTTTTATGATATGATTCTGTGTATGTTACTTGGAGGAACACAGTCCCCAAAGGGGATCCTTCCAGTGGTGTGCTCTGCCAGGCAGGGGAAGGAACACGACAGAGTAGGCAGAGACCAGGCTGATTTTAGGGCTGGTGGGACAATTTGTATATTGTACTGGAAACCAGCACGAGTGGAGCAAGTGTTGCTTTACAGGGCACGAGATGATTTCATTCCCTACAATCAGCTCTGGCCTCGGACACTCCTGCTCCATCACCAGTAAAAGGGAGACTTTCAGACTGGCTGAAGTTTTTTCATGAAGCAAAGTGATCCTCTGCAAGTGGAGAAAAGCCATCAGTGTTTTTGGACCAACACTCAGCAAACAGGGTTACCTGCCCAGGCCAGATCAGAAACAAGCGTCTTGCAGACTAAAATGTCCCGCCCCTCTACAGTAAGGCATCCAATTTATTAGTATGGATAAGAATACTGAGAGAATATAAAATATAAGGCAGTTGGTCAGTGCTGAGAAGAMAGCCAGGCAGGATATTCTCAGGTTTTTCTCTCTGCCCTTACAACTTCCATCCACAGTGCCTGTAGAGTGGCCTGGGCGGCTCCCAGCAGCTTTGGTGTCCTGGCTCTTTCTCAAGCACAGAGCTCAGGGCTTGTGCTCTGCTCCCCCATTAAAAGAGCMCCAATGCATCCTGCTTCTTTCTTTTTCATTGGCAGCTATCCCTTTGTTGTAAAAAAAAAAAAAAAAGCACAACCAACTTTTGTGTTGTGCCATTTTCTTCTGATTCTTTCTGCAGTTCTTAGGTTGAAGCTGACTGCATTTGGTTAAGTGTACTTTAAAATTCCTGCTTGAAAAGTATTGTAYCATGAGCTAGATACTATCACTGAATTCGTTTAAACCTATTCCCTACATTCTGTGCAGGGTTTCCTCTCATGCTAAGGGAGTAATGGCAGCTTCCAATTGCAGTCTGCAGTTTTTGTCCTGGTTTGAGGGTAATCCTGAAAAAGTGCAGGCTCTACCTGTGCTTGCTGTGCCATCTGTGTGTAAGGGGATGGCTGGTAGTGAACAAAGAGGGAGAGAGGGAAGGCTGAATGCTGCTGTATTGGCTCTGTCTTTTCTTAGAAGTCTTTCTGCTACTCCTGTTTTTCTTTGCAAAATAAATCACCAGAGCCATGAGTCATAGAAATCAGAGAATCACAGAATATCCTGAGCTGGAAGGGACCCACCAGGATCRCCAAGTCCAACCCCTGGCCCTGCACAGGACACCCCAACARTCCCAGCCTGTGCATCCCTGGGAGCATTGTCCAAAYGYTYCTGGAGCTCTGGCAGCCTTGGGGCCGTGCCCATTCCCTGGGGAGCCTGGTCAGTGCCCAGCACCCTCTGGGGACAGRAGAACCTTTCCCTGCTCTCCAGSCTGACCCTCCCCTGGCACAGCTTCATGCTGTTCCCTCGGGTGCTAGAGAAGCTGCAGTTCTGGTGCTGTGTGTGTCTTCATACAGTGGTTGAATCCCAGCAGGCTCTAGAATTAATCTCAAATAAGTTCCATGTCCAAACACTATTTTTAGAGGCCTGCAGCTGTCTCAGAATTTCACTGCTCCCGCTGGGATTGTGGAGCGTGGATCTCAGCTGTGGGGTGAGCTGCTGCAGGGAGCAGGACAGCCTCACTTGGTGCGGAGAGAGTGAAAAGTAGAAAGATTAAAACCATGACCACTGTTAATAGTGATGGATTGAAACCAGCTGAGGAGAGGGTTGGTGTTTTTTTAAATAAAATTGTCAAGCACAGCTGATTCTGTTCAAGCTGCTGGCTCGAGGCCTGGGGCTGACACTGCCGCTGCTTGCCTGGTACTGTCACCTGGGCATCCTCTGTGCTCTGRGGACAAGGTCTCTGAAGGGCCTGAGATGAGCCCAGATCAGCAACCAGAGCTAAGGGGTGGGATGCATAAGGCATTTCCAGCCCAGGAGTGCCTGGCTTTGCTTTGCCTGGGTGTTTACTCCACTTAATTCATACAAAGAGTTTCGTTGACAGAACCAAGTGTAAAATCCTATCGTTAATTAAAGCAAAAGAATTTTGGTTTTGTGAGAGCATCATTGCAGTAACTCACTGAATTTCTTCATTCACCCAGTGTGGGCCTGTGGCTCAAAGGAAAATACGTGCCAGTGGATGGAGCTGAGTACTCCGGGGTGTGGAGAGTGCTGTCAGTCTGTAAATAGCGATACTCAGCCAGTGTGGCAATGAAACCGTATTTTTTTCTGTTCATTTTCCCTATTTTTAACAGTGTGCTAGTCATCTGCGTGGGAGGTGGCAAGAAAGCAGTGTTCCTTGTATTTATTTGGAGCTCACAGATTATGAAGGCTCCTCTGTGCACGAGGCAGCACTGAAGCAATGTGTGCTGACCTTACTGCCTCAATTTTCAGAGGTGTGGTGTGTGCTGCAATAGCTAAAATGGCTCTTAATGTAGCTTTTGTTTTGAAAATAGACTGATTAAGAACTTGCCGTGACTGGGGAAGCAGTAGCTGACTTTAATTGTGCTGCCACCAATGCTCTTGAAATGCCTTGAAAACAGTGGTCTCCTGGGAGCCGTTTGGATGAATACAAGCGAATGTCATGCTGGAAGGTTCCTCTCCCAGCTGCTCAGTTTAAATGGCAAAAGTCATGATTTGCTCAGATCACAGGAGCTTTTAATTCCTCATTTAATAACAGGTTTCCCTGGGTGGCATATTGCTTTTGCCCTTCCTGCTGTACGTGAGAAAGGTGCAGACAAGGAGGAAATGTGCTTCCCCTGGCAGCAGCTCTTGGTGGGAGGGGATTTAGTGTTGGCTGTGAGGTGCTGAGCTCAGTAAATCCCTGTTTGGAGGATCCCTGTTCCCATCCTGCCCATGCTATGGACTCCATGGCCACTTCAGGAAGTTAATTGCTGACCTGTCCGCTGATTCCTGGGCTTGGGTTGGTCCCTGCTGCAGGTTGCTGGCCCGTGTGGTGGGCTGTGTGTGTGCAGGGGGACTGTACAGTCACCACAGAGCAGGTTCCTGTTCTAAACCCGGGATTTAGAATCATGGAATCACAGAATGGCTTGGGTTGGAAGCAACTTTAAAGATCATCTTGTTCCAGCCCCCAAGCTGGGCTGCTTATAGCCCACGGTGACTGTTCATAATCCCCAGACTGAGTGATGTGTTTAATGGATGGTTTTTAAGGGACAGTTGTCTGGAAGACTCCACAGATTCCCATCTGTGCTGGGTGTTTTCCATTAAGTTGTAGGTTGTTATCCTGACTCTGTGCGGCCCCTTCTCGGCAGTGTGGAGACAGAGAGATGCCGAAGGCAGCACCGTGCTTTGTTCTGCCTGTCAGTTGCAGTTGTAAATCTTCTGTGCTCACAAACATCAGAGGTTCTTGGTGAAAACATGTTGCCTGTGAGCACCTCCTCTGTGAGAAGTGCAGAACTGCCAGAGTCAGGAGCCCACCCTGCTCTTTTTCTGAGAATTTTGCTCATCAGTTACTATTTGAATCCTTTTGTTTTTACTTCTCAGGTCACTTCACCTGGGAGAAATACCTGAAAGAGACATGTGCCATCCCAGCTCCTGCCCATTGTTTCAAGCAGGTAAGAGGATGAAAACAGGAAAGGTCGAGGGCAATGGTCCACTGGGAGGCCAGGAGTTCTGTGCCTGGGATAGRCCCTAGTTTGGCAAGGAAGATACTTAAGGGTATTGGAGACTTCCAAGTCTGGAGAAATCCAAGTGTGCTGAAGCAAAGATTAAAAAGATATGCATTTAGAGTAGCACAGATTTYCCTCTCAGATGTGCATGTTGGGAACACRAGTATGCTTTTACTCTGCCAAGCACAGGCCTTTGGAGAAAGTGTCCTGAGTAGGCTGGGATCCAGCTCTTGGTGGATCCTGCCCAATAAGGAAATCTTCTGCAGGATTCAGCCAGGCTCTGTGTACAGAACAGCAGCCCCCTGGGCAGCAGGTTTTGAGCCCAGAGGTAGTTGTGCWGAGTAGAGGGGATGCAGGAGTGAATCAGTGTGGTACACCTGGGTGKGGGCAGAGGGGAGCAGTAGTGTCTGTGTGGGTCTGGGGTTGGCTGGGTAAGTCTTCCCGGAAGAGGGCTAATCCCCTGTACCGGGYACTGGTGGGGCTGCACCTCAAATCCTGGCATCAGATTTGGGCCCCTCACAACAAGGGGGCTGGAGTGTGTCCAGAGAAGGGAATGAAGCTGGGGAAGGGGTTGGAGCACAAGTCAAATGAGGAGCAGCAGAGGGAGCTGGGGGAGCTCAGCCTGGACGAAAAGACGCTCAGGGGGGACCTTCTGGCTCTCCACAACTCCCTAACAGGAGGATGGGGCTGGGGGGGGTTGGGCTCTGCTCCCAGGGAACAAGGGAAAGAGAAAACAGCCTCAAGTTGTGCCAGGGGAGGTTTAGGTTGGATATTAGGAAAATTTCTTTACTGGAAGGGGGATCAGGCCATGGAAATGTCTGTCCAGGGCACTGGTGAAGTCACCATCTCCGGAAGTGCTCAAAAAAGGTGTAGATGTGGTGCTTAGGGACATAGGTTGGTGRTGGGCTTGGCGGTGCTGTGGGACTCAGTGGTCTTAGAGGTGTTTTCCAACCTTAATGCTTCTGTGATTCCAAGAGAACAGGCTCGGTCTGGTTGCCTGGATGGTGCGGGATGGGAGCACGGTGCTCYGTTACAGACCAGGGCTTGCTGAGCTCTCTGGGGTGCCCGATCCATGCCGTGCCTGGAGGTGCCGTCAGTCTTCAGTAGACTCCATTTGGATGCTCTTAGTGCTGAAGCTTTGTGAGCTGGTGCTTGTGTTGGCAGTCCTGGCTCTGACTGGCTCCCTGTTCCGCTCTTTGCAGTCATACACTCCACCTGCAAACGAATTCAAGATCAGTATGAAGCTGGAAGCCCAGGACCCCCGGAACACCACGTCCACGTGCATCGCCACCGTGGTGGGGCTGACGGGCGCCCGCCTGCGCCTGCGCCTCGACGGCAGCGACAACAAGAACGACTTCTGGAGGCTGGTGGACTCTGCTGAGATCCAGCCCATTGGGAACTGTGAGAAGAATGGAGGGATGCTGCAGCCTCCACTGGGTGAGCTGAAGTTCAGCTATCCGGCAAGGGCCACGTTGATAGTGGGGAAAACTCGGGGGTTTTTACAGACCTGTGCTTGGGACAGAGGCCCATGGACTGCCCCTGCCTGCTCTGGGATATAGATGAGATTTATAAACCACACCAGGTCTGTATTCCCACATGGAAACGGTGACATGGACGGGGAGATGCTTTAGCGTGTAAATGAAAGAGGTCTCTACACCAGGGTGAGCTTCGTGCCCTGGTTGCAGCTCAAGCTCAGGATTGTTGCCCGGAGAAGCTGTGGCTGCCCCATCCCTGGAAGCATCCAGGGCCAGGTTGGACAGGGCTTGGAGCAACCTGGGATAGTGGAAAGTGTCTCTGCCTATGGCAGGGGAGTGAAACTGGATGGTCTTTAAGGTCCCTTCCAGCCCAACCTACCCTGTGATTCTAAGATTCAATACCAGGTTACCTGGACAGGAAACATAATGCCTGAAAAGGTTCCCAGTGATTTCAGTCTGTCTCATGRGAAGGGACACGTGCAGTAGTTCATGGTTATTTTTTTAATTTTGGCTACAACTTTATAARTAGCCTGAACAGTCCAACACTTCTTCCAGTCTTGTCTTCAGTTAAACACACAACTCTGTCCTTTTTTTTTTTTTGACGCTAGCCAAGTGATGAGCTGATTTGCTGATTCTTTCCTGATAACCAGCAGGATTAATCTGCTTTTGCATTCTGCTGCCCGTTATAAATGTCTCTCTCTCAATTAGCATATCCCCCAAATAATATTTTCAAGGCCAGGTTGGACAGGGCTTGAAGCAACCTGATCTAGTGGAAGGTGTCCCTGCTCGTTGCAGGAGGTGAAATGAGATGAGCTTTAAGGTGCCTTCTAACCCAAACCGTTCAGTGGTTCTGCTGCCCACCACTGTCCCGGGTTCTGACCCACTCCGGTGCCGGTCCCAGCCCACGCGGGCCGTGTTCCTCGTGTGCGCTGCCTGGGTGTGGCCAGCAGAGGGCACGAGGTGCGGGTCAAACAGTCCTGGCTGTGCCGGGGAGCGGGACGAGGTCCCGGAGCGCTGCTCTGTCCGTGTGTCCCGCTCTGCTCTCTGTGCCCGGCCCTCTTCTGTGTCGCCTACTTAACCTCGTGCCGGAGAAGAGAGCAGGTTTAGATTAGATATTAGGAAGCAATTGTTGGCTGCGAGGATCGAGAGGCCCTGCCACAGGTTTCCCAGAGAAGCTGTGGCTGCCCCATCCCTGGAAGTGTCCAGGGCCAGACTGGACGGGGCTTGGAGCAACCTGGTCTAGTGGAAGGTGTCCCTGCCCATGGCAGGGAGTGGAACAGGATGATTTTGCACCCAGCATAAAGACAGGTAGTAGAGATAGTGCTGCAGTTGTCCTTCCTGCCTGCAGAGTGCAAGGGCCAAGAAAACCCAGCAAGGATTTTCCATGTGCACACATCTACTGCTGCTCCTTCTTTACATAGATAATTCCAGTGACAGGATCCAAGGAAGCATCTGGAGCTGTGACAGGGTAGGGTTAGGCTGGATAATAGGAAAAGCCAGAGGGTGGTGGGGCACTGAACAAGCTCCCCARGGAATGGTCTTGGCCCTAAGGCTGCTGGAGCTCCAGGAATGTTTGGACAACACTCTCAGGGATGCACRGGGTTGGATTGTTGGGGTGTCTGTGCAGGGCCAGGAGTTGTATTTGGTGATCCTTGTGGGTCCCTCCCAACTCAGTATATTCTATGGTTCACATAAAAGGTTTTCTTTGCCACTCTGGGAGCTGAGCTCTCCCATCCCGTGAGGTTGTGGCTACTTGGATTGGTTTCCAGGCTGATATAACAGAGTTCACAGCTGGCAGAGTGGCCTATGCTGAGCATTGCAACCCTGGCAAAGTTTTACTAGGTTGCTCATCACGGGCTCTTCTTGGTCCAGGTCCAGTCCCAGGATTACCATCAAAACCCCACAGACACAGACCAAACACAGCTGAGCAGCAGAAACTGCCTGTGCAGGAAGAGGCACATTTAGCAGAGAAGAAGTTCTGTGATATCCAGAGCCTTCTGTCAGTTGTGCAATCATACTCAGTGCCATAGACTTCAGAGCATGTGAAATTGCTTTTTTTCTTCCTATAAGCCCCGTCTTGTTATTTCTCTACTTTTCCACAGCAGGTGTCAAGCCAAAACCTGCCATCCTTCCCTGTAATGGTTAAATCTGTTTCCCAGCCAAATCACAGCCTCTAGTTCTTCAGGTTAGCTTGCCTGCAGCTCACACTAAAGGTGGAGGAGGCCACCCAGAAGCTGTGACTCCCTGTTGAGGAAGAAATTCCATAGCCTGAGTGTGCACTTGCTGATTCATGTCTCCCCTGCAGCAGGATCACTGGAGCTGCCAGCACTGGTGCTGCGCAAAGGGCTCTGCCTGGATGGTCAAGGGACAGACTTTTGTTATGAGAAGTGAAYATTGCAGTCAGACAGCTGTTTGCAGATGTTTCTTTTCAACAACGTAATGCTTTGCATTCAGMATGTCTGGAAAAGGTCAAACCTGACTCCAGCATGGGAGGAGGGTGGTGTGGGATCACAGTTGTGTAAGTTCCCATTAAAGCAGGTATGTGCTCCAGATCCAGTGGCCCACACAGCCTAAAAGTCTCCAACTCTGCTTCCTTTCCCTCAGGCTTCCGGCTGAATGCCTCCTCCTGGCCCATGTTCCTTCTGAAGACTCTGAATGGAGCAGAGATGGCTCCTGTCCGGATTTTTCACAAGGTATTTTCCTGTTTGTGCAGATCCTTCTGGCAATGGCCCCTTTGCCGCAGAGCACCAAACTCAGAGCTGGTGTCTCATGAGAGATGTGCTGRTCCCAGAGGAGGTGACATTGCCCAGCTCTGCCTCGGTGCTGCCCTAGGACAGACCTGTGCCCTCTCCAGCTGTGTCGTAGCAATGTCAAGATGCAGCCAGAGGTCTGTCAAAGAAGTGCCYTGGGCTTCAGTGCTCAGGCTTGAGGCATGAACTTCGGGGCTGCAGGTGCTACTCAAAGTGGGGAATACCAGATGGGAGTGTCAGCACTGCTCTGAAGCTTTTTAGTGTGCCAGAGCTTGTCMGGTGAACAGATGTTGCTGTTCACAAGGCAACATGGCCAGTGTGAGTTCATAGTTTGTGTTCTCACACCCTTAGAGCAGTCAGAGAGAGAAGCCAGGCTAGAGGAGTGTGGGATGAGATGGGAAGGGAAGGGATGGGATGGTTGGTGAGTCTTTAGTGGATCTCAAGAGCAAGCCCCACGTAAGGGCAGATGGCAGATCTCTCACGTCTCACAAAGCGAAGGTGGTGGAARAATGATGGGGAGACACTGTCATATCTCAGGTTTTCCCGCTCTGAGACAGCAAGGTGAGAGTATCCTATGGAGGCTGTTTCTTTGGAGCTCTATTTTCTGCCTATGGTGCATGACAGAGCTGTCACAGGGCGCAGTGTTCACATCCCGCTCCCTGGGTCTGGTCCATCAGTCAGCTGAGGGCAGAGCAGGCAGCAGTGGACTTTGCTGCCTGTTGATTAAAGGGCACGTGGCTGTGTAGCTCAGCCAGTGTGTGCACACCTATTGGGGTTCAAATCCAGCCCAATAACTCCCTTTAGCTGCTCATGGAGGTGAGTTTGCTGGCRAGGGCACAGCCCTGGGCTGGGGAGGCACTGGCATATCCCCTTTGAGCATATATTCCACTTCTTCTTGTAGGAACCACCATCTCCTTCCCAAAACTTCTTCAAGACAGGTATGAAGCTGGAGGCAGTGGACAGGAAGAACCCTCACTTCATCTGCCCGGCCACCATTGGGGAGGTGAGAGGTTCTGAGGTCCTCATAACATTTGATGGCTGGAGAGGTGCCTTCGATTACTGGTGCCGATATGATTCCCGGGACATCTTTCCCGTAGGCTGGTGTTCGCTGACTGGAGATAATCTGCAGCCCCCTGGTACAAAAGGTAAGGCCCACGTTGTTGCTTAGCTGTCTTCCTCCTCCACTCACTCCGAAAGAGCAGCAAAACAGGCAGACACTGCACCAGGGTGTCCTGTCTGGTTTTYGTGCTGCTTCACACGTGGTAAAGGTACAGATGATCAGACCTATAGCAGTGGAACAGCCTGGCACTGAGGTGCTGAGGAGCAGCTCTCCATAAAGATGGGCAGGATGATGGCTCTGAGGAGGGAAGGTGCAGTGCAACATTGCTGAGGTCTGCTCCTCTCCAGGATTTTCCTGCACCTTTGAGACACGTATTCCTATGGAGTTTTTCTCAGGGGCACTGGAATAATGAGAACTATGAAGTTGCAGGACTGCGCCTCTTTGTGCTTGAGACGGTTTTCTTACTCTGCATAATGCTGTGAAGGTGGAGAAAGCAGGTGTGGAGCAGGTTGTTCCTRCCTTGTTCCTAGGACTGTGGTTGTTGCGTGGGAGCAGTGCTGGGGAACGTGCTGCCTTGCAAAGGCCCAAGCAGTGGCTGGTTTGGTTCTCAGAYGTGTCTCAAGCTTGCTCACATTGCAGTTGTGTTTGGGCCCACAGGGCTGTCATTGTCCCCAAGCACATCCCTCTGGCAYTTGCTGGCTGGCAAACCCTGCATATGCTTGTCAATGAAATGAGGGGAAGGAGAGCAACCTCTCTACCAGAGCTGAAGGGTTGCTTAGGAAAGGTATTTCTCTGATGAGACTGTTCCTCTTGAAAACCCGGGGTCAGCTCGTGCTGCCCTGTCAGGCTGGTGCTGCCCTGTGTCCCTGACAAGGGCCAGGTGTGTGCTCAGTGCTGCAGGGCTGGTGTTGRTGGATTGCCTGAGGTCATCTCACATGACCTGTGTGCAAGCTGAGCTGTGGGCTCCCCTTGGGTGGGGATGATTCCTCTTTATCTTGGATTTCTACATTTTTCCTCAATATTCACAGCCTCTCCCTGTCTTGTTGTTTGTGTCCCGCCTGCTGCCACTCATCCGGCTCTGCAGAGCACTGAGGCCCTCCCGGCCAGTGTCTGACCCCTAGAGTTAAGGGCTCTCACCAAGCATCTCCAAGGTGCTTCTCAGTTACTGTAGGAGTGGCTAAAAACATGTTTGTGTTGGGTGGGAGCTTTCCTGGCAGTTATCTGGGGATGGAAGRTTTCAGGAGCACGGTGGAAGCCACCTTTCCCGAAGTAGGAACCTTCATCTGACCCGCAGCCCCAGTTCCTCCCCAGCCTCCCCTTGCCAGGGGCTGAAGCTGTGAGTGAGCAGAACCCAGTCAATTATCCAGGAACAACATCCTATTGTGCCATCCTGGGAAGCATGTGCTTCCCCCTTGGCAGGTGGCAGTGACAGCTTCTCCCTTTCACATCTGCTCTATCGGCAGTGACTCTGCACTTCCTGCTCATGCACAAAAATAGTGACCCCCAAAAGTCACATCTCCCCACTCGCAGGAAGAGGCAGCCCTCACTCTCAGGCAGATTTCTGCTGTCTTTGTCTTTTTTTTTCAATTCCTGGGACAAGAGCAGGGTCTGGCAGGGGTTGCATGAACCATGCAAAAATGCCGTGGAGTTGAGATCAGCCTTGTCTTTGTGCCTGTCTGCTCCCTTTCCTACCCAAGAATTTCTGACTTCCACTTTGTGGGATTAAACCAAAAGAAGGGAGTACTGAGAACTTTCTCTTCTTTAATGAAATTCATCCTATGTTTCCTCACTCCTCAGCCCTGCTGTGGTAGAGGGTTAAGCACGGTCCTCCCAGACCTGAGAGTGCTGCTCTTGGCAGCGTTGGTGGATGCATCACCACAGAGGGATCCCTGTTCCCTGAACTCCAGTAAACCTTCTCCGTGTGCCAGCCTAGAGCTTGCAGGGCCATGTGGTGGAGTCAGGCAGTTTCCTGGTGGGAATTCCCCTTAAATCAGGGAGACCTGGAGAGACATGCAGGGGGTTAATGCTGCTGTGGTAATACTGGTCTCTGCTCACATTTTGGACTGACTGTGTGAGGTGCTTGTGGAAGTTGAGGAATCCTGTGAAGAGTTAACTCCGTGGAGAATGATGGCTTTCTGGGGCTGATCAAAAAGAGGCCTGTGGAATGAGCTCATGTTCAAGGGAAGGAGAACTTCAAAGAGGGCAGGCGTGTTTATTTAATGCTGGTAACTTCATTCAGCTCTAATCTGTCTCTGCTGCTGGCTGCCAGCGGAGGTGGAGGAGTGCAGGGCTTCTCCCAGGCACGGTCCCTCTCCAGCTCTGAGGCCTCCCAGCCCACCAGTGTTTGCTTAGCTGGAGTGGCTGGGCAGGGAGCTGGTGGAGCTGGGGCCCAGCCAGCCACACCGGGGAGCTTTCATTAGGGCACGTGTGTGTGTGTGAAAGAAGGAAGGGGAGGTCAGACGGCGAGGAGGAGCAGCCTGCACGCCCGCTCGGTAATTCCATTGCTGGCTGCTGGCTGTGCAGCAGCCTGCTGGGAGAGCTCCGTGGGCAGTGGCCAGATGGCTGTGGGTTCCCAGGCGTCTCCTGGAGTTCCTGTCTGGGTGCAGCACATCTTGGAGCTGGGGGATCCAAACCAACACAYGACATGGGGGACGTGTAGCTCTGGGGGTGCCTGTGCCCGCGGTGGGTCCCGGCCCTCTCTGCATCAGCTGTGGGCTGGGGTCAGAGATCGGCTCTGCTGGGCTACAGAGCAAGGTGCAATGTGGAAGAGCTCGTCCTGTGCGTCCTCAGCTTCTCCATGCCAGCCTGGCAGCTGTTGGGGGAGGCAGGTCCCAGTGGCCATCCCAAAGGAGAGGGAGTTCTGTGGGTGTGCAGCAAAGTTCCCCCAGTGTCCCACCCATGCCAGTGGGGCACTCCCAGGGTTGTCCATTGGCCAGGAATCCCTACTCCACTTCTCATGTGTGGTATACAGCACCTTACATGTCTTTTAATGCCTCTTATACATGTGCTTTTTCACCCTTAAATCCATATCTGGGCTTTTAGGAATATAAGGTGAGGTGGACTTCCTGTTAAACTGAGCCCTGACTGGGAGCTTGGAGCTCTGCTCAGAGGGTATGGAATCACAGAATATCCTGAGTTGGAAGGAACCCGCGAGGATCACGAAGTCCAACTCCTGGCTCATCACAGGACAACCACGATCAAAGCTGAACAGCCTCTACTGTTCTTTCTCAAATGTTTTCTCCAGGCACCTCCCTGGATCATCTCTCAAGTCAGAACAATGGGTAGGCTGGGTCAGTGACAGCTGCTGCGCTTCCCTTCCTCAGGACTTGTGGGGTCACTTCAGAGTTTCAGAAATTAGGGCTTTTTGACTGTTCTTGGTAAAGCTGCTTGCATGTTTGCTCTTACTGAGCCCAGCATTCATCCTAGAGAAACAGACTGAGAAATACTTTTCTGTCACAGCACATACACATAAAACAACTGAATTAAGGTTTCATCGGGCATCAAACCCAAACTTCCTGCAAACCCTCCTTTGAGTTTCTGTTGCGTGGCAGGGTCAGAGTTTCAGAATGAGGGCAAAGCAGAGGAGAATGGTGTCTCCTCATCTTTAGATATTGCAGCACACAAAAGCAAGGCCAGAATACACGGTSTGCACATTACTAATAACATGGATTTTTGTGGGGAAGGAGTTACCCACACCTGCCAGGTGTGTGTGCTTTCCTCTTGGGGTTACCCAGCGACAGCAGGTACAGTGCAGGAGATGGCTGATGTTCCTTCCTCAAGCTGAGAACTTCAAGGTTTAGATGTTGTGATGCACATAAGGAGTCTGTGATTGTTAAAAGTGTAATTTCGGAGGAAAGCAGAGATTGAAGGAGGAAAATTTGTATGTCAGGTGTGGTGGGTTGTCCCAGGGGGCAGCTGAGCCCCCCCCATCCGCTCACTCACTCCTGCAGTAGGGTGGGAGAGACAATCAGGAGGGTTAAGGCGTGAAAAGTGATTTGAGGTACAGACAAAGTAACAGGCAAAGCAAAAGCTGCAGGTGCATGGCCAAGCCAGACACTCAGTCACTGCTCCCCACCACAGGCAGGTGCTCAGCATCCCCAGCAGAGCYGGGTCCATCCCAGGGGACAGGGACTGGGGATGACAAACACCATCCCTCCATCCCTCTTCTCCCTCTTCCCCAGCTCTACATGCTGAGCATGGGGCTGGATGGTCTGGGACATCCCTGGGSCAGTGGGGTCCCAGCTGTGCCCCCTCCCAGCCCCCTGTGCCCCCGAGCCTAAAGCTGGTCATGGGAACAGAGCAGAACTGGGCACTGGGCAGCCCAGCCCAGCCCAGCTGAACTGTGGGGTGTTGTCAGCCCTGCTTTGGGCACAAACCCCAGCACAGTTACTGTACAAAGTGAACTCCAGCCCAGCCAAACCCAGTGCTTTTGAAAAACTTTTACATGCATTTTACTTTTTCTAACCATCCTTCTCCTTGGGAAGCCTGAGGGCTCTTAAACAGGACAGCAATACGTGGAGAGCGGGTTGGGAAGCTGCTTTGGACAGTCCCTCCCCATTATAAGCAGTACAGAAAATCAATCTTTAGGATCGACCTAAAGAATAAGGATTGTTGTTTAGTTACTTTAAATCATGTCTGGGGAGAAAGAGGGAGGGAGATGCACACAGAAATGGAAGTGCTGCTGCTGAGCTTCGGGGAAAGGAAGAGGGAAATAACTGTGATAAAAATCAATGAGAAAAAAGAAGAAAGAGAGWAGAGGCTGGTTAATGATTGTAGTTTCCGGGGCCACTTGCCCTCAGCGGGGAGGTGGGATGAGGGAAATCCCCCTCAGCCATGGTTTTGTAGAGAGGAGATGTGTCTGCCTCTGTAATTCATGGGAAATTTAGGAGTTCACAGCCGATCACAGAGTAGAGGAAAGTTCAGTTCTTTGGAGTCAGGGAAGCACACATTGGAAGAGGATCMATGGGAAGTTATTTTCTTTCTGAAGTGGTTTGTGGGATGAAAAGCTTTGAGCCCCTGGGGGAAGAGAAACCAAAGCAGGGTCTTCTCAGGTATCTCTGCAAGGAGGCTTCGTGCTCTGAGCTCTTCACCTGAGGAGGTGACGACTGAAGGGTCTGTCTGCACCAGGTAAAGGCACATGGGCTGGGAAGAGGGCCTGGGCAGGCGGGATCAGGGCTTTGTGCCTGGATGTGTGATTGTGGGCTCAGGCATCTGAGAATTTCCACAGGATCTGTGTCTGCAAAAGAAAACAGGAAGGGCTCTTACTTAAACACCAGCTTTAAGTTTTGAAGAAATGCGGGCATTTTTCTAGGGTTTGTGCCACAGTATCAGGAACTTCAGCTGGGATTTAGTTCAAAAAGTGTGAGACCTTTACAGGACCCTCCTACAGCTGAGTGCCAGTGGCTGTGTGCATGATCCCAACAGTGCTGCTGCTGGAGATGCTCTAGCAGAGACAGTCTTCCTGGCCTCTTGAAAAGCAGCTCATTTTCTAGGTCCTGAGAAATCCAGATTTAATCCATACCTGTGTAGGGACCTTCCCCACATACACATACCTCTTTCTCTGCAACAATGTCCCTGAAGTCTGCTCCCACATTTCGTGTGTTACTGCTGGAGGGCAGGGAAGTACTGTCACCTGAAACACAAGGATGCAGGGACACACCTGCCCACAGACACAGGTAAAGCCCTCAATGTCTGTAACTCAGAAGGACCTTGTGCCATTCCTCCGTTTGGGCTCTGCCTTCAGCTGGTGCCAGGTTCCTCTGCGGTTCCCAGATGGGTTTGGTACTCCCTATTGCACCCTTCTGGATGCTCTGTGACAGAGGCGGGTAGCTCCGTGCTGGCTGTGAGACAGGGCGGCAGTGAAAGCGTTAAGGTTGGCCGGGCAGAGCTGGAAGCAGCTCCAGCGCTGGAATGTGGAGGACTGGAGTTGCTGCCTTGGCACCAGCCCAGCTGGCAGAGAGGCCCAAGCCCAGCCAGGCAGGGCAGAGCTAACACAGAGCTCGTCCTCTGCGCTGTGCCAGGGCTGGTGGGAGCCGGGCGAGGGCACTGGGGACACTGGTCAGTGCCTGCACGGGTCTGTGCAGGCTGTCAGCACGCTGCTCCCTCTCCCTGGGCTCGGCTGCCGCTTCCTGTGCTTGCAGAGCAAGCCAATGTGAACAGTTTTCGATGGTTGCCATGGGGACAGGCTGAAGGGGAGCTCCGTGCCCCCCGGGCTCACGGCTGTGCGTTACCTCCGGCACCGGAGCTGCCCGCGGCGGCTGCTGCAGCGACTCCGGGGGGTTACAGGATGCTGACCCTGGAGACAAAGTTCATGAAGKTCTTCATTTCTCACCACCATTGCTGCCATGTGATTTGTTGTTTAGCTGCTTGGTGTCCTCAAAGGAAGATGGTGATCAGCTGCTAGATTTCCTGCCCRTGGGCAAAGGTAATGTGTATTTCATGACTTTATTTTGGATGTTGCTTGGTTTCTCTTCCTTCCTCAGGGTAAGAACATAGTGGTGGGTAGAGGAGCCTCGTCAGTAGTTGGCAGGGTAACACTCAGGTGAGCTCCTGTACTTTCCTGCTTGGAGGAGATGAGAAAATATTAATTACTGTCACTTCAGGACTGAGCTGGGATTTGGAGCTCACTCACCAAGCTGGGTGACAAAGCTGGTTTATTTGCATTGGGGTGGCTGGTTTTGGGACCACACAGGTAGAGCTTATGCACCAGCAGCAGGAGGAAGGAGAGCACACAAAGGTGTTCAGGTTTTTATCCGTGAGTAAGGCACAAGCAGCCCTGGTGCCTGGGTGCTGCTGCCTTTGACACTGCTGTTGGAAGATCTTGACAAAAATCTCATGAGCTGTTTGGAGCACAGAGCCATGGCTCTTAACAATGACTCTGGCTCTCCTTGGATGTGTATCTTGGAATATGCATGGGGTTTGGAAGTCCAGAGGCTTGGGTAAGGAAGCCCAGCACTGCAGGAGGCTGTGGGATGCTGACAGTGCCTGTGGCTCAGCACACACCAAATCTGTGGCTCAGTGGGAACCATGAATGTGGCATGTCAGGGACCTGAGGTTACTGTGTGATGTCTTCGAGCTGGTGGGAGGCTCTGAGAAGAGGAACTGACCTCCGAAAAGCAGCTTCCTCTGTTCTCCAGCCTGTTCTTAGTCTCAGTGTCTCAGCCTTTCTTCCAGCTTGACTTTTCCTCATGTTTTATTTTGAAACACTTTATATCCCAGAGAAGCTGGGTTTTGTTCAGGATGTTTCCTTCCCTTTTCCACCCTGCTTCCTGGCCCAAAACAGGGTTTCAAAATCTCAGGGTGTTACTGAGTCTTGGCAGGTTTCAGTAGGATGCTGCTTTTAGAACCTTCCTCTCTGGTTGAACAGCAGTGGGGTCATCACTATGTTTCTGCAGGATCTCTGACCAGTAGCAACACTCCTGTTACTGGGATGTGGTGCAGGGCTGTGCCTGTGCAGGCTGGAAGTTCTCAGGATGGAATTGGACAACTTCATGGAAGAACAGTGTTCCAAGGCCTTTATTTCTTGGRGTCTAAAAGTGTCTGACTAAGGATGTGCTGAGCTGCTGATTACAGGCAGAGCTGGTGGCTCTGCCCAACCATCCTCTGCTGCCAGGTTTGGAAGCAGAGTTAAGTCAGCTTAAAGTATTCCCAGGGTGACAGTTTGTGCATCTTTAGGAAAACCACAGGGAGAGCAGAGTTTCCCATCAAGATGAAGGGGCTCCACGCCTTGTTTCTGCCTGTCACCATATGGCAGCTGTGGGGACAGGAGCTTGGTCCCTTGTAGGGGTCCYGCTTCTGTTGTGGGCAAGTGCTGGCGGAGCCAGAATCATTGACCAGTTTCCTCTCACACAGGTCTGTAAAGCCTGCACACAGTGAATCCTGGAACGGTTTGGGTTGGAAGGGACCTTAAAGCCCATCTCGTTCCACTCATGGGCAGGGACACCTTCCACTAGACCACGCTGCACCAAGCCCTGTCCAGCCTGGCCTTGGACACTTCCAGGGATGGGTCAGCCACAGTGGGATGGTTGTGGTGGTCAGTGGGCTGGGTGTGATCGGAGCAAGGTAGGTGTACATGGGAGAAGTGACCCCATTTTGCTGAGATTTTTGACAGTGACTCTATGGAAGCAAGAACATTACATCATCTTTTCATGACCTGCTGGGGAGTTTATTTTTTTGTTTGTTCCTCGTTTTTTGCAGAAGGGAAGTAAATGCTGTGGCTCTGGGGGACAAGCCTATGTTGCTACAGTGTGCATTTTTATGGAATCCAGGAACTTCATCCTGAACACACAGCCCCACTTGTTACCAAGATCAGACCTTTTGTGGCTTGTCATGGTTCTTCTCTTGATCTTTGGTATTTTTATAACTTCTGAATAGCTTTAAAAAAGAACACAAGTTGGAACAAACCACACCCACCTAGCACTCTCCTCATTCTTTGTGCTCTGATAAGTTGAAGGTGTTCTGCTAATATTTAACCTGGAAGCCAAAGCTAAAAAAAGAGCTTCAGAGAAGATCAGACGAAGCAGAAACCCCAGGAACAGCCCTGAACAGCCTGAATAGGGCAGGAGTACAGAACCATTCTCAGCATGGGGTTTTGGAAACCCACTGGCAATTACCTCCCAGGGCAGATGTGTGACTGCAGTGGTCTCTCGTGGCACATGCTTCCCCTGACAAGTGTTCTTGAGGGAGCTGAGTATAAATAGCAGCAGAGCCATGCCAGCTTCCCACGGGCTGTGAATCTGTGAAGAAACCACTGCCCTGTCCTGCTGCAGGTGTGGCTCAGGTGGACTTGGGCATGGTGCCCGAGCTGAGGGCCCACCCAGGCTGGGGGTTGGTTCTCACTAAGATTTGGCTCTGGGATTTTCTCAAGGACCAGACATGTCAGCCATYCCTGGTGCTTTTGGCAGCGCCCCACAGGGACAGGCTCTGCTGGGGCCTCTCCCGAAGCACTGAKCCTGGAAGAGCTGCAGTGATGGCTTTCCTGAGGTGTGGAAATCAGTTGATTTATGTTGTCACTGTCTGTATCGGGACTAAAGGTGCCAGTTCTGCTCATGTTGCCTCTGTCAAACAGCTCCAGGGGTCACAGGTGGGCTCTTGCTGTTGCTGCTGGGTACACACCATGTGCCCACAGACACTGCCATGCAGGAAACGACCTGGCTTTGGGGTAATAAAATTAAGTTTGGACTTCAGATTTTTACTTGATTTTCTTTTGACTTGGGCATTGCCACTTCTCTTGGAGTTCCCTCATTGCCCCTCTATCTCTCCTTTCACCCACTGGTTTACGCCCTCCGTCAGGAGCCTGAGTTTCAACTCTGCTGATGTGTTTCTCAGGCTGGAGCTGCCCAGCTCAGTTCTTGTGTGCTTTCTATAGTGCAGAATCTCTGTTTTAATTCCAAAGCTGCTTCACAGCTGATTAAAACAACASACTGTTACAACAACTTTATTTTTGCAGTGAACTGGAGAAGATGAGACTGAGATAGGGGGATCACAACAAGCGAGAACCCAGGTTGTGTTGCAGCCARTTTATTTGGAGTAAGAGGCGGTGGGATGGGGACAGGAGAAAAACTGCTGCTTTGGGATGAGAAGAGGGTGATTACCGACAAACCTGGCATTTCCTTGCCCTCTGCATTTGAATCACGTGCTGCAGCAGGCTCACTGCAGCTCCTTGTCTGACCCAGGAGCTGTGTGGGAGGAGGAGCCAGCTCCAGACTRGGGGAGCTGGTGGGCCCTGTGGAAAGGAACATCTGACTGGCCTTGGAGAACTGGACCCAGAGCTAAGTAGTCTAAGCACTGGCGAAATAAAAAACAATGCTGGCACAAAAGAGTGTGAGCTAAGGCCACCAGCTTTGCAAAAATGGGCTGCAGAGGTTGCTGGACGCTGGCTCATACAGGTGAGTGTTTCTCTGAGGGTGATGAGGATACTCTGCACAGAATAAATAGCAGCCCTGCTGCAGTCTGGGCTGTAATTCTGCTGAGGGCTGTCTGTGCAATCCACATGTGCACACTGAGTCCCTCAAACCAGCCCTGCTGTCCAGAACTGCCATTCTTCTTCACAGTGTAAATGCCTGTGCCAGGTCTGTTCTCAGCATGATCCTTCTGCTGCTTTGCTTTGCCTTCTGGGAGCTGGAAGAGGGGRTGGCAGAGAAAAGAAGGGTTGAAGAAGCAGGAATGTGCTGCTCCTCCAAGTTCCAGATGCGTTAYTGGCAGCATGAGCCATTTGTGGCTGGTTGTGCAGATGTTCCACAGCAAACGTGCTGAGACATGGCGGGCTTTGAGCTGCTGTTGGGGGAGAACTTGCTTGGCAGCTCCGGTGATGGGACAGGAGGCGTTTTCCCTGTCCACATACCAGCCTTTGCAAGGTTTTGTAGGAAAGATGTGTGACTCACCATTCATTTCCTAATGCTACCCAGTGGGTACAAAACAGTTAATTTCTTTCCTGTGTAGGTGAGAGATGAAGACCTGGGTTTGGGACTAAGGAAATCTGCGTGCTCAACACAAAACTGAACATGACRTTTGCTGAGGACAACAATTTGGGCATCCTTGCTCTGCAGAGGCTGTCAGTGTTGTGTCTCTGATCACGAGCCAGTCACTTCTCTCTGTTTATTTTGCCCTCAGCAGAGCACGGACGCTGCCGACCCTGCGGCAGTATGGGGCATGCGTCTGTTGTGTGGCACATCCTGACACTTGTTGTGCCAGGTCTCAGAGCACTTCCCCCTCTCACTGAGGAACATCTGCACATGGATGTTTATACTCCAAAAAGCATCAATAACTGCTGAGTAACAATAAGAGTTACTGCCTCTGAAATGATGCTGGAAAATGATTAAAACCATTAAAAGATGTTGGACGTTGTGTGCAGAAGGGCCAAAGGAGACTGAAGGAACTCTCAAAATGCTCGGTGTGACCAATGAGTTTCAATAGGACCAGTGAAGGGCAGACTGGGGGGTCTGGGTGTGCACTGGGCAAGGCACAGCTGAGGCCTGGCTGAAATGTCCCCAGGAAGGCTGGAACTCTGTGGAAATGAGAATCCAGGCATTGGCTGCAGGTTTGCGGGCTTTTTGCTTGATTTGAACTAGTAAAATGAGGATTTCTATTAAGTTGGTGACATCCAGTGTTCTGATCTCTCATTTTTCCAAAGTGGAACCTTTCTCCCTGGCTCTTTCTGGCCACTTTGATCTGCTGTTCTTGTGCAGTGAACATTGCAGCCTGAGAGCTCTGTCCTGAAGGAGCACGAGGCAGCTCAGAGCCCAGCATTGTGCAGCTGAAGGCAGGGATTCTCCACACTCACTGCTCTCTGTTTGTCAGGGGGATGGTCACCTGCTGTGTTCTCTCCCTGAAACTCAGTCTCTGCTCATGGGCTGCCACAGTTCTGTCTGCCCTGGCAAGTGTGAATCATTAGACTTTGTCACGTCTCTCATCCCCTCACCAGGTCACTCACAGATGAGCAGCGTGGATCCTGGTGTGTTTTCCTGCATTCCACACATAAATATTTCTCCTCTGCAAGAATGATTCTTTGCCCCTACCGCTTGTAACCCTTGATCTATCCCTGTAGAACCCTTTCCTCTTTTCCCGTGGCTCTGGAGGTTTTATAAAAGCCTTTGGTCAGGATCTTGGGGACATTGTAGAAAGGCTGGTGTCACATCCATCCACGTGGTCACTGGCCAGTCCAGACCCCTCCAGGTTTCTGTTGCAGTAGCTGGACCGACACTGCCCAAGTGTGTTGGATTCCTCTTGGGGGCCCAGTTTTTGGGTAAAGCCTCCATTTTGGATTGGAAAACGTTTTAGCCAGGTGTACTTTGTGCTTGGGTAGAATTATCTGCTTGGGTTTAGCACATGGGTGAATGGGGCAGACTGAGGTGCACCAAGGGCAACCTTGGGGATGGAGAAGTCTCTTGGGTCCTGAGTTCTGATGTTTATTCGTGTAAGCAGAACCTGCATGTCCAGAATAGGGTTTTTGTCTTCAGCAGCACCAACTGCAGTCTCCAGCTCTTCTCCACATCTCTGTGTGTGGTTATGATCACAGGAGGGACACTTGGGCTGTTTTGCAGTGCTCTGGCACTTGAGGCAAGTCACTGACGCTCGGGCTGTCCTTGTGCTGCCCAGCACCTCTGAGTTGTGGTGCAGGGTGCTGGAAACACCTGCCAAGGTTTGCAGGGTCCCTGCTGTGCTGCTTCAGGGAGCACTGGGTGTGATTGCCAGTATGGTTTAGGGCACATGGGAATGCTGCTGTGAGACTGAAAATGTGAGACTTGTGCAAATAGCAAACAGCAGTTGCTGGTATCACTGTGACTCAAGACTTCTTTTTTTTTCCCCCAGTTGTTTTATTTTGATAAATAAAACAACTGGAAAAACAAATAMAACAACCATAAAAAATGGCACAGCTTGTGCCAGGGGGATGTACAGTGGCATCTGCAGTGACAGAGCTCATCTGAGCCCGTGCCAACAATAAAGAAAATTGCTGCTCCAGACCATGCAGATTTCTAAGCCTTTTAGAAATGGGACACTGACGATGAATGTTCAGAGCCTGTCTCAGGTTCAGTAAATGCACAAGGCATTGCTTTCATTTGAAGTAACAGCTTTTCATGTGCCTGTGGCTGTCCTGCCCAAAAAAGACATTAAAATGCAATCCCATGGTCAGGATGAGCAGGATGGCGACCCTTTTGGGCACTGTGGGTTTGGGTTTCTCTGTGCTCCCATGTAACCACTGGCCAGTGAGGTCTGGCAGGGGATCAGTGGATAAGGAACCTTGTTTCAGTAGTCAAAACCTGAAACTAGACWAATCTTGTGCATAAACAAAGTGTACCTTTGGGAGAACAGAGAGCTGATCRTGAGAACAGGTAGAACCTGCCGAACCTTGCAGCACCTGGCTCCTCTCACTGTGTTACTGTGTTGGATGTCTCCTCTGATCTCAGCCATAGCTCCAGCAGGTGTTTCAGGCTGGAGAGCAGGAATCCCTGCAGAAAATACTGATTTATCAGAATAATTGCCTTCTCACTTCTAAATTCCAAGCTTTGGAGTCTTGTTCTTAATCCCTGTCCTTGCTCAAACCCTTTCTCCTGTGTTGTGTTTGCCATGCCTGCTGAGAGCTCAGGATAGTCCAAGTCTGGAGCCTTCCCAGAGCCCCTATTTCTGTCTCAGTTGTGCTCATGGTGGGTCAGTGATGACAGTCGGCTTTGGGGAGATTCACAGGGGTTTGAATTACTCTGGGACAAGCACTGAGCTCCAGTTCCTGTCCAGCTCCAGCCTTCAGGATGTTCAGGATTGAAGTGCCTCATGCAGGGAAGGATTCAGCCAGATCTCAACAAGATTTCTGCTCTTTGGCAAATTTGCTTATCTTAACTGTGTCTCTTTAACTCACCTCTTTGAGTGCTGCTTCTGCTGAAGATGGGACAAGGGGCAGTGAACACCAAAGAACCACTGGAGGGGTGGCCTGCAGGACATCCTTCAGAGAGGCTTTGGAATGGGCATGATTGGTGTGCTCAGAAACCTCCCCTTGCACTTCAGGACAGTTCAGGGGCCCTTAGTGAGATCTCCAGGGAGAAGAGCATGAGCTAYGGCTGCATCTGAGAGTACAGAGCCCTTGGCACAGAGAGTGGAGATTTGGGGTTTGTGCTTCAGCAGCTGTTGGTAAATGAAGCTGGTAAATAGGAGAGAAAGACAGGAAACCCTTCTGCAACTTCAACTTTTCTGTTCCATATTTTTCTACATATTTTGGCTTTGTAATTCTTGTCCCAAGGACATAACTTTGTCGTCTTCAAGCTGTGACAAGCCTGAGATAAGCTGATGGGTGACAAATGCTGCTTCCCTGCACTGACTAACCCTCAGAGTGTGGATGGCAACTGTGCGGAGTCTCCTGTAAGTGAGTCTGAGTCTCAGTGTGGTGGGCAGCTGCAGGTGCCACCAGTGCCATGTGTCAGCTGGCACGGGATATTTTGGCAGTAGGAAGTAGAGCCTGAGATCAGGAATTCTCTGACAAATCTCTGTTTCTGCAGGAAGGCCAGAACTCTTGTTRTAACTAATCCTTCAGTGATCAGTAACCGTCAGTGGTGCCCAGCTTCTCTGGCTCTGGGCTCAGCCGTGTTTGATCCTGCATCTTCAGGGTGATGTTTCTCACTGTGCCAAATGGATCTGATGCCTGCAAGGAGCCAGCCCCCTCCTCCGTGTCTGCCCTYGTGCTGGACGCCCGTGTGACCCAAAACAAGACAGTTCAGCAKCAGAAAACTTCAGCTGAATACTTTTCTGTTCCCTTAATGAGCTGAAATGGTTAACCAAGAGTTCAGATCACCGAATAATTCAGGTCAGAAGGGATCTCAGGAGGTTGCCTGGCTCAACTCCTCACCTAAAGCAAGGCCAGCTTTGGCATTGTTTGATTCCTCAGAGCTCAGGTGGCGCCGAAGCTGTGGCACACAGAGATGCTGCTTTACTCGGCAACAGCAAACTGTTGATCTTTTAAGTAAGAAGGACCCCGCTTGATTTTCTGAAAATGTGGTTCTTTGTGGTTTGTACAAGGAAGAARATGGTGGGGATGTCTCTGGCAGCTGCTCACTGTTGGGCTGGCTGAATCACTGTCACCAGCTGAATCACAGAATCACGGAACATCCTGAGCTGGAAGAGATGCACAGGGATCATCCAGTCCAACTCCTGGCCCTGCACAGGCACCCCAACAATCCCACCCTGTGCCTGGGAGCCTGTTCAGTGCCCACCACCCTCTGGAGGAAGAACCTTTCCCTGATCTCCAGCCTGACCCTGCCCTGGCCCAGCTCCAGCCGTTCCCTGGGTCCTGTCCCTGTTCCAGGGAGCAGAGATCGGAGCTGCCCCTCGGGAGGAGCTGCAGCCCCGCTGAGCTCTGCCCTCAGCCTGCTCTGAGCTCACCAAGTGCCCTCAGCTGCTCCTCATGTGGCCTCTCCAGACCCTTCAGCATCTTTGTGGTCCATCTTTGGACACTCTGTAATAGCTTAATAATGAAGAAACAGTAATAATAAGATGCATTAAATGGAAGCTTTTGGAAGTTAAAGACCTGGGCAGTGGTTGGAGCTGTGAGATAATCCTGCTTGCTGGGCACAGCTGTTTCCACCTCTGGAGCCCTGTGGGTGCTGGSGTGGGTGCAGGCAGGGCTGAGTGCTCAGCACTGATCCCTCCACAGCAAYCTCATGTTTCTGGACCACATCTGTATGACAGCAGGGCCTGAAATCCTGCAGGAAAATAACAGGCACCTGAAAAGAAACTTCAGGCTCCTTCAGGAAGCATCCAGTCACTGGAAGTGGTGAGGATGAGCGGGGATGAGGCAGAGCATGGCCAGCTGTAACCCTGTGTTTTGGGGGCTGCGCAGTTGCTGTGCAGGTGCAGCTGGTGGGAAGACTCTGCTCTGGAGCTCTTGGTGTCTCCTCCTCAGGTAGCTCAGAGCATCTGATAGGGCAAGAGAAATGAATTAGCACAGGCTGGTGTTTTCTCGGATTCTGGTTCAAATCCAGCAAAAAGCTAGGCAAGTCTGCTGAATGGGGTTGGATCATGGGAATATAAGACATTTCATTAAATCACTCCAGGTCAGAAAAATGTCTGTGCATTGCATCAGTCTCAGGGAATCAGCCCCAGGGCAAACATCAGTGCCTGTCCCGGGCTGTGCTSAGGGCTGCGCTCAGCAGCACTGCTGGGCACACTGCACCGATCTAGGTCACAGTCTGTGTGTTTCTGTCCTGAGCTGGCTGCACACTTCGATGGAATTTAGCCTGTTTCGATGAGCAGCCTCCCTTGCTGTGGCAGCTCCTCCATCCCTGCGGGAGCTACGGCTGTAGCAGGGACCAGRGATGTGCTGCCAGGGGCACAGGCACGGTGGGAACTCCTCTGAGTGGCTGAATGACATGAGGTGTCCCATCATGGGATCTGCATGCACCCAGCTATGGGCTTTTATTGCCCAAAACCCAAAACCAGTTCTTCAAGCCTGGCAAGTTACCATTACCTGTACTGTCTTTGCAGCTGAAGTGGGCAACAGATTTTTCTTGCATTTACTTCACCAAAAGATGAAATCATTTTTTAATATAAAATGACACAGTGAAAGCTTGCACCCTACGAGTTCACCTGACATCAGTCTCCTTTTCCCTGGCACTGGATTCCCAGTGATGTGGTCCCAGCCTGGGAACAAAGGSTGCAGTCCAGCTGCTCTGCCTACTGCATCCCAGCTTCCTAAATGCACCATTTCCATGGCTTTGTCACTAGTAGAACTGAGAGCATGGGTTTGCTTCATAGCTTGTCTGTAGAATCCTCAGTTTCTCCTCCTTAGACAAACCTCGTTGTGGCACAGCTTGGTTTAGACACTGAGCATTGTGCAGATTTCAAATTAAATGCTTCCTGCCCTGGCTGCCACATCCCTTTGATGTTTAACAATTTCTTTGAAGTATGGAGAGTTTTAGAATCATGGAATCACAGACTGGTTTGGGTTGGAAGGGATCCTAAAGCTCATCTCATTCCACTCCCTGCCATGGGCAGGGACACCTTCCACTATCCCAGGTTGCTCCAATCCCCATCCARCCTGGCCTTGGACCCTTCCAGGGATGTGGCAACCACAACTTCATTGTGCCAAGGGAACAAGTCGTTGTTCACAGTAACTGCTCATAAAATCCTCATTAAAGAAACCCTAAAAATCTCTGTATATGCGCACTGTTGTGCCATCCTGGTATCAGTCTTTCATTGCACTCTGTTTCCCTGGCTTTTTTTTCCTTAACTACAAAGTCCCTCACTTCAAAAGTGCTTGTTTGGTTTTCTTCTAATTCCTTGCCCCTGTGTTGAATACACATTGAKGTTTCCAGATGTGAGAAACAAGACATGCTGAAGGTCACTCTGCATGACTCGTGCATGAAGGTCACTCTGGTTTTCAAAATCCAGGAGGATTTCTTTTTAGCAGAAATTTGAAACTAAAGGAAATATTGGTCTGCTGGGCTGGGCCAGCTTATCTCTAGCCTTTAGCAGCACTTGAGAAAGATGAATGACCAAATTCAGGGGATTTGTGGGCAAATTTACCAAAAGACTAGTTTTGTCATGGAAAGTATGAGAAGATAAGAAGGAATAGACTTGCCTCTGGCAGTACATGGGAGGAGCAGGGCAGCTGGTCCAGCTGAGATGAGCTRTTGCTCAAGGACAGGAGCAGTAATCTTCGCAGACATCGTGGATGGAGCTGGTCCCTTCACTGCAGTTTGCTGGAAATTTAAGGACAAAACAAAGCCTTGAGAGAGGGGATTTCCAGCACAGCCCTGGCTCCATGACAGTCAGGCAGGTCTTGACTGATCCCTCCCTAGGAATGCTCTCAGAGCCTTTTACGTGGTTGTTGGCAGGTCACCACTCGCAGAAGGAAGAGCTGTAGATCCAGTTATTTTCAGGAAGGAAAGTATGGCTGAAAGCATGATCCCTCTGGAGTTCAGCCCATCCAGGTTAAGCCCCAGTGTCCCCCAGCTCGAGTGCTGAGCCAGGGGTCGGTGTGTTTGGTTTTTATTCTGGCATGGAGAGCAGTACCCCCGCTCAGGGGGCTGGGAGTACTCCAGATTTTCCACATGACACTGTATAAAGATGGAGCCTGCTCTTGTTTTGATTCTCGCCTGATTTAATTACATTTGCTTTTTCTCTTTTTATTTCAGTTGTGATTCCAAAGAGCCCTTTACCTGCCTCCGAAGTAAACTCGGAGAAACCTAGCATGCACAGTAGCACAAAGACTGTTTTGGGGCATCAACAAGGGCAAAGGCGTCGCAAAACAGGGAAGAAGCGTGGTCGAACGACCAAAGCGCTAATCCACCACCCCATGCCTACACCCTCCAAGTCAGTGGAGCCTTTGAAATTCCCCAGAAAGAGAGGCCCCAAGCCTGGCAGTAAGGTAAAAGCTGATGCTGATGCAGGCGGGTGAACAGCCGGTGCTGCAGGTCCTGCCATGGGATGGTGCATGCGTGTGTTTGTGCACGTTTGTCTCAGCCTCTGGCTGTGTGACTGCAGCAAGTAGGACACCAGAGGGGTATGTGGGCTGGGAGTATTCTCAGAGTCGAGCCCCAGAGCTGTAGAGAATGTCTGTGTCCTAAAGATCATTTCCATCAAGAAACCGTGTCTTTGGAAGTGCATTGGCTGTGGAGTAGCATGGCAGATGCTGGGAGCATGACAGGGTGGCCAAAGGGTAGAATCAGCTCTCCTGTCCATTGTGTGTGGCTAGTCTGAGTCAGAGGTGGCAGATCTCAGGCTTGTTATTTTTCAGGATTGTGGTTTGTAAAATACGCACGTATTGATTACTAGGTTCTTGAGGCACCCCGTCATCACCATCAGAAATGTGTCATGTTCCACAGTGCCTTGTCTGTTGGATGCAGAGGAGAGAGTGTAGTAATCATGGGTGGTAAAGGAGAGCAGGGGTAAAAGGAGAAATATCTCCTCTTTTTCTGCAGAGGAAACCTAGGACATTGCTGAACCCAGCACCCACCTCTCCAACAACCAGTACCCCAGAGCCAGACACAAGCACTGTGCCCCAGGACGCTGCTACAATCCCCAGCTCTGCCATGCAGGCTCCCACAGGTAAGGGTCTTGGACCACATTCTTGACAGGATTGCACAGTTAGGAACTGCAGCAGGCAGACAGCAACACCCCAGGAGAGTCCCATTTCTTCCTAAGCATGTAAACCAGCAATCCTTACAATTCCAGAAAGGCTGGCCTGAGAGAGGCTCATGAGTGCAGATCAGCTGTTCGTTTATCTCTCTGTCCATTTAGAAACGATGAAGTCATAGGAGGATTGCAAGCCCACCTGCTGAGTGCAGGGACCCCTTCCCACGTGCATGCTGGTGACTCCACAGCTCTCCAGGGACACTTGTGGTGGCCCACGGTGGCTGGGGGCAGTCGGGTGTGTGGCACCCCTTGTGAGCCCTAAGCATGAGCTCTCCTAGACTGTGCCAGGCACAGSTGCTGAAGCAGTTGCTGAAGGACTGTGATCTGCCCAGCTCCAGCCAGGATGTTGAGGCACACAGGGACAGGAGGGAATAGGGGAGGAGGAGGAGTGGCAATGAAGAGTGTATGCACTGCTACAGCTGTGAGTGCAGCTGAGGATGAATCTGGCCAGGAAAGTCTAATGCAAAGCTGCTTTTGACATGTTGAGTCAAGCACTGGATATGGGCTGAGCCCTCTGTTTCCCCAGAATGTAATTGGCCAGTTTTCAGAGGAACCTAATGAAGCCAGTTTCCCTAAAAAGGAAACGCTGTAGGAACCCCTAAAAAGTGAGGGCTGCATTCCTTCTTCCCCTCTGAACATCTTTACCTGACTGGCATGGAAGCCACTTTACAGTCTGACTGCAGGGAAGAGCATGAGAGAAGCAGCAGCAGTTTGGAAGTTGAGCGTGAGGCAGGAAGATTTTGAAGGTGATCCCCTGTAGAAGCGGCTCCGCTGGGAGGATGCAGACAGGCAGTCGTGGTGGATTCCACTTTGTGAGCGATTGGACAGTCTTAAAATCTCAGCATCTCTCAGGTTGGATTTTAGGCATCTGTTTCTTGCTTTCTTGAGTGGGTTAATGGCAAACACATTTCTCATCTTGGCAGTTTGCATTTACTTGAACAAGAACGGCAGCACTGGGCCCCACCTAGACAAGAAGAAGGTTCAGCAGCTGCCAGACCATTTTGGACCAGCTCGAGCCTCTGTTGTCCTGCAGCAAGCAGTACAGGCCTGCATTGATTGCGCTTATCATCAGAAAACAGTCTTCTCCTTCTTAAAACAAGGCCACGGGGGAGAGGTCATCTCAGGTGAGAACGAGCCCGCAGCACTTTGCCTCCAGAGAGGTCGTTGCAAGAATTCTCTCGTTGGAAGATGTCTGTCCTGAAGCTCGGTGTAGCCACGGGCCAGGGGCAGACGGAAGAGTTCTGTCTTCTCTTTCTTGCCACACATCTGTGTCAGTGAAGCAACAGCTGGCGGCTGACTCAGAGCGGAGCAGTTCCCATGGCCTGCGGGCACAGCTGCTGGAGCAGGCAGTGAGCAGTGCTGGCATCAGCCCGGGCAGCAATCCTGCCCCGCCGACCGGCCCCCGCGCTGCCCCAGCCCTGGGAGGAGGCTCAGCGGGGGGGATTCCACAACTGCTCACGGACAGACAAGAAATACCCCGGGTTTTAATTTTCCTTTAAGCCCGCGCGTGGCCGGATCTGCGAGCGCAGGCCGCTCCTCGAATCCTTTCCGTTCCCTCGAACGCGGCTGCCCTGGCGCTGCCGCCCGTGCCCGTGCTGGGTGCAGCAGGCTGGTCCTGGCCTGCCCCGGGAGCGCGAGGCAGTGGCTTGTGTTGGCTCTAGCCTAGCCCAGTGATGCTGAGATCCAGGAGCTGGCTGTGCGGCCCTGGGCGTAGCCTCCCGCCTTCGCGGGGGGTTCACGTGTTGGGCTCTGTTTGTTTCTGTCTCCAGCTGTGTTTGATCGGGAACAGCACACTCTGAACCTGCCAGCAGTAAACAGTATCACCTACGTCCTCCGCTTCCTGGAGAAGCTCTGCCACAATCTGCGCAGTGACAACCTCTTTGGGAACCAGCCTTTCACTCAGAACAGCCACATGCAGCGCTCACACGAGTACGACCACGACAGGTATCTACCAGGTAGGAGCTGGGGCGGGGGCGGCACTGTAGGGACCCAGGTGCTCCGTGTCTTAACCCAGATTTTATCTCTGTCTCTGGAGGCAGGCGCGTTCCAGAGCCCTCTCACAGGGTTCATTACATCACACCCAGTGTCGTGCACATGCCTGCAGGGCTCTTGTTRTGTGGGATTCCAGTTGCATTTTCTGCCTGTCAGTTTGGTTTCCATCTCTGCTGTAGGTTTCCGCTCATCCGTGCTGTCTCCTTGTCTTCCCTCCTCTCCTCGTTCCCCAGTCCTTCCCGCTTCCTGTAATCTGATCGTGGTGACTTCATACAGCTAGGAATTAAGGTGAAAGACTGCATGAGAAAGGAGAGTGATAACATGCAGCAGGTAAACTGTAATTAGAAATTCATTAAAGCAGAGCGGCTTCCACACTGGGTGTGGATGTGCTGCCAGCAGCCAGCGCATCCAACCCTCGGTGACAACGTGGCCCGCTCAGGGGTGACGCTGGTGCAGCAATCCGAGGCAGAGGTGCCTTTGTTTTGCTTGGCATGGCATTGGAGCAGCTCACCCCAGCAAGGCAGTTCATGCCGCAGTGCAGATTGTCAGGCTACAAAACTGCTCTGATGCGAAAGCGGTGGAAAACAAGCCCAGTAGTTGCCCCACTGTGCTGGGTAGTGGCAGCAAGCCTGGGGTGATGGCTGCTCCTCGGGCTGTCTGGGGGCTCTGGGGGAGCTCCTGCTCTAGGAATGTCAGTCGTGGAGAGGATCAAAGCTGTCTGCACCCTCTTAGGTGGTTGAGAAGTGCTGATCTCCTCTCCTGTCTTGCTTTCTTCCCGCTCTAGTCAGCAAATAGCTGTTGTGTTGTTTGAAGTCTTGCCAAAGTTAATCCTTCGGATAATTATGGCTCTGACAAGAAAAGCAAGAGTTGTATGAATGTAAAAGGATGAGCACTTAGGAAGAACTRTTTAAGGAGAAGCCTCAAATAGAAGAAATCCCCATGTTTCAGTGTGGAGATATTCTGTTATCRTGAGAGAGCAAAACCAGAGTGGGAGGGAAAGAACCCAGCTCTGGGCATGGATGAGAGAGCCCTGTAGCTCACACACAGAGATTCCAGCCTCCATGAGAGGTCAGTGGTGGCTGTGCCAAGAGTTGGGCTGCTGGGCAGGATGGAAAAGCATAAATCAGGGTTCGGGGAAACTCAAGCAAAGCACCAGATCTAACRTGATTCTGAAACCTGCCCATCCCGAATTCTTCAGAGTGTTTGCAGCAGTTAAAGAAAAATTAACCACAGTCCAGAGAAGTGACAGCACCTAGTCCTGCAGTTCATCCTGATGACTCAGAGCTTCTTGGGCAACACCTTTCTCAGGCACCTGAAAGATGATAAACATTGTTATCRACACATTACAGTGGCTTCTGGTGAGGGCAAGGCAACAGTACCAGTGATGYTGGGAGGTTTGGGCTGGTCATGGAGGAATGAGGGTGCAGTTGTACATCGTTAAATCACACCAGGTGTCAAGGCTGCTGTGGTCTCACCTTCAGCTCTGCATGTCCTGCCTTGTTTCCCCTACAGCACAGGAACGTACTGTGTGGGGCTGGTTCTTCCAGTAAACGGCCACTGGTTAGCACTGGGAACTGGTCTGAGTTCCCAGAACAAACTGGCTTTACAGGAGCACCCCTGTGGATGCCATGGAGAATTGGGGTGTGTGCTTGGGGCAGAARGAAGGTCTGCAGCAGCCTGCAGGTCAGCAGTGTCCTGCCATTCTGTCTCACTGAGTAAATGGAAATGGAAACAGATCTCATACATCAGGAACAGCAGTTTGCGGGGAGTTGGGAAGCTGATTGCTGTTCGTAGGAATACTGACGTGATCTGACCTGCAGCCATCTGAAAACACAGGGCTGGAGAGGCCTTCTGGACACTGAGCCCTGGCTCCTGCTGTTACAGCACCACAGCACATGGTGTTTCTTTGATTAACTCTGGAGTTGTGGATTTTGCTTTTCCACTGAAGACTGCTCCAAGGTTTTTTGCTGATATTTTAGAAACTTTGTTGTCGTTTCCAGCCCAAATTTATTCTTGAGCAACTTGGTATCTGTGTCTCCTGGTCTTAACTTGGTTCTCTTTCTTCTGGAAGTAGTTGGAGAGCAGTTGTATCCTGCAGGGGAGTTCATCTTTTGGCTGCTTTCTGCTCTCGTCAGCCAGTGTTGGTTTGATTTAAACTTCATGGGGTGGCCAGAGTGCCACCCAGCACATTCTGGGGAGGAGCTCATGGAGACCTGGTGCYGCAGCACTGGCACTGCCACGGTCACAAGAAATGTCTGTGCAGCCACTTTGTCACTGTGTCCTTCTAACAGGTGATGATCAGCCTGTCCTGGTCACATACCCCATTCTTCTCACCCACTGTTGTCATCTGCAGGTTCCCAGCTCATGGGACAATGCTTCAGGTGCATTGCATCTGCATTTGGCTGCTGGATTTTCCTGCTTGCTGGTTCTATGTATATCCTTCCTGCCTAATTTGAAATGCTGCTTTGTCTGGCCTGACATGGGAAGACATCAGCAGATTTCATCAGTAAATCTCTAAAATTTCTGCTAAAGTTGCTAATAAAATTATTAAATGACACTGGATTCAAGGATGATCCTCAGGCAGATTCATTGGCAGTTGCTCCCCAGCCTCACGTTCTCTCGTGGTGTGCTGCTGACAGCTTTTCCTCCCAAATCAGGTTTCTGTGCACAGAACAAGGCTCCTGGTAATTCAGATTCTCTGAGTCAGCTGGTGGCTCTCTATATCTAATGTCTTACAGAATTCCAGGTAAATGAGGTTGATTGCTCTTCCCTCACATGATGGATCAGGATTTTCCCATAGCAGGGAAGCTGTTGGGTCAGTCTCCTCTGATGAAGACCTGCCATAAAATGTGCCATTGTATTTTCCCTGCCCTTTCCTTCAGAGCCTGCCACAGGCCTTGTGCTGCTGCTGAGGTCAGACATAGGCATTTTGTTGTAAAAATCTTTTTTTCACCTTCTTTTTGAAGCGTTGGCACCACATTTCCAGTCACTGAGCAGTGCGTCGCTGAGTTCTGTTCACATTTGCTGCAGCAGACCCAGAGTTTCAGGTGCACTGTCATTCCTGGCTTCCTCTGCACCCTCACGTCTCCACTTTGGGAATGTTCAGTTGTTTGACTTAGTCAGTGGTGGGTATGTCCATTCCTGTTCTGTTTCTTTTATCCTTTGAGCCTTGCCCTGGTGTTCAGCATGGCTGCAGCTGGAAGTGAATCCCAGAATGGTTTGGGTTGGAAGGGACCTTAGAGCCCGTCCAGTCCCACCTCCATGCCATGGGCAGGGACACCTTCCACTATCCCGGGTTGCTCCAAGCCCTGTCCAGCCTGGCCTTGGACACCTCCAGGGATGGGGCAAGGACAGCTTCTTTGGGCAACCTGTGCCAGGGCCTCCCCACCCTCAGAGGGAAGATTTTCTTCCATATACCCAGTCTAAATCCACCATCTTTCAGCTTGTGCAGGTGGATGTCACAGATACATCGACAGCTGAGCCAGGTGTGTAAATGTGCTCTGCAGCCAGGGAGGAGGAACCAGAGCAGTCAGTGCAAGGTACAGTGTCCTAAAGTAGAAGCCCTGAGTGGCCTGATAAGATGAGCTGAGTGTCTCACTGCCTGTAAAGGTGTTCAGCCGCCTGGCCTTGGGATGGCCCACAGCACCATCCAGGCATGGCAGGTGAGCTTCTCTTCCTCCCACCAACCTCCCAAGTCAGGGAACATGAAATATCCCTCCCAGCTGTGCCATCATTTGGAGGCAAGGACAACCCTTTTTCCTTTTCTCTCAATCCTTGCCTTTCTGCACAGTGTCCCCTCGCTCCATTCCCCTGTGCTCATTCCTTCTGTAGCTGAAACACAGGCCTGTCTTTGCCTTTGCACTGTCTCAGAACAGAGAATGAGTTAAAAACCTCCCTTCATCCCTGTACTCCCCATCCTCTGAGGTGCACGGCTCCATGCTGAGCAGGGCCTTTTTATCCAGGTAAATGATGTGCTTGTTCTCGGCATCCTTCTGAAAGTGAGCGTTTATCCACTGAGATTTGGGGTCCTTCCCTCTCAGATTATTTCCTCTTTGATGATASACATTCATGAGGTTTATGGCATCTTTGAACTGAAGGCATTTTCCTTTTTTCCTGATGATCTGAGTGCAGCTCTGTCTATTACTCCATTTCTTCATTTTCTTAAAACTTGTCCTTTAAAACCAGAATTCTATTTTTGGTTTATCCTCCCATTAATTTACACCAACCTCACTTCTGATTCCTGGGATTAACTTCTATAACCTGACTTTCTGTGTTTGCATTACTTTTAACATCAACCACTTTAAAAAAAATAACCCAAACCAAAACCTGATGAAACCTTTGACAAGCATCACGTTGTGTTGTGGTTCTGTGGCTCTTGGGTGAAGGAGGTTGTGCAGTGTGACACAGGGCTATCCAGAGACATTACCAAGGGCATTTGTCCCCGTCTCTGTCTGGGCAGTGAATGTTTCTTACAGGGACTTGTCCCGAGGATGGAATTTGTCTTTCTAGCAATGTTGCAGTGATTTTCGCTCATACTCACGGGGAKTCCCAGGGCCTCAGTGCAAGCAGCTTGTCCTTCATTTCCCTGAAGGGTATTGATAGAACAGGTACTTTCTCTGCCTTTGTGTTTCTCCGTAATCAACTCAACTGTGCCCGTCTGGTGCTCCCCCCCCACCTGTACCTCCATTTGTTGGGCGTTTTGCATCTCCCTTGGTGTCGGTCCCCGCCGTTCCCGCCGTACCTCCTGTCCCTCCTGCACCCGTTCCTGCCCTGTGCCAGCTGTCAGGGCTGCTCTGGGCTGGTGTCACTCCTGGCGTTTGTTTGGGAGCATTTGTCCCCTCTGTGCCCGCACACAGGAACGCCGCGGGMTCTCACGTGTGCTTGGGCTGGCTGGAAGGGCCACGTGGGCAGGGGAGGCTGAGGGTCCCCTCAGCTGGGACATGGTCTGCCACCCCTGTGTCGCTCACCTGGCTGCTGTCCCCATCAGTGTCAGTGCTTCCATTCCGTGTTCATCCACCCACGTGTGTGCAGGGACCTCCCAGCCCATCCCGACGTCCCATCTGCTGCATGGGATATGGAGAGCCCCATCCTTGGGATGTGTTTGGAGAGGAGCAGCAGCTACAGCGCTTGGGGGATCCTCTGGGGGAAGATTGAAAATGGGAGTAGGGTTTGATCCAGCACTGTGTATGGCACAGAGGGTTTGCAGATCATCCATGGGTTGTCTGCCAGTTGTCCAAGGGTTACGTGCGTCGCAAGGTGAAGAGTGGGATTAGCAGGAATTGTGTGGGATGACCCAAGGTGTAGAATGAGGACAAATGGAATTAAGTTAATTAGAAGTGATTTTTGGGTGAAATATGGCAAAACATGGCTAAGATTCTTTGTTAGTTTTCTCACCACCCTTTTTCTCTGATAAAACTTGCAAACTCTGCTCTGYTGAGCCCTGCCAGATGTGCTGGATTGCAGCTTGAGCAGGTGGTGGGTGCCCAGGCTGGCGATGCACACAAGGCTCAGGGGACTCTGGCAAGACTGAATTTCCCAGGACAWCTGCACTCCTAAAGAGGGCTTGTTCTCTTTTCCTAGACAGAAGCAGTTCGTTAGACGGCTCTCTGCAGGGACCAGGCCGGGGTACAAAGCGCTATTCCCAAGATTCCCCTCCATACAGTGCTCCTCTCTCCCCCAAGTTACCAAAGAATGACCGTCACCCTTTGGAAGGTGAGCACAGCGTCTCTTCCCAAAGCTGGCTGTTCCCARCGCCCTGTCCCGGCCGCAGCAGGGCCGGATCTGCCGTGCCAAACCGAGCCGTGGCGTCAGGGAGCTGCTCTGCTTGTCCCTGGCATGGGTTGTGCTTGGTGTTCCAGAGGGGAGTGAATGAGCTGCTCTGTGGCGAGGCAGGTTCCCCACGCAGATGTGTCAGGCATGTGGAATGCAGCGGGAATTCCTTCTAACCCTGGCAGTCGTCACCTCACACCATGTAATGTGGTTCAGCTTCCACTGCTGTGCATGGCATTAACAGTGCTCAYACTGCCCAGCTGCCTCAGTCCATCTGCACCCGGGTTTTTCCATGAGGGTTTGCTGCAGCCTGTGGTACAGATGCTGATGTGCAGCTGTATGGCCAGGAACCTGCTGCCCTTTCCCGGGATCTCATCTTGTTCCTCAGAGTCCTCCCTAAAACAGCCAGAGGGTCTCACTGGCTCCACCGGCTCAGCCAGATCATTCACATCCTGCGGTGCTGCTCCTTCCCACAGAGTCCCTTGGGATACCACTGGGGCATATGTGCTGGGCCACGTTCCCAACAGCAACTGCAGGGATGTCCCCTTTGGGGTGTGATCCACAGGTGTCCCTTGTGTGCACGGGCAGGAGATTGCCAGGAGTCCAGGGAGCTGGAGCACTCCCTGAACTGAGTAATCTTCGATAAATACACTTCCACTTCTGTTCTGAGCTGCGAACCCTTCATAATTCAGACTGGGAATTTAACCTTACGGAGGCCTTTTAACTAATGGATGGTGGAATCTGCCAAGGTGTTTGTCACAGTTCTTTGTAACATATCCCTGAAAAATTGCTGGAGACTCCTGGGTGGGCTCACAGTTCAGTGCCTTCATGCTCTGTTGCTGTCCCTTTAGAATCCCCATTTCCCTGGTTTTGCTGGGGTTGCTGATCCCAGRTGTGAGTGCCCAGCCTGGCAGCACTGTTGATGGTTTTGCTCTCCATCCATCACTGTGCCCTGTGCTCTGCAGGATCACTGACCCCGTCTTTAGGCACAGTTGGTCTGAACTTACACCCCGTGACAGGATACCCAGAGAAGCTGTGGCTGCCCCATCCCTGGAAGGGTCCAAGGCCAGGCTGGATGGGGCTTGGAGCCACCTGGGCTAGTGGAAGGTGTCCCTGCCCATGGCAGGGGGGTGGAATGGGATGGGCTTTAAGGTCCCTCCCAACCCAAACCGTTCCATGATTCTATGATGGACAGTTTCTAGTGGCCTCATTATCTACAGTGATTGAAACTGGAGATTTGTCACAGAGCTGAAGCAAAGACAAAGGTGATAGATGGCACTGTGTCATCTACTCCAGCAGATTGGCAAGTCTAAAACTATTTCTTGAAGCCCCTTCTGTTTCTCACCTCCAAATGCACATCCATGCTGGTCTCCTTGATTTGCCTCTGGTGCATCAGCCACTGCACTGGGGTAACCACTGGCACAGCCCAGCTCCTCCTCCTCCCCCAGCAGGTGGGACACACTGTGTTCAGCCGTTCTTGAAGCACTGGATTGCTCCAAAGGTTCAGGTGCCTTGGCTGGGTGGTGAATATTGCACGCTCTGAATTGTCAGTGAAGAGAGAAAGCTTCCATAATGAGTAATTCCATGGAGGAGCCTACCTTAGGTTGTCTACGATATTGATTCTTAGTCTACTTCAAAGTCTGTTCACTTATTCCTTGGGCTTTGAATGGGTTGTGCCATTTGGATGCCAAAATTCTCCAGCCTTTTCCAGAAAAACACGGACAAGTGGGCAGAAAGTGTGTGTGCATGAGGGGGTGTGTGTCAGGGTGTGACCTTCCTGCAGCAGCTCGGTCTGGTTCTGTTCTTGGTCCAAGCAGGGCGCAATGAGGTGCAGTTCCAAATTCCATCTAGAAATTCATTCTTACCCCACAGCTAAAAGCTGCAGCAAATACATCCTCCTCCACCATGAAACTGAGGTGCAGGCAGGAATATTTGCATTTCAGAGGATATATTTTAAGAATATGCACCTGAAATACTTGGATATTGAATGTTTATTGAGCAAGGAGGTACATCTTCATGTGGGGATGAACTCTGTCTCGGACAGCAGCTCCTGAACATTTCCCAGTTTGCCATATGGAAGGCCATGAGCAGCAGTGGGACATATCCATTCACCATGCATTTGGCAAGAAGCAGAGAGATGAGGAACAGATTTCACATCTTACGTTGTTTTTCCTCTTGCATCCAGTGGCATTTGTGTTGCTTTTTGCTGAAACACTGCAGTCCCAGCACAGTGGGGACATGCCTTCACAGCCCATCACTTGCTGGAAGCAGTGGGTGTTCAGGAGCAGTGCAAATCAGATTTGTGCTTGTGGCCAAACTCCCGTGTTTTAGCAGTAAAACCACACTGTTGAGTCTATAGCCCTATTTGTTTAATTAAACTTTAATTATCTGCTCCCTGCCTCTCCTCCACTAATTGTGGTGTGTTTCCCAACAATGTGCCAACTGCCAGCCTTTAGTTAAACCCAGCAGTTTGTGTAAGGAAATCTACCTAAGGAACAACCACCTCCTCCTTGCTCCAACACTGGTTATCAAGGGTGAAGGACCCTGGATTGTGCCTGAGAGCAGCCATGCCCTGCCACTTGCAGGAGCATCTTGTCTTCTGTTACAGATGATTCCTGGGGACAGTAATCATTCCCCTCTTGCCTTGTCCCCCTCTCCCTTTCCCAGAGGTATCATTCATTGAGCAGTTCCCTGTGTACTTGTATTTTTAGGAAAACCCTCAATCTCTCTTGCACTGACCCTGCCACAAAGCCTCCAGCTCTGCTGCAGTGTTACAGCCAACCAAGCATTCACCTGTGCAGGGCTAGGGGACCTGTGGATCAATGTTCACCTTCAGTTTTACCCCCTGGGCAAAACAACATCGTGGCCTCCGGGTGTGTGATCAGCAGCACATGTGAGAACAGGATCACATATTTGCAGAATGCATCACAGTGCATTCCGGTCATGACAGTGTGTTAATTGTTGAGTGAAGTAATTTCTGAAGGTGACTTTTGGATCCTCAGCCTTGCACCAACATGAACCTGTGCATGTGCTCTCCCAGCCTCCCAAGCTGGGCCCTGAAATACCTTCTGCTGACACCAATCCCCGCTGGGAGGGCTCTGGAGTCTTTGGGAGCACTCAGACACGTGTGTTTGCCTGACCCAGCACATCTGGGTGAGTCCCAGGACTTCTGGCAAGCTGACGCTGTGTGTCACCTTGGAGGGTGCTGGGTTTCCYTGGAGAGCTGAGGTGTGCAGCTTGGACCTGTTTCCATGCCCACTGTCCTGTGACAGCACAGAGGGCTGTGCCCACTGACCCCTCTCCTGCCTCTGCCCTTCTGCCCTTCCCTGGCAGTCAGCACCCCTTCCCAGATGTTTAGTGGGAAGTGGTTTGGGGTTTAAACAGAACTGTCCTGGTGAAAAGGAGACCAAATGTAGTTGCTCGGAAGCAGCTGCAGTGGAAACCCACTGGTGTCAGTGACACCCACTGGTGGCTCTGGCTGGGCATGGGATCTCCACCCAGCCTGGACCAGAGCAGCTCTGTGCTGGGCTTGCATCCATTCTGGGGCTGAAATGGGATGGTGGGAGTATAGGAGGGGTCCAAAGTTATTCAGGAAGAGCCATGAGTCAGAAAAGGAAGCRAGTGGCACGTGGGCCAAGACAGGAYGGGTCACTGGGGGGGACAGTCTTCACACCAGCAGTTTCTGTGTGAGATTTTAAGACTGTGCTGCTGTTTTCTGGGCACGTCCCAGAGACCTAAAAGCAGAGAAAGGCAGCAGTACCTCAAGTGCAGAGTGACAAAACCCCGAGGTGGGTAACAGGAGTTACCCAGCTGTAACCCCAYGCTGGGCTGGCCAACAGCCAGACAAAGGTGTTCCCATTTCGTAGCCTTGTGAGCTGAAGCCCTGGAAGGTCGGGGCTGGCTGCCTCCCCCTGAACTGCCCTCTGGGATCTCTGCTAAACACAGGCAGCAGGACACGTGAGACCAGAGGATCCCAGCTCACACAATAGTGCCATAGTTCATAGAAACCAGAGCAAATAAGGTGTCTGCAGGAGAGGCTGCCCCAGTCGGTGSGACCCAACAGCTGTGGCACTCAGGAACCACTTCAGGCTCTGGCAAKCTGCACTTCCCTTCACTGGAATGTGGCAGCATCAGTTCAGCAGGGAATTTGGGAAAGTCTCAACAGCTTTTGGGTCTCACAGGCTCCAGACCCTGCACCCTCACCACCATCCCAGTTCAGCACAGCAGTGCTGTACTGGCTTCTCACCTGCTGTTCCTGTGGTCTGGGAAGTCCCAGGGAAGAAACCCATGGCTCAGGTTTCTTCTCCCTTATCAGCTGCTGTGGTGTTGGAGTGGCAGCAGTTCAGGGCTGTGAGCTGCCCTCGGGGTCCCCATGGAGCTGGTGGAGGAGCTGCAGCCCCCAGCCCCGTGTGCTGGCAGGTCTGGAGTGCACAGGCAATGCCCCTCGYCGTGGGAGCTGCTTCCCTGCTTGGCTGTAGGAACTTGGCAGGTATTTCATAATAAAGAACACAGGTATTTGAGGGTGAGTCAAGAGGCGTAGGGACCACCTGGGCTGAGATTTGGTTGTGCCACAGTAAAACTACAAACTAGTTAGTAGTAGGCCGCTACAAACAGTGGCCCTGGGAGCTGTCACAGTGTAACAGTAGAGRCAGATTTTGCTGGCTTGGCTGATACAACCTGTCACCCTAGATCACCCTCAGCCCCTCCATCCTCGTAGTGCCACAGGCAGTTGGAAATCCAGTTCATTCAGCACATTTCTGGAGAAGGTGAGGAAGCCAGTKTTGCCCTGAGACCCTGCCTTGGGAGAGCCCTCAACGCAGTCCCTGCCGTGCATGTCCCAGCGCAGGGAGTTGGTCTCCGATGTGGTGAGGCTGGAGAGGGGCTCAGCAGGAGGCTAGGAGGGGTGAGCAGCTCAGCCCAGCATGTTGCTTTTGGGGCCAGAGGACCAGCACGGTGTGGGAGCATTGCCTGGCCCTGACAGTGCAGCTCCCTCCTGGTCTGCATGTGTGCTGCCATCCCAGCTCCCGTGTGCCTGACACCCCAATCCCAAACGCCAGGGCCATTCCCTTGCACGCTGATGCCGAGGATGTGCAGTGAGTGACCCCTCGGGGAGCCTCCCCTTCCGGCTCGGGGCTGGCTGTGAGTCCTGTGTCCATTGGCATGCAGATCGGGCAGCCCTGCCGTGCCCTGCGGCGCCCCTTGGCACAGAGGGGCCCAGGGCAGTCAGGGCCCGGGGCTGGGCCTCAGCTGGTGGGGGCATGAACAGAGTAGCTGCACAAAGGAGCTGCGGCTCCGGTCTGGGCACCGACCATTGTCACTAGCAGCTGGTTGGACTGGCGTTGGCAGATGGCGACACCGTTTGCAAATGGCCAAACTGGTGAACAGCAGGGCTCGGGCAGTGCCTGCTTTGATCCCCGTGCTGGGGCGGAGGCCGGCGAGGGCTCGGACCCAGCGAGCGCTGCCGCTGCTGCGGCTCTGCCCCGCCTGGGAGCCGGGGCCGTGGCGTTCGGGTGCACTGACTGCAGCTTGGTGCGTTCCAGGTGAAACCTTTGTCCTGGGAGATGGCCTCCCAGGGCCCTTGGAGCCTCGCCTGGACCCCATGGACTCTGCCTTGAACTCTGTCAATTCATCCAGCCACAGCAGGAGCTCCAGAGACTATCGCCTGCCAGGATACAGGCACCTGCACCAGCCCTCTAGCCTCAGCCAGGGCAGCACCTCTGCCCTGCGCAGGCTTAGCTCTGGGGGTAAGAGCTCAGAACAGCCCTGCGGCTGGAAATTGGGCAATAGAGGGCTTTTCTAACTCCAGTTACGCCTTTCTAACTTCAGCAAGTACCAGAGACTGGGCTCTGCTCAGCCAAGTCTGTTAGGTGTGCTGGCATCTGGCGGGTGGCAGTGCAGACAGGTGACACTGCTCCTTTGGCTTGTGACTGGGAAGACCTGGAGGAGTGGGGAGAAAGGAACAGGCAAGAGCTGAACTGTGTCCAAGTGATAAATGGGTGTCTGAGTCCATGAGGATGGATCAGGAATGGCTGGGGAGTCGAGAGTTGCCCAGTGGGGCTGAGAGAAGGGCAGATGCATGAATGGTGCTTGTCTCTATGGAGGAGGAGGGGCAGGAGAGCTGAACTGGTCATTGCAGCACATGGGGTTGCAAAAAGCASCATTTTAGGTGCAATGGCATCAGTAAAAGCCTCTGAAAAGCTCAGGCTGCTGGTGCCTCCCCTCACACGGATGTGTGTGTGGGCAGAGGTGAGACAAGGGGCTGTGCTGGCRCTGGCACACTGGGAGCAGGACCTGTGCCAGCTCAGGCCATGCTTCTGGACAGCAGGATGTCACCTGTGGGTTCAGTTTGTCAGAAATGTGCTAAAGGTGTTGGGAACAGGAGGAGGAACCGTGTGTGGGGAGAGACGTGGGAATGGTGGGGGGATGTTCTGCAGAGGTGGGAGCTGTCAGCCAGCGGGCAAGGAGTAGGAGCTGGGGGCAAACAAGGGGAATTTGGGTTGAGAGAGAGGAAAATATCACTGTATAGAAGGCTGCTCTGAAAAGTCAGGCCTAAGGAGAGGGACTAAGGCTTTGGCGCCAGACCTGCGCCACAGGAATCTGGGGCACGAGGGGAATGTGCCCCTTGCCGTGTCTGTGCCCTGCTGTGGGAGAGGAGCCGAGCGGTGSATTGAGGGGGAGTGACTGGGGCGGTGCCAGGGACCCCCAGTAACGGCGCTGTCTGGCATCCCCAGGGTCGGACAGGTACCTCGGGTCCCGGGACGTCTCACGGCTCAGCGGCCGCGACCCCTCGTCCTGGACAGTGGAGGAGGTGATGCAGTTCATCCGGGAGTCGGACCCACAGCTGGGACCCCACGCCGACCTCTTCCGGAAACATGTGAGTGTACAAACGTGTGTGTGTGTGTGTGTGTGTGTGTGTGTGTGTGTGTGTGTGTTACATCTGCGGGGGGGCAAATCACACAAGGAAAATCCAGCAGAGTCAGGAAACAGCAGCACTTCGGATCAGCTGGAGTTCTGTGCTTAATAAAAACATCCTCATAAATCCTGCTCATGCCCTGTCTGGGCTTGGATCCTCATCAGAACCCCTCAGGGGCAGCCCTGGGTGCATATGGAGCCTCTGCTCTCAGCCACGTTTGAATCCCAGCACTGAGAACACAAACTCTGCTCCTCCTGGAGTATAATTCTCACCTCGTGGCAAATTTCTCCTGGCAAGAAACACATCCCAAGTGGAATTCGTGGAGTGCATTGCTGCTCAACTCTGTTTCCTGTAACAGGGAGTCTCCTAAGGCTCTGGTCCTTGTGCACATCTGTAAGTGCAAAACAGCTGCAGACACAGCATGGAGTTTGTACCATTACAGCTACAAGGGGTTTGGCAGCTCCGTGTCCTGATTCCTGCAAGAACTGTCTTCCCTCTGCCTTGTGATTAAGTCCATGTTCTGGTGCTGCTCCTGAAGAGCAGTGGGACCAAACACCTGGTGCTGTGTCCTGCTCTGGGCTGGCACAACACTTCTTTTTTTAATTAGTTCTATTTTAGGAACACCAGTAATTGAAAAATGTTTGTTTTAATTACGCAAAAGCTGCCAAGGGACGGAAGTGCCCTGGATTGGCAATCCTGAGGACAACCTCGCTTTCATCTGCGGAAGGGAAAAACAGATCAAACCTGGTACTGGAGATCCCTGGAGATCTCTCCAACCTGAAACCAACTGATCATCAACATAGAACAGGACTTTCTGTTGTTCGAGGTTGTGATTTTTATTTTTCATTTATAAGTCCATTAACATTTTCTTCATGGAAAACTGTCCAGTGCAAAGCTCTGGACCCAGCCTGGACTAGGTCATGGACAGGGGTGCTGCATGGGACTGGGAGACTTCCACTTGCAGATGCCAAGTACAAAGCTGTTCTCTGGTTATTCTAAGCTTCATGATCCATCCCCTCCTGAGTCTCAGGTGGGACGTATCTGGCTCTGCTGTGTTGGAATCAGCCCCACTGGGCTCTGCCAGTGGCTGGGACYGTGCTGTGAAGCTCCAGAAACAGAATCACAGAATCATTCAAGTTGGAAAAGCCTTCTGTGATCATGCAGTCCAACATTACCCCAGCACTGCCAAGGCCACCACTAAACGATTTTCCCAAGTGCCACATCCACACGTTTTTTGAACACTTCCAGAGATGGTGATTTCACCACTGCCCTGGGCAGCCCTGTGCCAGTGCCTGACCTCCTTTTCAGGGAAGAAATTTTCCCTAATATCCAGTCACACAGCACAGGCTCTTTGGATTTTGGGATCTGTTCCCTGACCTCCATCTTAAGCTGTGGCTTCAGGGCTGTGTGTGTCACGGCAGGGCTGTCACCATCAACACATCCTCTGCCAGGAGGTTTCTCCTGTGCTGGGATGACRAGTGAGCGACTGCTCCCCTGCTTTGCCACTGCCTCCATCATTCTCCCATCAGTGAAACCTCTGTTTTCCTTCCTCCCCACCACCCCTCAGAATGTGCTGACCCTCTGGAAATGGCTCCTGGGTGTTGGTCACCCAGCAGAATTCCCATCTCGCACAGGGGTCTGGGGCTGCAGCTGAGCGGGTGCAGGACTACCCATGCTGTCCATACTGGGATGTCCATGCTGGGACGTCCATACTGGGATGCTGCTGAGCAGGGCTCTCACACCCAGGCTGCTATTGCATTTTGGGTCCAGCCTAGCTCGGGCAGGGCTGGGGCTCCCAGGTGCCATCACAAGCACTTTGTTTCCCTCCTCGCAGGAGATCGACGGGAAAGCCCTGCTCTTGCTGCGGAGTGACATGATGATGAAGTACATGGGGCTGAAGCTGGGGCCAGCCCTGAAGCTCACTTACCACATCGACAAGCTAAAGCAAGGCAAGTTCTGAGAGGACTCTTGGCAGGATGGATCCTGGAAGCTCCGCTCCCGGCCGCCCCACCCGCGCTCACCTGCCGACAGGTTCGCATGCACACACCCCCTTCGCCGCAGACAGACGGACACCTCCCGCCCCCGGCCGGCCCTCGGCCCCGCCCGCCCCGGCCAGAGCCCGGCACAGACTCGAGCTGTGGGCGTTGGAAGCGGAGGGTCTCTCCCTGCTGCCCAGCCAGGACTTCTCCGCGGGCTCACGGTGCTGCTTCCCTGGGCTGGAGCAGCGCTCTGGGCAGTGCCCGTGGGGACTGGGGGCTTGCACCGGCTCCTCTCGCTCCCGGCCGCGCCTGCTCGGAGCAGCCCCTGGGAGTGGCTCCGGGCAGGCGGGGGCTGGATGGGGCGGCCCAGTTTCGGGGGCTCAGTGCCCCCAACCTGCCCTCGGCCCCGCGGCACCGCAGCGAGCTCAGAGCATCAACTGCCCAGGCCTGTCTTCCACTCCTGGGGGAGCCACTCGTCCCCTGAGCTCTGCCTGCCCCCAGCTCCCGACCAGGCCAGGGTGGAGGCCTCCATATTTATTCCAGACTGGGGAGGCCACGGTAGCGTGGAGCGAGCTGGGAGAGCCGAGGAGCGGGGCTGGGCCTGGCGTGCCCCTGGCACAGACAGGCCTGGGCTGGTGTCAGAGGCTGCCTGGATGCTGCAGGTCTCGGCTGATCCTTCTCGCCTTTCTTTTTATTTTTTTTTTTATTTTGGAGATTTTTTTTTTTTACTAAGGAGTTATCTGTTTAAAACGATGAGATGATTTTTCTACCTATGTTGAACTCGCAACTCTTGGTGATTTTTAGCCAGAGCTGCCAAGGTTTGTCTTCCCAGGGGCCCTCCTGCTCCTCTAGAGTTTCGGTCTGTCCCAGCTCAGCGTGTGTGAGAGGGTGTTGGGTCTGGCCAGAGCATCCCGGGGTGGTGACCTGTCCCGGCATCGCTCTTCCTGCGAGGGCTTTGCCCTGCCCGAGGCACCTGTTGGTCTCAGGCAGTTTAATGTATTTATTTTTGATGGCACTTGAGCGGTTCCCATGGTCCCAGACATGTTCCTGCAGCTGCATGAGGAGCGTCGGAGTGGAGCCACCAGCTGTGCCACCGCAGTGTCCCCTGGGCAGCAGCTGCCAGCTCGGGGCTGCCTGTGGGGCAGGGGCTGCCCTGGAGCACCACCGGCACCGGCCTGGGCCGAGCTGGGACAGGGCTGGTGGGGCCTGGCTGAGCTGGGCAGGGCTGACAGGACAGGGCTGATGGGGCCAGCACGGGCTGTCCCCAGCGTGTGCCCACACACACCACAGCACCGACCCACACACACACTCTTCCTCTGCAGTGACCAAAGGGCTGGGACGAAGTCTCCACTTCAAGCACTTCCTTCTCCTGTCCTTAGCTCACCCTCTGCATCCGGAGCTGCGGTTCACACCCTCCCCTGCAGCCTTGAGGGCCCTGGCCAGCGACAGGACGGGCCCTTGTGGTGACCAACCCTCCAGGCTCTTGCACTGAGTCAGGTTTACCCCTAAGGGGCAAAGTTGCAAAAAAATTAAATACCCCAAACTACAAAGTAATAAAAGAGCAAAAAGGCTTTTTGTCCTACAGCGCAGCCTGCGCTGCCGGCCCGGGACTGGGGGCTCCGGCTGCTCACGGAGCCTCTCGCTCACAGCACGGCCCAGGCCCCCTTGGTGTGACCCAGCGCTGGTCCCGCTGCAGCCCGGCCCCGGCGGGGTCAGCCAGTGCTTTCCTCTGCACTTATTTTACGTTGATTTGTTTCTAAATAAAAGGATACCAACTTCGTCCCTGCTGTTTGTGCACTGATGGAGCGCTGGGCTGGAGCCGTGGGGGGAGCACGGGCGCAGGCCGTGGGTGATGCCCCAGGGCACTGCCCGGGCGGCCCCGGCGGGGCCTGGGTGGGAGAGCGGGGCCAGGGCGGGGCTGAGGGAAGCGAAGCGACACTCGCAGGGTGGTGATGGGATGAGCCGGCGCTGGTTCGTGAGGCCAGCAGGGAACGTCGTGTATTCCCAGCCTCCCTGGCACCCCCAGGCTGACYCCCCCGCCCTGCTCTTCGTGGCGCTGCCTGGTGCTGACGGAGGCTTTTGCAATTCCTTCTTCCAGTCGGAGCTTGAGAGGGCTATGGGGGTAGGAGGGGCCCCCGGCCAAGCCCTGACCCCATCGCTGCCAACACCACTCGGCCCTGCCCCGCCCGGGGCCCTGGTGCCTGTAAGGGAGGTGGGCAAAGAGCACCTGCAGCCAGGCGAGGGTGGGGGCTGAGCCCTGAGACCCCCACACTGCTCCCCAACACAGACCACTGCCCTGAGCACGGACCCCACACGAGCCCCTGAGGGCTGGCAGGGGTGCTACAGCCCACAGGGAGGGGCCTCCTGGCACGGGCTGAGCACCACAGAGGGGCCTGAGGCCAAGGGCAGCCCCAGCGCTGGGGCTCAGCAGGGCTGGTCCCCCATGCCGAGGGTGAGGAGCGATGGGGTGAGGGGTGATGGTCTCACCCCCCTGTGCTCTGAGGCGGGGGTTGTGTCCCAGCCTGAGCTGTACCTGGAGCACTGGTGACATCCCGCAGGGGCAGGTGGCCRAAGGCAGGTGAGGGGCACCCAGCCCCAGGGAGGGCAGTTGGGTGGGTGCTGTAAAGTCTTGGCTGGTCCTGGAGGTCCAGCGCCAGGTGAGGGGACAAGCTCCCCATTCTCTCCTGCAGCCGCAGCTCTGCTGCCCCCAGGCTCGCTGGGTACCCAGGGCTCCTGGTCAGGTAGCTCTGGCCCAGACTCACCCCTGGGGCTGCTTGTCCCAGCCCAGGCTCACAGCCCAGGCTCACAGGGTCATGGGGCTCCACCGTGCCAGCATCGTCCCTCCACAGCACCCTCTCCTCACTGGGGCTGGGGACTGGCACCAAAGGGTGCCCTGAGTAAGGGTGGTACCAGGACACTTGTCCAGGGGGAGCTGATTATTGAACCCAGAGCCACGGCTGAGGGTGCTCAGGGGAAGGCAGAGAGAGTGGTGGGAGTGACAGACCCATGTCAGCCCATGGCCCAGGAACACAGCTCTGACCATGGGCCTGGTCCTACATCAGACAAGAAACATTCCCAGGTGTGGAGGAGGAGGTGACAAACCCTCCTGGGGCAGCTCGAAGCTGAAGTGCATTAAAAATACACTTTTCTGCCACSCTGCAGAGCCTGCAGGCTCAGCCAGGTTCCCCAGGTTTCTCCACTGCTGGAGGGAAGCTCCATAATTTCAGCCAGACTTTGGAAATCCATGTCTAAACCCACTGTGAATACAGCTCACAAGCTTCTGCTGGCTTAGAGTGGATTAATTTAACATTGGGCAGTATTGCACTTCAGTCCTTTCCCTCCCTCCAAGCAGGGCAGGAACAGAGCAAGGTCAGGCTCCTTATTCAGTTTGTTACAAATGAGCATTTAATGACCCAGTCAGTTGCACKGTTTTGGCCAAAACAAAAACATTTCAGGAGAAAGAGAACGCAGTTGTGGTGCAGCTGAGGAAGGACCTGACCCTGCCCCAGGAGCAGCCGGGCCAGGGCAGGGCTGGGCAGGGCAGGGCAGGAGCAGAGCACCGACACTCGATCATTGCTGCCCAACAGCAGGAATCGGCACACGAGGAATGCTCGAAGCTCTGCGGGCTCACAGCAGCTTTACAGGGAATATTTTAAACAACTGAGGACTAAAGCAAGGAGGGTTGGGGAGGAAATCACCGAGGTGGGACAGGACAGGGTTTGGTTTTGTGGCTCAGCCGGGTCTGACCGTGCAGCTCTCCCCAAACTCCACCGAGCTGCCCAATTCCGGGCATGCGACACCCCAGACAATGGAGACGCTTTTTTCCTTCCTTTCCTCTGACTCACCAAAGGCCACACACGGTGTTCGAGGCAGCACGAGTCAGGGAACCAAGGGAGTTCACCCCCCTGAGCACTGCACAGCTGGACAGCAACACCCAACCCGGGTAACCCCGAGGGGAGGGTTAAGCCCTCCCTCAGGAACAGCCCTYGGGAACTGCGGGAGCACAGCACACGCGACTCCAACACGGACAAAAAGGCAACGAAAGGCTCCGCTTCCAGCCCGTGAAAAAGCACCAGGAACTGTTGTGTCCCAGGCGAGGGACACAGTTCAAGGCAGCAGTGGAAGTGGTTCAGTGGTTCACTCTGTTCTCACCTCCCCCTTGATGCAAGGGGTTGGAGTTTCCCAGCCCCAGRAGCAGCTCCAGGAGCGCTGGCACAGGGACCCCTCGGGTCAGGGCTTCCCTGGCAGCTTTGCTCTCCTGCCCCCCCAGCCTGATCCCAGTTAATCACATCCCTGCAGTGACACGACAGCCAGAACTGATCGTGTTCCAGAGTAACACTATCCCAGGAAGATTTTCCTGGTTACAAGTTCATTGTGGCAACGAATGCACCGAGAGCACCAGTGCCAAAGGTTTGTAAATACTACTGAAAAAAAAAAAMMCAACCAAAAATAAATCAGCCCCTTCCCCCCTGAAAAAAAAMAACCAAAAAAGCTGCATGAAGCTGCCCAGAGCCCTCACTGCAGCATAGCCCAGCTCAGGCACTGAGCMAGCCCCCAAAATCTCATGCCATCCACTTGATTTCACCAKTAAGTAAAGACTGAGGAGGGAGCAGAAAGACTGGAGAAAGCAACTCCACTGTCAGTGTCCAGGGCACCCCGATGCCAGCATTCCCTCCACTGGGAAGGACGTGTGCCATGGGATTCCCCCCAGTACATGAAATCCCACACCCCAGTTTGCTCTGATATCCAAACTGGTGCTAACTGAAAGAACTGAAGGAAGTCTGGAGGGGCCTGTGTGAACTCTCCYCCACAAATTACCAGGATCTACATGGAAAATAAAGGAAGGACAGAAGAGCTGAGGAAATAAGGGACAGGATCTCAGAATGAAAATTATAAACCYGTAAGTTAGGAAAGCCCAAAGCTGAGAGTGTTGAAGCTATTGCTGTAAGAACGCCTGGAAAATCTAACGGAGACTCCTCTCTGCAGCAAGGACACACCTGGAGAGGGAGAGAGAAAAGGAGCAGGAATTACTGACAGGGAAGAGCCACAGGCTGGAACTGCACAGGACTGGAGGCAGAGTCTGACAACAACAGCTCTCCAGCAACAGCTCAAGAGGTGTCTGTCAGCTTTACAGGGGCACTGCAGCACCACCAAAGCTCCTTCCAACACATCCATGTTCACACAGAGCAGGGAGTGAGCACTGCTCAGCCAGGACTGAACCCCTGCCCTTCCTGGCACTGCCATGGCCAGCACCAAAGGAATGTTGTCTTCGTGCTGCAGCTGTAAGAGCTGGGCTGAGACAAGTCCCAGGGACATTCACACTGACACTGCCACCCTCCCTACTGCTTCCTCATGGGAGGACAGCCTCCAAGCCACCAGATCTGCCACACTGGGGAGCACACAGGATGCTGCCAGTGAGACCAAGGTTCAGGATATCTTTAGGATAAAAATTCAGAGGGAGAATTCTTCAGCTGTTGGTGTCGTACCAGCTGTGGAACAGCCCAACACCAGCAATGGCAGCATCTGGTCCCAGTGCCGTGCCCAGGGACGGAGAGCACTCCTGTGACAGACTGGGGCTGACCCTGCTTYCCTCTGCAGTTCACTCTGGAAGTGTCTTACACAAAGGGAAGGGGGAGGAGGGAAGGGCTGGACCTGTTCAGTCCCCTGGCACTCAGCACTGGAGCCCTGCTCTCTTCCCCACAGGTGTGTGCACAGATGCTGCTCAGCTCCTGCAAAACCCCCACACAAACCAGCCAGAGCAGGGCCAAGTGTCACACCCACGATCACCTACTGCACAGAGGGAGAACTCACTTAAATTTTTAAGTCTGCCTGTTCTGCTGGTGCAGTCTGAGTGTCAGGTTTTAATGTCTCCTCCTTCCCTGGATTGTRTACATCCAGTTTTCACACTCCTGTAACATCTGCAGCCATTACAGACCAGAGCTCAAGCCCCAGGTCTGACAGGAACTGCTGTCCCAGAAGAGGGGCAGAATGGATACTTCCAAAACGTTCTTTGACAACTGTGAGGGATTGCAAAATATTGAACTTCCTAAATTCAGGAACCCCTTGCTCAKATCTGCCTCCATTTCCAGGTGTGTGTGCTCAACTGGTGCTTTTACCTGAATTAAATCCCAAACTCCTGTGTGTGTATTTATATTTTATTGTGTGTCACTTTGCTAAGGGGACAGCCACCCCCATGTGCTACACAGACAGAGGCATCAGCCAGCCCTCAGCCCAGCTGAACACGTGTGAGCACCAGCACCTCTCACGGTGTGCCAGCTTCCTACCAAGCAACGTGAAAGCCAGRTGCCAGGAGAGACTGGGCAAGGAATTCGTTCCATAAGGAGGAGGTTGAGATCATTAAACGTTACCAGAATCAGTCATGATTTGCTGATGGGAACTTCAGCTCTGTTATCTCCAGGTCGGGAGAGCTGCTGCCGCTCCGGTCGCTGTAGGTGTCCCTGCAGGAGTCGGAGATTTGGGGTTAGGGAGCACAAGGGCTCTAAGGACTGACGTGGGATGCTGCAGCACAGGGGAAACTTCAGCTACCCTGCTGTGGGGAGCCATTTCAAACTCAAAYGTGCAAAAGCAGAAAACTAAAATATCCCTCCACCCTTGGCAGCACTGAAATGAGGGACCATCACACAAAACCCTCCTGGGCCACACCTGACACTGCTGCCAACGCTGACACAGGAATCCTGTGGTGYAGCTGCACTGCAGCTCAACCCACAAAAGCCAACACTTTCCTTCTGGCATTGCATTTGCCTGGGTTTGATACAGGCACTGCTAATTCTCTTCTGCATTTAGTCTGTGTTTTTGTTCAGTGCCTGTCAGCACTCAGCAACCCCTCAATGCTCTCTGTGAGGAGGAGAAYGGGTCAGTAGCAAGTGGTGGGTACTTGCTGCCCAGTCCTGAGTGCCAAGCAGAACTGCAGGCACTGGGGAACAGCAGCACCAGTAACTGCACCATTAAACCCACCCAAAACATCAGTTGCTCTGCAAACTTAAACAAAGAAAGCTGAAGTCAGCAGAAAAAAACCGTGAGGCTGCAACCACCAGGGCCTGTTCTTTAAACCAGCAGCAGGAACAAGTTTCTTATGGACCAACCTGTACCTGGGACTTGAGAAATGTGGGGAAAACCCATGAGGTCTCCAGTCATCTAAAAGAGCAGGCCCAGCCTCAGTTTCCCCAAACACYCTGACTGACAGCACGAGGCTGTCAGATTCCCTCTCTCTGAAGCCAGGGCTGCTCTGCAGGACAGCTCTGTGGCCCCACAATCAGCCTCTACACGCCAGACAAGAGCTTTCTGTTCCTGAATACCCCCAGTTACCYCACTAACACTGTGCTGAGAGGATGCTGCAGTTCATCCTGCAGGAAGCAGCACTGTCCTGTGACAGGTCTGACCGGGGTCTTCCTTAAACCCACCTGGGTGAGAGCCTGCAGCCCTTCTGTAGGTAGTGGGTGAGTCTCCCTGCAGATGCCAGGAGGAGCCCGAAGTATGGGGGTGATGGCTTGATGGGCCTGGAGAGGAACTCGGGGTGGTACTGGACACCGACGAAGAAAGGATGCTCTGAGAGAACAACACAACATTCATGAATGTCAAGCCTCTCAAGCCTCTGGCTGAGCTGCAGTTAAAATGCTGATCACACTGAAGCCCTGAGGATGGGGAAGTATCATTTCCAGCCTGCCTTTTGTCCATAGATGGCCAGGGACACGGGATTCTACTTTTACCATCATTTTATGGATGGAATCATTCCAAGACAGTCTTAACAGGTACCCCACAAAAACCTGSTCAATTACCCTCCAAACATTTTCCCTTGTCCCTCCCACACCCACAAACCAACTGCTTAAGGACTCACCTTCCAGCTCAACCACTTCCATTCGCTCTCCCTCCTCATCCTGCCCCACAAACTTCAGACCTTGCTCTTCAAAACACTTTTTCAATTCTGGATTCACCTAGAAAACCAGAAGCAAGACAAGCCATGATMTCTTCTGCCTGGATTACACAGAAAAGCTCAATACCTACATGAGCRTTTTTACCTCAAATCTGTGTCTGTGTCTCTCTTCCAAGAAATCATGATCTCCATACAGCTTCCCTGCACCAAAGKAAGATGTTCCTTAGAGCAGTGATACCAACTTTTAACACATTCATATGAACAGCATCCTTCAGAATCTGCCAAATTCCCTGATCCCCACTTCCCTACCAGAACAGTCTGCACACCTGCCATTCAAGGATGCTTCAACATYCCCAGGTCTCACTTCCCCATACACACCACACATGCAAGCCATTCCCAGGAAACATTTCCAGAAGAGGGAGGAAGGGCCTTACTCATGATTGAGTTCTTGGTTTGGAAGAGTGTCCTTCTCTTGCCAAGCCTCATGGTCCCGCCCATTTGCCCAGGATTATGTTCTGGCATGTCTATGACCTGCAGAAAGCATTCAGAGGGAGGTGGGAATGAGGGAGGAATAACAGTCCCAGGCAGACTCTGACACATTAAAGGGAAAAAACCCCCAGCAACATTTATGCAAGACACAAAGAAACTACCCCAAGGAACACTGTCTTGACAGGGCAGACCAACAGAACCAGGTTAGCTGGCCAAATTATTTTAGCAAAGGCTGCACAGAACACATGGAAGGTTTGTGGAYATTCAGGAAGCTTTCACACAGGAAAGAGCCTCAGTTGGAGTCTACACAGATCACACACACCAGTGCTGTGCTATTTACTGAACTACATGTTAAACAAACAAACAAGCAAATTTATGGAAACAAAATCTCCACATCAAAATCATTTATTCTTTGATAAATAACTTCATAAGCTGTTTTTTGATAACTTTCTCACTTGGAGTAGCATTTTGAATTATAGCAGAAGCCAATCATTATGGTGGACCCTGGACAAGGAACACAGAGCCTTCCACAAATGTTCCAAGGAATTCAGGTCTGTCTGTGACTATCATAGAACAGTTTACGTTGGAAAGGACATTAAAGCTCATCTCAKTCCACCCCCTGCCATGGACAGGGACACCTTCCATTATCCCAGGGTGCTCCAAGCCCTGTCCAACCTGGCCTTGGGTCCTTCCAACCATGGGGCAGCCACAGCTTCTCCAGCAAATGTGCCCAAGGATGTGCAGAGAAGTCTGGTAAGGATATTAGAAGGAAGTCACCGTAAACTCACCACTGGATGAGAAGTTTTGGGGTCAAATTCTGTCGAGTTCGCATCTGCAATGTAAAGTTCAGCCATCAGAAACATCACATCTCTCACACCATGACACCACTTGCAGGACCTACCCCAGGTACAGCTGCTTCCCATCCCCAACCGTGCTGAGCCTCTCCCAGACACAGAACTCAGCCCAGGCAGCAGCAGTGGGGCTGCCAGCACTGGTTCGTATCAATTTCAAAGGCTGCAGTCTTTGGGCAACTCACTCTCATTCAGGAAAAACACAGCTTCAAATACAGAAATAAAGGCAAGGGAGCAGAGTGGGTCTGAGAAACTCCTTCTTCCCCACCTTCACTCCTGGCAAGATTCAGAGTCAGGCTGAGAACTCAACTTAGGACTCTGAAGGGAGTTTTGTTCACAGGGACTCACTGAATTCAAGCAGCAGAACTCAGAAATCAACTCCACTCACTGAAGGAGGTGCAACTGCTGGTCAGCTGAACAGCTCTGGGCTGCATTCCCAATGGCTGCAGTGGGAATTTAGGATGCCCAGCACACAYAGGCCACTAAGGTGTTTCATTCAGGAGCTGAACCTCTTGTTAAGCAATAGGAAGCCTTCTGTCATTGTAAGCATGACTTACCCTGTTGCTTTTTATTTAAATAGGATAAGGAAATTACTCTTTTTCCTTTGAATTAGGCAAAGGAGATGGGGAATGTTACAGGCCTAGGAAAAAAATTAGACCTACCTACCACTGAAAAATTAAAAATTACAGGTATTTAAAAAAATCAGAGGTATTGCTCAAGCAACCCAAGAAATGACCAAACGGCAGGAAGGGTTTTGTGCAATTACCTTGCCAACCAAGAACACTGCGAGCAAACTCCACCACAGCCAACTGCATTCCCAAACAGACTCCTGCAGGAGGAAAGGCAGGACATGGATCAAGTCAGGACAAGGACCTTTGAGCCCACACTGCAAAGCACACACACCTTCACAGAGTGTCCTGAGTCAGAGGAAAACCTGGACAAGGCAGATCTTTGACTGGGATTTAAGGGTATGTAGTCCTGACCAGCTGCACTCCGCTCCCTTTCCCATCCCCTCTGCTCACACACCAGCTCCAGTCTCTCACCACAGCCATTTCCCTGGAATGCAGTCCTGCATTTCTTGGTGCCAAGATCACCACAGCCTCCCCTGAAACATCCTCAGACTCCAATCCCCTCATTACAAATTCYTTGTCATCACATCCCAGCCAACTCTGACCACTTCAGAGCTAACTGGGAATGAGGCTGCATTCCCAGCTCAGCTGAGAACAGATCACTGCCCTCCTCAGCCAACAGCCTTCAAAACTGCATGTCCCAGGCACCAGTGAAAATCAGGGGAGCTCTTGCTGCAGACCACTTAGGCTGTTATTCAACCTCCTTTCCTTTGCTTTATTTCTTCTTATGGATGAAACATGTTTCTCACCTAAGAAGGGTTTTTTCTGTTTTCTTGCCCAGGAAATAGCTTGAATTTTGCCTTCTGTCCCTCGGACACCAAATCCACCAGGAACCAGAACTCCACTGCATGAGGATGAAAAGATTCCACTCAGCATGGTTCCCCCAAACCACGTACCCATGCACCACCTCCCTCCCATAAAATCCTGGACTTGCAAAGACCTCTCTCCTGAAAAGGGCTCTGAAGAAGCCACGTGGCRAGGCCTGGCTGCAGCACCATTTCCATATGGCTGCACATGAGCCCTCGCATAAAACTGAATTTTCAGGGAAATACTTTATAAATGCCAATTTTACCTTCCCAAAGAGAGATCCCAAATACAGTGCAGGTTACCACACTGAAACGGTTCACAGTGTGGGACTCACAAGCTCTGCATCAATCACGCTTGCAAACACATCACCCAGCCAGGCCCATGCTGAGGAAGCCTCTGGCTACAGTGTCAGCTTGTCCTAACACCAAACTCTGCAGGAGGTTCTTTCGTCTGATCCCACCCAAATCCTGCTGCCCTGAGGGGTAACCAGCCCCCCCTGGTTTTGCTTTCTGTGCTAACTCTTGGCATTCCTCTGCATACTAACACTTCTTTCCTTCTTACAGTTTCTTCCTAAAGAACTTTACACCCCATTTACACCTTCCATTCTCACTCTGGCTTTAACAGCCTTTTCCAGTACCTTTCCCTTCTCCTTATTTCCTCTCACTCTGTTTCCACTTGATCATGCAGGCGAGTCTGTGCATATCCTCACCTGCACGATCATCTCCCCCACTGCTGCCTTTCACCAACTCCCTCACTTATTTAACAACTCTCCATTTAACATCTTATCCTAAATGCCCCTGAGAGGTGTTTGGGGGGTGCTTGTCAAGCGTGCTGGTACAGTGCCTAAGAAAGCAGTCTCCAGTGAGGCCCTTATTTCCAAAGCTGCCACCAGCAGCAGGTTTATCAGACATTCCCCAAGGCAAGGGCCAGAGAAGAACTCACTCAGCACCACAGAGCTTCTGCCACGCCTCGTGGTACCGCACAGGCTCGTCCTGCAGAGTGTCTGGCTCCAAGTCAGCAGAGTCAATATACTGGGAAGAAATCCAACAAACGATGATGAGATAATGCCACAAGAGTGTACAGGATCTCCTGAATTCTCATTAAATTAAGATAGCATCATTCCTGCTGGATAGCTCTGATTTGTTTCCTAATGGATACTTCAGTTTTTTCTGGGCTGATGTCCCATCTGTTAGCCAAAAAACTACTTTCCCCATGAACCTACTACCAGTGCACAAAAAGAACCTATGACTTCTCTTTCCTCCCCTCTCTGCAGCGACATACACAAGGTCCCTGAGCTGTGATATTAAACGTGAGGTGTTAATGGAGCACGGCAAGCTGGGAATACGTGGCTGTGCAGACACAAACCACCAAGCAGCAAGAAAAAAACTTTATCACTCTCTCATCAAATGAACATTCTCTTCAAGAGGCACTGAAGAAATAGGATATGGTGAAACACAGGCTGCTGTAATTAGAGGGTGCTATGACAATGCAAAAAAACCCTGCAATTTTTCCATTTTCTCATCTCCAGTATKCCGGTACCTCTGAACTTCTGGATGTTCTGGCAGGCTGCTAACTCTTTAAAATAACCATTTTGTCCCTTTTGTTTGTTTGTTTTTTGGAGGYTGCAAAACTACTAATCAGTTCTTTAACTACCTACTGTAACTCAGCTCTTTAGCATAGAAGATCTCCAAGCACAGAGCTCACAGAACTCACTTCCCTTCTGAACCACTGAGGTACAGCTGTGCCAGAGACTACCCACAGAGGCATGTGCAGGGTTTGCACTTCACCAGTCTTACTTGCTCTTCTTCTTTTCACCTCTACTGATTTTGGAAGTTGAAAGGTCACCCAGACCTAAATCAGTGCAGTTATAAAGCAACCACCTATTTCCATAAGTCACTGGCATCATGAAACTGCTGGACATTAAGTCTATCGAAATGGAAGTACAATTTCCGGCAACAGATACGTATTTTACCTCTTCAGAGCATCCAGCTATGACCAAGACCCCTAAAAGCACCTGTGCAGCCAAACCAGCACAAAAACCTTAATATAGCCTGAGGCAGGAGCATCATACAACCTGTGAGTACCACAGTTAACAGCAACAACCCTAAGAAAGGATCATTTGCAACAACTGTCAGAGAAATTACAGCAGACAGTGCCCTCCTCCAATCCATCTACCGCTCGCTCACAGCTCAGCACACAACACTGGGCACCGAGGAGTCTCCATCCATTCCAGACACCTGGTACAGGTCACAGGATGAGAGGCTGGTTTGCTTTGAAGCTCTTTTAGGCCTGATAACAGCTGTTTTGATGCTGTAACCCAAGGACAATTTGCAAGTTCACTGGCAGGATCACTTCTCCCTTTGACTGTGGGTTTGCGAAAATCTGATTAGGATGGGCAGTACTGCAGGTACAAGGAGGATGGGGGGAATTTTTTCCACACACACAGAGACCCATCCCTACCTTAATGTCAAGTTTGTGGTTGATGGCCAGTGCAGAGTGCTCCAGGGCTTTGATGACAGATGCATAGGAGTCGGAAAACTTGGTGTATTTGCCCACGAGAGCAATGGAACACGTTTCAAGTAGACGGTCGTACCTACAGACCACCAGAACACACAGGTCATTCCACCAGTAACAGGACACGGATGAGAATCACTACACTCTGTTCAGCTTTTCAAGCAACAAACAGCTGTGCTCTTCAAAGCCTGTCCAACAGAGCTGACGTCTTTGGAAGTGACCTTTTATAGTAATTATGATTTTAAAACATCAAAGCAAGATCAAAACCAAAACAATGTCAGAGGAAAACAGTTGCAGAAAGCCACATCTAAATTAACTCCTCTCTCCTGATGATGAAAAGCCATTTTGAGCAGATCCAAACTGCCTCTCCAGGAAGCTGTATTAGATTAGAAGGCTGCAGTGAACTATCAGGAAAGGATCAAAGCACAGCTTGGCATATGTTTGTACTGCACAGCATCTTCCCACGCTGCTGGCTGAGTTCATAGCAGCAGCTACAAACACAGAAAGTATTCCTGCAGTCCTAAGGCTGTGCTGCCTACACTTTCAATCCCCAGCACCTGGCAGCACGGGATTTACACAGCATTCCTGGCTACAGCCAGGAGTTTGCTTAAAGTTTACCTCAAAATTGCTAAATACCTTCAACCCAGCTGGTGACCAACAGCTTTCCCCATCAAAAGGAAATGTTACTGACAGGGCTGGCTTGTGTCACGCACAGAAATAAAGCAAACTTCTACATCTTGAAAATTAATTTCTTGTAAGAACTAACATATTTAAGGCTTCAGTTGACATTCATGCCCTTTCTGAAAAGACTCTATTCACTATCTTCCCACAAACATTGAATCTATTCCTCACAAGAAAAAAAATAGTGTCCAAGGAGTCTCAGACGGAACAGGTACCAAACACTTGTCTCATTTGCCTGAAACCACACTCAAAGGTASTTTATATTGACACTCCTGACATCTCCACATACCTACAAAAGGATTTCAACACTTTGTAATGTCACTGAGAGTATTTTGTATTAAAAGGGAGGGCAGAGCTGTCCAGCTTTTAATTACTTCAAACYGGGTTTGACACAGACAGTACACTATCAACACAAGRTAAGGATCTCAGTAAATTTAYCTTACAGGGTTGTATGGAAAAAGGCTGAGAGAAYTGGGATGGTTCAGTCTGGAGAAGAAAAAGCTCCACGGAGACCTTATGGCAGCCTTTCAGTAAGAGGGTTTATGAGAAAGATGGGGACAGACCTTTTAGTAGGGCCTCTTGTGCTATGACAAGGGGTGATGGTCTTAAACTAAAAGAGGGGAGATTTAGGCTAGATGTAAGGATGAAATTTTGTACAATGACAGTGGTGAGACAGTRGGAGAGGTTGTCTAGAGAAGCTGTGGATTCCCCATCCCTGGAAACATTCAAGGTTTGGATGGGACTCTGAGCAAAAGGAAAAGAACAATGTGAGCATGTAAGAACACTTGAGGAACAAGAAGTAACACTCATCACCTCACAACCAACAASCAGGAAGAGAAACCACTCTACAGTGCTGAAGTGTGCCCAGCAGTGCTCCTCACCTGTCAGCCATCTCCTTCCACTTCATGAGCATCCTCCTGGGCTGCCTCTCGATGGGAAGGTCCAGCCTGTGCCTGAAGTAGTCCACAACTCCCTGCTCCTCTAACAACAGAGGAACCCGGTAGATAGAGGAGACATCATGGACACAAATGACCTGTTCATAAAATAAGGGTGCCATTAAAACACACGCATTCAGTACCTGTGCAATTATTTTTACTCAGATATTCAGAGTGTTCCTGTCTCTAGCAGAAAAACCATATGAGCACCTAAACTTCCAGGCAGTAACATAACACATGAATAGCTTAACACTGGTTTCCATATGCTCGAAAAGGCCATCCTTCAGCACTTCCGAGGTATCACTGCTCCCTGGAGCCCCTCGGGAAGGGCAATAACACAGTAACCCAGCAGCAGGAAAGTCAGCTGCCCAGCACGTTATGTGAGCACTACAGCAAGGTTCAAAGAACACTCTGAAGAGACCCCCGTGATACAGAACCCCGAGGGAACTACAGTGAAACTGCCACAAGCACAGCTTCCCCCTTCCCAGCACTGTCCTTCCTAACCAGGGCTCCCAGTCTGATTTAAACCCAAGGAAATCTGTGATTCCAATACAGCAAAACATTTCACAGGGCGCCCACCMTTAGGATTAAACAATTATGAGCAAAGAATTCTTAGGTCAATAAGGAAAACCTACATCCACAGTTCCAGTTCACTGAAATGGGCTTCCTTGGAAAAGCTGGCTCAGGACAACTGTCACCTGTCCCTTAATAACGAGGCTGTACTTTAAGGATCCAAAATACACTGGCACAACTATTTTTAAATCCTCATTTCTACTGACTCCAACGAAAGGACAGTTCAACATTGCACCAGTCAAACCTTCTTGGCTGCGCATTTTCCTCTTTTACCCCCAGTGCTGTTTCCTTCTCAATCCAAGTGCAACTGCAGTCAGAGCAACAACTACATAGAGCTGCATTACACTTCCCRGAAAGTGACAAGAGCCAACTTATTTTGAATTCCTGGCCAACAAGAGGTAGATATTTTACTGATGACACATCAACATTATTGCCAGCAGTGCAGTGCTTGAAATTGCAGGACTCAGGTTTGGTCTTGTTGCAAACCAAATTAATAAAAAGTACTTGACAGAACTTGGGATTGCAAAGTGACAGTCTTTCACAAAAAAGACAAARATTTTCAAGCTCCAGCTGGATTAGAAAGTGCTAATATTCAGCCTACATACCTTTTGACTATTTTCCAAGGCCCACCTCAGACTGTGCTATGAGTCCAGTATAAGAAGAATCATGCTAACATGGAATTTGTGCATATCACATAACATTCAAGTGAAGTAATGCCTCTCCCAAATACCATTTCAACCTCTCTGTGCAACCTCTCCTCAAAAAAAGCTTGGGCAGAAGAATAATATTGTGAAAAGAACAGTGTGTATATATATATAAAAATATATATATACACAAAAAAATTTATATATATAGTGTCTAGAAATACAGTCATGTAACCGTTAAACTTAATTATGGGCAATTCTTTTGCCTCTAAATACTAGAAAATCTCATTCTTCTATGTTCACAGAAGGAATGTGGAAGTATAACTAAGGTCAAAAGAGTGATTCAGAAATCACCTTGGATTCCACAGAAATCTCTAAGCTTACACTAACTACCTTATATGAAAACCTGGGTGCTGGCACAACAAGAATTGGTTTAGCACCAGGTCCGTGTGTAAGGCAGGTAGGTAAGACAAGGCAGCAAATGAATTATGCAGCTACCAAAACACAGAGCTAGAAATGCTGCGCTGGCAAAACTCCCCTCAGCGTTTGACAAACAGCTCCAATATTTACTGCAAGGAAGCACAGACAGCAATCCTTACCTGTTCTGGTTCAACATGACAGAACATGGAAATCTTTTCTTTTACTGAGGTATCCAGTGGAGTGGAGCACCTGCAAACAATCTAACAGAGCAGCAACATCAGGGCTGTGACACAAAACAGAACTACTCAGGCATTCATTAAAAAAACCTCTAAAAAAACCTGTCTTTGTGCAGTCTGATTTGAGGAAAAAAAAAACCAACTCGGTTTCTTTTCCTTATTTATCACCACTATACAAGAGCTCTCAACTAAAGCGTTACTTAGACAAGAATGCTGTTGCAACATGCCAGAAGTGCATTTTTAAATTCAAAGCCATGCAGCAAACCTTACCAGATCTGGTGAGAGCCCGAGACCCCTGAGCTCACGAACACTGTTTTGGGTGGGTTTGGTCTTCTGCTCCCCTGTCGAGCTTGGCTGGTCAGAGAAGAGCAGGAGTTGGTTTATCAGATTATGATGATATGCAGCAATGATTCAGCAGATTAATCGGGACTCTCCACCCTATTCATCTTGTAAAAACTTTGACCCAGTTCTTGGACAATTCACACGAACCTCATGTACCCCTGTGTGCTGCCATTTTAATGTCCAAGACTGAAAGCAACCAGCAGAAACCCAAGTTCCAGTCTGCCCAGAAAGCAGGTCTGCACTGGAGTCCAGGAAGGAGACAGATAGCCTAAGGTTTATCCACTGCTCCTCCAAATACCTAACATTTGGTATTTCTAGTTTTACTCTGTAAATCACACACAGAGGGAGAAAAAGGCAGAAGAGAACAAAGACTGATCTGCACTCCATAACTATCAATCTGCTCTGTCAAATCCAGTTCTGTCCAACACTAGGAATGCTCATGATCTCCCAAACTGTAATGGAAAATTCTTTTCAGAAATGACTCCTGCAGTAGAGATTTATTTTTTGTTCATATAGGACTGCAAATTGCCTTCAAAACCAGAGCAGATAATACAACTGAGGATATATTAGGCATTATATGGCATAAAGCAYCTTCACATGCTTTTGATATTACTGGAGTTCACCCCAGCCCCTTGGCACACAAGCATATTTTGGTTTTCTTTGTGATTTCTAATTAACTGATTCTTATCAAAGGACCACTTCAGAACACCTTTTCTCAGTTTAATCTCTGAACCAAGGGCAACTGCCTCTCAGACTGTTACAGCTCACATAGCTGTCAGATGTGAGAGTCTACGAAATTACGGTTAAAGATCAAAAAACAAATTAAAAACACTGTCTAGGGAAAAAATCCCACCAGATTATGTTTCAAAATATGGTATTGTATCTTCAAATTTCAGAAGTAACCCAGCATATTTCATGAGCAACAGCTAATATAAATCTTGCAGGTGGAAGGGGAAAGCAAAGAGAAACAAAAATATTAACAAACTACAGGAAGAGCTTGGAATATGGTCTTATTAGTAAGTCCACATGGCCATGAAATAGCTCTGCAGAAATGAAAGGCCATGCAAATGAAGGCAAACCGAAAGCTTTCACCCTAAAAATAGAGTTTACCTGCAAAATTTAGAAGACAATTCCACAGAAAAAAMCAGCAATTAGAGATGCAAAACTGCACTCACTGCAATTCCCAAGCCTTTATTACACATTTACACACTTTGAAAAGTTTCTGTTCAATTCCTGCGAGACTTTTGAAATACTTAACCATATAATCTCTGCATTTGTGCCAGAAGTTATATACACAGAAATACAATAGTAACAGTACCGAGAGACACAGCACTTCAGAAACACCTCTTTAGGAAGCAGGTTTTGGGCTGAGGAAGCCTCTGACCACCAACACCTTTTGGGTCCTTACCTGGGGAACGAGACTGACATGAATGTTACAGAAATTCTCTCTTTTGGCTTTGAACTGGAACTGGCGGAAGGCCTCAATGAAAGGCATGCTCTCGATGTCACCCACCGTGCCCCCGAGCTGGCAACACACACACATTGGGAATTAAAGTTAGTGCCAAAACATCACCTGGTGAAGCTGTAAGCTAAACATGGAAATATACATAAAAACACACAAACATCTCCCCAGCACCTCCCTCTGAGTCCTTAAAAGAGCATCAACACCAACACAGCTCCTCAAAAAGGCCAGCTCCGAACTCTGTATTTTGTGACCAGGGACAGGACCCAGGGAACGGCTGGAGCTGGGCCAGGGCAGGGTCAGGCTGGAGAGCAGGGAAAGGTTCTCCTGTCCCCAGAGGGTGCTGGGCACTGACCAGGCTCCCCAGGGAATGGGCACGGCCCCAAGGCTGCCAGAGCTCCAGGAGCGTTTGGACAATGCTCCCAGGGATGCACAGGCTGGGACTGTTGGGGGGTCTGGGCAGGGCCAGGAGTGGGACTCGATGATCCTTGGGGGTGCCTTCCAACGAAATTCTATGATTCTATTCCATGTGAAGTGCCAGGATTTGACAGCTGTATGTACTACCGGCAACTACTATTTTACCTTCATCATTTCCCCACAAATCAAAAAGCCATATGAAAAACAGCTTCTCATATAGGCAGCACCTCTCCAGAGACATCAGCTTTCCCTCTATTTTCTCTTCAGGGAAAAGATTTAGATGTTAGAATTATGATTTATGAACATTAGGTGGCACTGACAAGCAAAATTTCTGTTAAGTTTTAGGAACTATATAGAGTAGGTTTGAACACATGCAGGGACAGAGACAAGGCAATCCCTGGAGCCTCCCATGCCTTGTCAGACAGTTCCTCCTCGGTACTTCAGATCTGGGCTTGTGATCCTGGCACAGAAACCGGCAGCCAAGCTGCAGGCAGAATCMCAAGTCACCATGACCTGGGCTCTGTGACAAGCTCCCTGTCCTGTGTTAGCATATCCCAGCAGCCAGCTCAGCAGTGTCAGAGCCTTCGCCCTGCTCCATCTCCTTTGGCAGCAGAATGTTCCATAAACGCACTGGAAACTGCACAGGTTTTGTCACCACYAACTTGTGCCATTCCCTGTCCCATGTCTATGCTTGAACTGGTCACTTTGAGGCTCCTTTTCCTGCTGACAGGAAAGACAACAGTGTCCAGAGGGGGATCTACCTATTCTCCCTCCACACACCAAGGAAGAAGAGGGCACAGCACAATTAACTCAGACTTTGGCATATTAAGTCACAASAGCTAAAATTCATTCTGTAGGTTAATTCACAGAATATCCTGAGCTGGAAGGAACCCACAAGGATCATCGAGTCCAACTCCYGGCCCTGCCCAGGACACCCCAACAATCCCACACTGCCCCTGAGAGCRCTATCCAAACGCTCCTGGAGCTCTGGCAGCCTTGGGGTTGTGCCCATTCCCTGGGGAGKCTGTTCAGTGCCCACCACCCTCTGGGGGAAGAACCTTGTCCTGATATCCAGCCTAAATCTCCCCTGACACAGCTCCAGCTGTTCCCTTGGGTCCTGTGGGACTGCCCGTCATGAGGCAGCTGCAGGCTGCAATTCAAAAGATTAGACCAAGTAAATCAAGTTAACAAGGGGGATTTTTTAACCCATTCAATAACATTTCTGTAAAGAAAATTTACTACACAAAATATGCATATAGATCAGTTTACTCCATACAAGAAACAGAACTAGCTACTTTTGAAAAGTTACAAACCTCAATCACACAAACTTGTGGTTCAATGCCATCTTCATCCACAGGAATCCGTGCCTGCCTCATTACCCATTCCTGTATGGCATCTGTGATGTGGGGAACAACTGGAAAAGAAACCCAGGCAAGGGTTAAAGCCCCCCCTCACAYTTCTCCCTCTTAATTCATTACAGAGCAAACTACTGACAATCACTAGCCAGCCCTCCCCATAGGGCTTGAGCATGAATTTGTGTCTTCAAAGGACTATGCATTTTTGAAGTGATTATTCTTGGCTGTGATTTTCAAGTGCCTTAGCAGGAAATGGAACCCTGCCTCAATTTAAACACACGTAAGCAACGTTTCCTTTAAGCTGAGAGATTCAAGTACAAACTGTTCTTTGCTCTAAGCAGAGAGAGTTATTCTGTTCTTAACTGTCTGTAAAAGTCCTAATGTCAACCAGCTGTGGAGGATGGTTAAAAAGGGAAGGGACTGATCTGATACTCAAACACCCTTTGTGTTTTCTAATGACATGACAGTTAACAAAAGCAATAACCATTTTAACCAGCTAACAAACAATCCCAGGTATATTAGTCTGAAGTCTGTTCATATTTATCATTGCCTATACTGGACAGCTGGACCCAAGTCCAGCACAGTCCAAACACTAGCAGCATGGTGCAGAGCCTCAATTGAAGATGAAAGACAAAAGCATCCAGCCAGGACTGAAATACAAAATGCATTTCTAAGCATCAGGAAAGAAGCTCTGCGTCACCTTGGACCGTTTTGCCGAGATAGTCTCCCTTCCTCTCCTTGTTAATGACATATTGGTAGATCTTCCCAGTGGTCAGGTTGTTGTCTTTGGTGAGCCGGATATCGAGGAAGCGCTCGTAGTTCCCGAGGTCCAGATCCACCTCCCCTCCATCATCCAGCACAAACACCTCCCCTGCACACACACAAACAGGCGCAAGTGCACGTGTCAAGCGTTCCACAGCAAAACGGAAGAATTGAACGTAATGGAAACACCTTCCTTGATTGACACAGCAAGTTTAGGAGCAGCGAATAAAACCAAAAGTCTTATATAACCGCGAAGATYAGTGTACTGGAGCCTGAGCCCCCTAAAGAGGCAGCAAGAACAGGAGAGCACATCTGTGCTGTGGGCACACAGCCCCGCTAGCCAGCCCCGAGCCGGCGGCAGCTCAGCCCGCGGGTCCCACAGCACACCGGGCATAAAGGCTCGTACAAAGGAGAAGGCTCACTGCAGACCAAGGCAGCCCGGGACCACCCGGCAAACCCCGATACTCAGCCCGGGGGCACTCACCGTGCTCGTACGGGGAGAAGGTGCCCGCGTCGATGTTGATGTAGGGGTCGATCTTGATGGAGGTGACGTGGAGCCCGCAGGACTTGAGGATGGTGCCAATGCTGCTGGCGATGATTCCCTTGCCGATGCCCGAGATCACCCCGCCCGTGACCAGGATGTACTTCATCTGCCCCGCGCCTGGACCCGACAGACACCGGCACCGCCTCAGCGCGGGCTCTGCGAGGGTGACGCGCCGCGGGCCCTGACATTCGTGACAGCGACTCCGCGGCATCCCCTCCCGGGCAGCGATCCCCAGGCTGTTCCCCCGCCCGTCGCTGAGGGCCGGTCGCCTCCCCGCTCCTCCCGCCAGAAATTCCCGCCACCGCCGCGGCCGCGCGGAGCCTGCAGCGCGCGCCGCCCGTGTCGCTCGCCAGGCCCGCGGGATCCGCGTGGTGCCGCCGCCGCTCCCCCCGCGCTGCCCACATGGTCCCGCCCGCCGCCCTCACCTGTGCCCGCCGGGCGCGCGGACGGCGCGCGCGCGGGGGGGGCGGGCGGGAGGTGCGCAGCGCGCGCGGCGCCGCTCCCGGCCGGCTCGGGGGGGAACCGCATGAGGCCCAGCTGCGCCTCTGCGCCTGCGCGGGGCGGGGCGGGGGGCGGGGGGCGGGGCCGCGACCGGGCCCAGAGCTAGCCCCGCCCCTCCCCCGCCTCGGCCGCCGCGGCGCCTGACGGGGCCCGGGAGCCGCCGCCTGGAGCCGCTTCCCGAGCGCCAGCGCCGCCGCCGACCCACCGCCGCCAATGCTGCAGCCACGCTTCTCTTGAACGCTTCCAGGGACGGGGACTCCACCACTGCCCTGTGCAGCCTGTGCCAGGGCTGGACAATCCTTCCAGTGAAGAAATTTTCCCAGTATCCACCCTGACCCTCCCCTGGCACAGCTTGAGGCCGTTTCCTCCCACCCTGTCCCTGTTCCCTGGAAGCAGAGCCCGACCCCCCCCCCCGGCTGCCCCCTCCTGTCAGGGACTTTCGGAGRGCCAGAAGGTCCCCCCTGAGCCTCCTTTTCTCCAGGCTGAGCCCCCCCAGCTCCCTCAGCTGCTCCTGGTCGAAGGAAGAATGAGGGGAAACCTTGGCCTTGGTAGGTCCTGAGTAAGTTTTACCTCAATCTTCAGGAGATGTTTCCTGCAGCCGCTGGATTGTGTCCCAGAGGAAGGGATTTCTCTTGGCTGTTTGAACAAACCTACTTATGGCACTGTTGGGATGCTCCTCCTGATACTCCACACAAGTTTTCCTCTTTCCACTTGCTCAATTTCACAGAATTGTAAATTATTCAAAGTATTCTCACGGATTTTAAGCTAAGGTGTAATAAGTTGTTGTATGTGTGCTTTCGTCACTCTGCAATTATACATGGAATACAATATTGAGAAATAAGCCACAGTCTCTCGGGTTCATGATATGTTGCCTTGAGCTGTTTTTCTCTTATTTTCTCCTCTTTTCTGTGTCATGCACCTTCCTTGTGGTTTGAACAGCACCGCTTCTCACTCTGGTGGCTGTCACTGTGCTCCTCTTGCTCAGCACTGCAGCCTTTCCAGCGGGGCCATCACAATTTGTGCTCGTTAATGGATCACCCCCTCTGTGCAGGATGTGACAGCCTGTGCAGCCGAGGACTCGCCTGAGTGTACAAAAGGCATATTCCAGTGATTTTAAAAATTAAAAATGCTGCTTCATGACCCAAGTGCTCAGTGGGTTTTGCCGCTGAAGGATTTAATGACATTTCGGTGGGTGTTGTGTCCCTGGGAGAAGCAGCCTGTGTGCACTCGCTGTGTATTCACCATTGCCTGTGTGTATTCCCAGAGAATGGGGCATTGCTGTGAATGCAGCTAATGTGCCCAAATTACCTTCCACCCCCAGATCTCAAGGCCTAATTACACCAAGGTTACAGCACGAATGCCTGACCACCCTTTCAGTGAAGAAATTGTTCCTAATATCCAACCTGAATCTCCCCTGGCACAGCTTGAGGCGGTGTCCTCTTGTCATTTGTCACTGCCAAGCCCCCCACTAAACCAACATCCCAAGGGCCACATTCACAGGTTTTTTGAACACATCCAGGGATGGTGATGTCAGCACTGCCCCGGGCAGCCTGTGCCAATGCCTGAGCACCCTTTCCTTTCTTGAGGAACACATCTGGTGCAGGTAGCTCGGTTCGCAAGACACAGATTGAGATGCAGATCGAGCTCTGGGTGGGAGCCTGAGACAGGAGGCCGTGAAGTGCCAACCTTTGGGATAACAAAGGGCACAAAGACCGGTGACAGGTGATGCCAGCCAGGTGACTGGACACTGAGGGACACAGCAGGCAGCCGAGAATTGCCGACCTTTGGATAACAAGATGAAGAGGGGTAACACCAGCAAGCTGGACGGACACAGAGTGGGAGCCTCAGGAGGAAAAGCAAGACTTGCGTGCTCTCGGACTGCGAGGCGATAAAAGCCCAGGGGTTCCTTTGTTCGGGGTCCCTTCTCGAAGACACCAGCTCGGGCTGTTTCTGTGTTACTGCACCGTGAATAAATTGGATAAATGCACCGTGAATAAATTTATGGAATGAGACTTCTGAGACTCTGCCCTGGGAAACCTGGGGTGGAACAGATGAGGACGCCTGGTCTGACTGTGGGTGTGGGGGGTGTGGGGAGTCCAGCGGGACCCGTTGGGTCACTGGAGCCGCTGCAGGGAAGAGGCTCTGGTCCCAGCAAGGAAAGTCCCTGGCAATGGGGGTGTGACTGCCAGAGAGCCTCGGCAACGGTCAGACTGGGAAGTTTCCTTAACACAGTGAAGAAACTCCCTGATATCCAACCTGACCCTCCCCTGGCACAGCTTGAGGCCGTTCCCTCTCATCCTGTCCCTTGTTCCCCGGGAGCAGAGCCCGACCTGTCGGGGAGTTGCGCAGAGCCGGAAGGTCCCCCCGAGCCTCCTTTTCCCCAGGCTGAGCCCCCCCAGCTTGCTCAGCTGCACCTGAGGTGGATTCTGTCACTGCTGTGCTCCCCTTCCAGTGTCCCATCTGACCTGCCAGCACATTTCTCCATGGACATGGTCCCCTGGGTGTCGATAGCTCTGTGGGCAGAGCTGTCTCTTTCCTTCCCATGGGCCAGGGCTCTCCCCTGGCTGCTGGCACACGGTGACCCTGCACAGGAGTGCCCAGAGTGCACAGGAGTGCAGTGCCTGCTGCCTTCTTGGAGGAAGCATTTGCTTTCAGAATTGCCTGGCCACGCTGATTTGTTCGATTTTTTTCCTCCAGGAAGGGCTCTTCTTGCTTTTTTCTGTTCTGCAAGTAGCTCCTAAGTGGAAAAACACATTTCCAGCACGTTTTCTGCAAAATGGTGGTGAGGAGTCTGGTGACGAGACGGGTGACAGCAGAAAGGGCTGTGTGTGCTCAGACTGTCACTGTCGCTGCCTGGTGGCACGTCCTGATAAGGCACAGGGAGCTGAGCTCTCCCAGGACTGGGTTTAGACATCCCAGCTTTTCCCATTTCATGAGTGGAGCATAAGACACGTGTCTTGTGGCTGAAGGGAAGTCCTTACTCGGGGAGGTGTGTGTAACCCCGATGTGAGCGTTTCCTTCTGGACACACAAAGCCCTTTCTCAGTGCCTGACTAAGGCCTCAGGGGTCGGACATCCCGTGGTGCTCAGGAGAGAACTACACTCAGTGGGAGCTATTGTGAACATCAAATGGTGTGGAATAACAGTGACCCAGAAAAGTCAGATCACAAGTATCTCAAGTTATGCAAAATTACATCAACTTTTTGCAGAAGTGTGGGAAAGGGTGTGTGAGTGTGTGTGTTTTACCCTTAATTTTGCCCTCAGTAAGTTTTGCCCTCACAGTGCCTTGTTCTCAGCTCTCAGTAAAATACAGACTGAATATTTTCCTTTCAGAAATGTGAAATGAGATGAAATGGATCTGCTCTGTTTATTTAACAGGATTTGATTCACAACAAAACAAATTAACTGGAAAACATTGCTGGGAGGACTGGCATAGCTCTGGGGAATGTTAATGTGTTACTGGGATTATGCAAGGAATGAATAGACTGGAATCCTCAAACACTCCTTTGAACTTCCTTGTTGTTTAGGGGCCTATTGGTACAGGAAAAGGCTTGTTGTGATGTTACATGTATATAATATTGATGACAGTGATAATAATAAATTATGTAATATGTTTCTATGGAGTTATTCCAGTCAGGACATCCACAGTCTCCTCTTAGTGTGGTTGCTCCCGAAGACGACAGTGTGACCTATTGCAACAAGACTTTGAGAATGGGATGCCACTTCAGACGGTGACTCTTTTCTCTTTGAGCGGTGAAAGAAGTGGCTAAAGATGGCCCTGCACTGGAGTGTTCCTGACAGTGATGGGATATCCAGGAGCTTGCAGACCCTGTGGAGTGTGGCAGCTCTGTGGGCTGGCTGCCACCCCACCACTGGGCAGCACTGCAGAGAAAACCCTTCATCTTTATTGTTACTGGTGTTGCTTATCACCACCGGCTCTGATATTTACATTTAGCACCTGTCTCTGGGTGGGTTTCAGCTCATGCTCTTCTGACCAATGCCTACTCCAAATGCCCTGCACGTGCCCCAAATGGCAGCGCTGTGGTGGAGGACATCCCTGCCACCTTCCCCTTCCTCCCTGACCCATCCTTTGTTAGCAGCAGGGGACTTTGCAGGACAATGCTGGAATCACCAAGGACACTTTGAATCACAGAATCTCAGAATGGTTTGGTTGGAAGGGACCTTAAAGATCATCTTGTTCCACTCCCCTGCCATGGGCAGGGACACCTTCCACTACCCCAGGCTGATCTAAGCCCCATCCAACCTGGCCTTGAACACCTTCCAGGTGGAGCATCTGTGCTGCTAAAGTGCCCTGGGCATCTCTGCCTCTGAGTACCTGTGAAAAGCTCGGCTGATTTTTAAGTACAGAATATTGCAGGCAGCTAAAAGTCAAGGCATGAGGGTGATTGTCATCTGCCCTACTCTAGATTCACTCTCAGTTCTTACTCTGTGACTGCTGAAGTGATGGTGAAATAGTTCCTGCTGTGATCCAAATGTCTTTTGAAAGGCTTCTTCAGTGGTTTGTAGTGGAAGCTCTTTCTTAGTACTGCAAGTATGTACTACCTGAGGTATGATGCTGGTCTTTCTTCTACAGAGGTCACTGTAAAAATCCCTGTTTTTTAGTTTCTCCTAATCAATTCTCACCAACACATGGATCAAAGCCGCTGGAGTGCCAGGCAGGCCTTGGAACACCCTGGAGAAGCTGTTCTACATTTGGGTTCCACTGTGTGCTGATCACTGGGTTTCACCTCGTGACTGATATAAACTTTGCAGGGGTGATGTGAAGTCACTGGCAAGTGTCAAGTACTGTCCATTCCCACTTCACACAGCAGGATGTTCCCTGCAAGTTTTCTGTATGGCTCCTTGAGGTTCCCATGTGCAGGATTAATCAGGGTTTATGTAAAGTGTTCAAATCCTTTTACAAGTCTACGCTTGTGCTCTGACCTTGATCAAGTTTTTATCTAAGTGCAAAGTAAACACATCTGTTACCCTGAGCAACCAAAGGGTCTGGGCAGATCTTAAATAAGATACAAAATAATGTAGGAACAAGAGCTGTTACTACTTGTACAGTGCTCTGGAGCACAAGTCTGATGAGGAGCGGCTGAGGGCACAAGTGACAGAACAAGGGGAAATGGCCTCAAGGTGTGCCAGGGGAGGTTCAGGATGGATATTAGGGAAAATCTCTTCACTGAAAGAGTGGTCAGGCATTGGCACAGGCTGCCCAGGGCAGTGGTGGAGTCACCGTCCCTGGTTCTAAAAACGAGTAGCAGTGGCACTTCATGATGTGGTTTGCGAACGTGGGGGGATTCGGTCAAAGGTTGGACTTGATGATCTTGGAGGTCTTGTCCTCCTCAGCTGTCCTGTGGTTCCGTGTTCTGTGGCAGCTCTGCCCCTCTCGCCTCGCTGCGCTGTGTCCTCTCACAGATCTCCACTAGATGGTGGAATGGACCAGTAAAAGAGTTTCGGCAGTAACAAAGGGACACGATCAGGCCGTGGGGACACCCGTGGGGACCTCAGAGCTGCTCTCAGGACCAGATCCGATAATCATATGCACCCTGTGGGTTAGGGGGCATTTGGCAGCACCCCTCTGCATCAGTCTCTGCAGTGCCATCCCAAACCCACTGGGACCGAGGAATTGTGATCCTTCCTCACAGGTCTTGATTCTTGCAGGCAGGGAGTTTCCACCTTCAGGCCTCTTCCTCTGTACTTCTTTTTCTCCATGGAGAAGAGCTGCCTTTTTCCTAGGAGGCAAGGAGTGAACCCGCTGAGGCGCTGCAGAGCTCATCCATGCTAGGAAGGGAATGTTTTGGCCAGAGGACTGTGAATGAGAATGGGACAGCACATCAGCAGAGAGGGGGTGGGTGGGAAGAAAAAGTTCTGCAGATGCAGAAGAGGTGTGATGGGGATTAAAGCTCTCAAATCTGTGTGATGAAGCCTGTGCTGCCCTTACACAGAGTGCTGGACTGAGACCAGCTCTTGGTTCTCAGCCCTGGGAGGTCATGTCACAGTTCTGTGCCTCAATTTCTCCTGTGTAAGGTGGAGTCAAGGAGTCTGACCCTTTTGGGACAGGCTTTTGTCATCTACAACGAAATGTGCATCAGAGCTCTCTGTCCTCATTACTGACTCTGCTCGTGACTTGTGGGCTTGTGTCCTCCACATTGGGAGTCACAGAGAGATGAGGCTTTAGCTCCACTCGTGACACTGTCTGGGGTGGGCCTGACCCTGCACTGTCCTGGTTCCCTCATTTTAGTTAGAGCTGCATCTCCTGCACACAGCAAACAGAGACCTGCCAGAGCCAGCAGCTGCTGAGGGGGTGACGGGTGCTGGTCGAGCTGCTGTCTCTCTTTAGCCAGCCTAGTGAGCTGCAGACTGCACACCTTCATGTTTGCAGAAAGGCTCTTGCAGATTTGATGAGTGGAGAGGTAGTAGACACAGAATGAGATATTTTCCTTTAAAAATGAAGTTTCCTTTTCTGAAGGGGCTGTCCTGGTGGGGGCTTTGCCAGGAGATAACCTGGTCTAGTGGAAGGTGTCCCTGCCCATAAGGGTTGGAAGGAGATGACCTTGAAGGTCCCTTCCAACCCAAACCATCCTGTGATTCTGTGATTCTGTGACACCTTTCTTCTGAACAGAGAAACCAGACAGACCATCTGAAGCCTAAGGAGTGTCCTCAGCTCCTCCAGCACTCTGGGTTTCCAGCTCGTGCACTCAGGAGAGGCCAGGCCAGCTGCCACGCAGTGTGTTACGAAGGYGTGCAAGGACAAGAGGCAGGATTATCAAGAGCTGCTTCTCTACCTGCATGACTGAGCAAAATTTAATTACCTCTGCTCCCAGGAGAGCTGCCTGGCCCTGGTGCACAAACCATGAGATTTAGGTTTCTAACAATTTGCAGTGCTGCGACAGGTCTGTGAGTCCTCCAGCCCTGTAAGGTGCCTCTAGTAGAGACCAGGGGAAGCTGGGACAAGGACTTTGTAGTRAGTCGTCCAAGAAAAAGAATGGTGTGGGGAAAAGAGACATGTTACCCACAGGAAACATGCTGCTTGGGTTTTGCCCTCATCATCTGCCTTTAATGTTTTTATCCTGTCATATTTCCATAGATCCATTTTCATCTGCCTTGTTGATGTCATGAGCTTGACCAGTTGCAGGATTTCTCTGGTGCCCAAATTATCATTCACTGACTGTTGTGTTTGTATTTTTAAGTCTTAAATTTTATCTGTTCTCAGCTAGCACCTTCTGTTCTTATTGACCGAGGAGACTGATSGTTCCCCGTTCCTCTTAGCAGCAACAGGGAGCCATCATAAAATTGTCTCACTGAGCTGCTCTTCAGTCATGGTCGTGGTAATGAACTGAGTGTTCAAGAAGAGGCTTGGTCCAGAGAGCTGAAAGGACAAGATGAGAGATCTGCAGGAACATTTGTTGAGATGACTTCACCCAGGGATGTCAGGGTGTGCCTGCAGGTTCTGCAAACAAACCTGAGCCATCCCTGCTACTTGTGCCCTTCTCACTCATCCGTGTCTTGCTGTTGTGATAAAGTGCAGGACAGGTTGCCTGTCTGGGCATTTGGTAAATGGGCAGAACTGCTGTGGTGGGACCTGCACGGGGACGAGAAGGTCACTGCCAGGCACAGAACGGGGGCTCAGTGCTGTGCAAGATTATGCAGTCACCCAGGAAGGGTCAGGTTTAGCAAACCTGAACAGCTCTGCAGGGCAGGAACACTCAGCAAAGCACTGAGGTGCCAAGAGGCAAAACAGGTTTTGGCCTCATTATTTGCAGTGTACAATACATAAACAGAGTGTGGCCAAGGTTTACTTCAAGGCCAGCCAGGAGTGCCAGGCCCAGAATGGGAGGTGAGGCACTGCACAGACACACTGGAGGGTCACATCTCTCCCAGACAATTCATATCCTCAACAGAAAGTCAGAGAAAAGAATAAATGTGATCCTCTGTAACATTTTTCTTTGAATTAAAATATACACCAGGCTCACTGTTCCCCCAGCACCTTTTTGGCTCCCAGCATGTCTCAASCTTGATGCATTTTCAGGTATGTGCTTGCAGAAGGGGTGTTTGTCCYGGTGTGTGTCTGTGCCTGGCACGTTCAGTAATGTGTGGCAAAGCCCAGCCAGAGCTGAGCCCTCTCTGCACACAGGGGCTGGGGGCCATCTGCTCAGGTCCAGGCTATCACACACAGAGGCCACCACGGCTGGAAAATCAGGTGGGATCATCCATAGGAGGCGCGTGTGTCACAGCAAACCACTATGAGGGAGCACCAGGATCCCAGAGGAGCTTTGGGGATGTGAAATTATACCTGCCCCTAATTCAGGATGCCTCTGTGCATGTGTCAAAGACTGGAATTTTTTTAAAACACTGTTTCACTACCACATGACTGTGAGTGTCCCATCAGCTCACTGACCACAGGAAACAACCCAGCTGGAGCTTTAACCTATTAAAGCTCTGCTCAAATGCTTCATTTTTAAACTGGTACTGACAATATTTGCATTGTAATGATTGAACTCTGCTTTCACCTCAGCATTTGCCTGGTAGCAAAGGTGATTTCTGCATAACCAGAGAACATTTGAGTCTTCCCATTCCTCTGGGAATGGTCTCACCTCACTGTTGGATTCAGCTCTAACTGAAGKATAAGGGAGCTGATTTTTCCCAACACTACAGGGGAAAGTTTGGAGCTGCAAAGAGGTGCCAGGGTGCAAGAAGTACCTTTTAGGGACTGGGATCAGCCAGGCAGCTCTGGGAGAATGCTGGGTTCTCCCACAAGTTTGTAGGTGTCTCTTTCAAAAAGGAGGGAGAGATWTTTTTTTATATGGGRGGATAGTGACAGGACGAGGGRTAATGGTTTTAAACTGACAGAGGGTAGGGTTAGATGAGATATTGGAAAGAAATTCTGTGCTGTGAGGGTGCTGAGGCCCTGGCACAGGCTGCCCAGGGAAGCTGTGGCTGCCCCATCCCTGGAAGTGTCCAAGGCCAGGTTGGACAGGGCTTGGAGCACCCTGGGATAGTGGAAGGTGTCCCTGCCCAYGGCAGGGGGTGGAATGGGATGATCTTTGAGGTCCCTTCCAACCCAAACCATTCCATGGTTCTATGATTCTATGATCTAGGGATGAAGGCACTCCGTGTTTTGCTGGAGGTCCCATGGGATTTCTGGCAGAGTTAAGGGGTGAGATCAAATCTCCACGTTTCACTCCACAGCACAAATCTGACAAGATTGCTCTCACGCCGAGAACAGATGACACAGACTCTCACCCAAGTGTCCCTTTCCCTCAGGCTTTCTTTTGCCTGTAAAAAAGGTGGAATCCTTCCATTTTAGGAGCAGAGCATATGTGATCAGCAGCAGGAGAGCGTGTGCCACCASCACGGTGATGTGTGGGAGCCGTGGGACCTGGCCTTGGCCCGARAGCAGCAAAGCACAGCTCGGCACACGCAGGAGGAGCTCCACTGACAAAGTGCGAAGCAAACAGAGGAACTGGTGTGAGGAAAGCAGCATGAGCAGAGGGTTGGAGAAATATGGAGCAAATATGTGGGCAGAAGAGTTTCTAGGCTGAGAAAGATGAGGTCCCACTTGTCACAAGTGTGACTCCTGTGAGCCTCTTCCTGGCAAGMTGGGTGAGAGGAGGAAAGACACAAAGGCTCCAGAGGGAGGATGAAGGAAACACAGGTTGACACAAAGCCCTGAGAGAGGAAGAACGCCCTGGGGGGTTCCTGGGTGGACTTTTAYAGAGGTGAAGCTGAGCTGGCAACAAAACCTCCCAGGGCAGCTGAGCTCATGCTCTGCCCAAAGCATGTGYAGGTCTGCTGTCCCACAGGAGAGATGGCAGTTCCAGGGGCACACCTTGGGGTCAGCGTCCAGTGAGGTGTTTTTGTCRGTGCCCAAAGTCAGAGAAATCCAATGAAAAGCTTTGTCTCTGACACCCAGCCTCTGGCTGCAGCAGGTAACAGAACAGGTATCAGCAGAACTCGGGTGGTTCTTTCAGGACCTGGATGGGCTTTGAGCCACCTAAAATCCTGAGTAAAACATTTGGCTGTGTGCATTGCAGGTGTAGCACAACACACGTTGTGACTGAGCAGCACAGCCCCTGTGAACAGCCTGTCACCACCAGTGACATCCCTGTATCCACCCCGAAGGGAGCTAACAGCTCCACGGTGTAGGGTRTGCGCTGAGATTCCCACCAGGCCCAAATGTCTTTTACTCTCTTGCACTGATTTTTATGGACTTCTACACTTTGAACCTGATTCTGCAGGTGGCCTCTTTCTCCTGCTCTGCCATTTCRTTTCTAATTTTGAAGGGGCAAAAAACTTGAGGGATTTCAATCCTTTTCTGGGTGCATACATGCTTTGTTGGCTGGTAATGAGAGTGTCACACAACCAGTGTGAGATGTCTCAGAARGCACTTCATGGAAAAGGACAAATCACTCATAGTTCCTACAGCGGTAAGGACACCAAACCCTGCTCTAAGTGCTCTTTAAAATCTTTACAAAATCTGTGAGAAATACAGTGACTTTCAGTTAATTCAATTGCAGAATAATTTGAACTTCTATGTAATTCAATCAAAACTCCTGAAATATAACCATTTATATTCTTGACACAAACCCATTTGCACTCCATTTCTGCTGGGCTGATGGAGATGTGATGAGTTTTTCATTTAGAGGCCACTTCACAGCTAATTTTTTTTTTTTTTTTTGCTTAACTGACAATAAAGAAATATTCACACACTTGTGCTACAAATTTCTGCCTCAATTTATGACATTTCCTTGCACGAAGTGAGTCATTACAGAAGAAACCCTCAAGTGCAGTCAAAGGGTTTGAGTGCCTCTCCTGCTGAGCTGCAGYCAAACTAGCGCTTCCAGCTCGTTTTGTTGAACATTCCTGCACATGCAGACAGGACCTTGTGGGGTGTGAGCAGGTAAACCCAAATCCTTGCTGGGAAGAGACCAACGTTGTGAAAGGCACAAAAGCACGAAGAGCTCAAAGGGGCTGAAGGTGTGAAGGGAGAGGCGGTGCCTGTGTGCTGAGCTCCCGCACCCGGCAGGGACGCTGAGTTACACAACCCTGAGTGCGAGGGGTAAGAGGATTTATTTCTTTCAGTCGGGAGTGGGAGGAGCTGGGTCAGGAAGAGAGGGGAGCTCTGTGCAAGCCCCCCCGGGATGTTTGCAGGTATAAACAGGTGCCATCCATCGCCTGCGTTTCAGGAGAGAGGGAGCAGCGAGCGGCCCTGGGAGCATCGGGAGTGTAAACTCAGCAAGATTCACCCCATTTGTATTTGATCTCTCCCCTTGATCTCTCTAGCATAAGGCTGAGCATGGCCTGCAGAGTCCAGCGGTGAGGAGGGGATGTGCCACGAGGGCAGATCAGAGAGAGGCTTTTGTCCCTGCCCTCACCCCGGGGCTGCGGCCCCGCTGAGCTGCACAGGGGCAACTGGATGGGCCGGAGGAATTTTAATCCTGAATGATTTCCACATTCTTTCCAGCCTGGCAAAGGATTCTGCTGAGGCATCAACTGCCTTGTCCAGCTCAGCCTGTCCTGCATCTGATAAGTTAATTGAGGATTTAATTGAGGAATTAATTGAGGCATTCTGCTGGTTACCACAACATTATCAGTCAGCTTCCCAGAGACGGAGCTTTCCAGTCCATTTGGACTGAGTCCTGTAAACAACTAAATACCATCAACCTCCTCGGAAGTCCCTGGAGTGGTGGCTGCTGGAAACTTGAGGGATCAATATCCTTTTTGCCAGCCTTACTTTGAGTGCTGTTCTGCTCAGCTCAAGGGAGAAAGTTCACTTTGGAAGCAGAAGTGCTGAAAACTCTTTTTTCCTTTGTGTCCTGGTTCTGCAGCTGCAGCTGGTTGTGCTGTTCATTAGCTGATTCCRGCGTTTGTCTTGGCGGTCTAGGAAGATGTTCAGCTTTTGTTCTCAAAATCCTACAATACCCAGAGAGATTTCCATCTCCGTTCAGTGCATTTGTGCACATTGGAGCTGTAAGATGTAATACAGCTGGAAGGTAATAACAGCCCTTTGTTAAATTTGAGTTCCTGAACTATAACATTTTAAGCCAAAAACTTGACAGGATTATCTCAAACCCTTTGGGGCTCAGTCTGGTCTTATTCAAATTGGTGTGAATGAAGATAAGGTAATGGGATAGTCATGGGACAAGGGGGCAGAGGCAGGTCTGCATTTTCATAGAATCACAGAATCACAGAACAGTTTGGGTTGGAAGGGAYCKCAAAGATCATCTCATTCCATGGACAGCTTCCACTATCCCAGGTTGCTCCAAGCCCTGTCCAGCCTGGCCTTGGACACTGCCAGGGAYCCAGGGGCAGCCACAGCTTCTCTGGGCAACCTGTGCCAGGGCCTGCCCACCCTCCCAGGGAACAATTCCTTCCCAATATCCCATCTATCCCTGCCCTCTGGCAGCGTGMAGCCATTTCCCCTTGTCCTGTCACTCCAGGMCCTTATCCAAAGTCTCTCTCCAGCCTTCTTGTAAGCCCCTTTTTTTTCCCCTTTATTAGACTTTTGTAGCCAACTACAGAATTTTGTTCAAAACAATTTGTACATCTTTGCTTTTCCTTTTTTTTTCCCCTCCTCCCTAAATTATTAATAGTGTACTCCAAGGAGCCAGAAACAAGGAGCAGACATTTGGAACTTACCAGAGCTCTGCTGTGGTAACTCGTCTGTTTAAGATGAAGCTGACCCCAGGGGTGTTTTGTCAGCACTAACAAAAGTCTCATGTCCTTGTAGAGAGTACATTACTCAAAGTGCTAACAGGCTATTCATACCTAAAGCTGTGTTGTCCTTCCAGCAACATGAAGGTCTCACTGCTCTTGCCACAGATTCAGACACCATCCCCTGCTGCATGAATCTGAGTGATCCAAAACCATTTTGTCTTCCAGAAAGTGGGAAACAGAAATTAAACCCTTGACAGAATGTTTGTGGGCTCTTGCTGTGAGCCTCAGCTCAGGTGATGAAATTATCAGCCTCAGCCTTGATGATTTCTAAGGGAGTGACACTTGGCTTGGAGCTACTGAGGGTGAGACCAAACTTCTCGCCAAGTCTCCAAGATGAAGTTCTGCATCTTTGTCTCAATGATTGTGCACACAAAGTAAGAAAGATCACACTGAATTATGGCAGGTCCAGATCCAACAGAAGTGGTGTTTCCTTTCAATTCTRTATTTAAATTGGAGAAACAGGTTGTCAGACTGCTCTGTTGCAGCTCTTTCTCAAGCTTGATCTCTCAAGAAAACCAGACTAACAATCTTASAGAAAGAGAGCAAAAGTAACAGAAACATTTGTGACTTTGTTTACAAGTCCAGATACTTGACATTGCATTTATGGACATCATATATTTTACCTTGCCAAGTGATAAACAATTATATTATCCTTACCAAGGATGTCCCACCACAACAACCTCCACCAGCCTCCGGACTGTTGTTCTCTTCCATGTTTCTGTTATTTGTTGTCAAGAGAGCTCAGACGTGGGCCAATGGGATAGACTCCTCAGAGCTGACTTTCCATACACAGCCGACAGTTTTCTGCTGTCCAGAAAATGCCAAGCACCAATAGATTGTAGAAGGGTTGGCTCCAAGCAGAGGCAGGGATCTAGACTGCTGCTCATCACACACATCTGGATACAAGGCTCCAGCTGGCCCCGAAGTCAAAGCACCTGGAATGTCCCATTTTGACAAACGACTCTGTCACTTCCCTTCTCTCTTTCCCAGTGGCAAAGGGTTTTTTTTTCGAGCAACACTTTTGTGGAAGTTCTTGAGATCACAGAATCACAGAATATCCTGAGTTGGGAGGGACCTACAAAAATCATCAAGTCCAGCTCCTGACCCTGCCCAGGACACTCCAACAATCCCACCCTGTGCCTGAGAACGTTGTCCATTGATGGAAGCTCCAGTGCTGGAAGGCTGTGCCAGCTCTGTTACACAGGCTCCTACGGGCAGGGATGTTACACATGGTCCCTGCCTGAACCATCCAGGGGGAGGAATAGCCCCTCCAGGAGGAACAAGGGGGGCTCAGGGGGATGTGTCAGCAGAACTAATGGTCCTGGGAGATTTTCAGGAGTTCAACCTCCTGCTCAGAGCACAGTCAGGATGAATGAAATGTCCACAGGTGCCTGTGTGTGGCAGAGGGCAGAGGGCCAAGGAAGAGACCAGTGATCCCAGTCACATGCCCAACCAGCGGTGAGCCTGTCTGGATTTACGGTGCCTCTGAGACGCACAGGAGTCTCTGCCCATGGCCCCTGACTGAGCAGATGCTTCGTTACACCCATGAAGTTGTTCTGGATATCACCAAATGTTCATCTTAAGATACTCTCTTCCATAGCAAAGAACAGAAGATTCCCAGGACAGTGTGTAGAGACACACAACCCCGGAATGCTCCAACCTCCGAAAGCCTGGATTCAGGAAGGTCCCAAGCCTAAACAGAGTAGTGCCTKTCTCTGGTAGCTGTGTCTTTATCATTGCTTCAGTTGAAAAGTTAAACTAAATGGATTTTTAACTCTGAAAGGAAGTGAGACAAGTGGTGGCATGCCAGGGAATCCAGGCTTGCACTCTGAATGCTCCAGCCAGGGCAAAAGTTTCACAATCCTACTGAGACATCAGAGAATCCACAGTGACCCACAGCATTTCAGAAACCAGCTATTCCTACAACAGTGTGAGTTACCAGGGTCCAACATGTATCTCTGGATCCTCAGCAATTTTAGCCGGATACCACCTGGTGTTTTTCCTATTGTCCCTTGTAATGTCACGGTATCACAGACTGGTTTGGGTTGGAAGGGACCTTAGAGCTCATCCAGTCCCACCCCTGCCATGGGCAGAGACACCTTCCACTATCCCAGGGTGCTCCAAGCCCTGTCCAACCCGGCCTTGGACACTTCCAGGGGTGGGGCATCCACAGCCTCTCTGTGCCAGGGCCTTCCCACTCTCATCTGCCACCAGCAAAAAGATTTTTGGCTCTGTTGCTTTTGTWACTGCGATTCAGATGTCCCCACAGTGCCATCAGGTTGTCCCTTACCCTCTCATCTGGATTAAAGCAGCCCAGCCTCCTTGGCCTCTCCTTGTTGGTCATGTGCCCCAGGCCCTGCCCACCTTGGTGTCCTTTCCTGGTCCCTCTCTGGTTTCCCCACACCCCTCTCCACAGGGAGCCCAGCCCCAGGGGCAGCATTTCAGCAGTGCTGGGGCAGGGAGTGTTTACTGAGCTCTGGGGCAGTGGCCGTGTTGCCCCAGGGTGTTACAGTGGTTCCCTTATCTGCAGTGAGAGTTCAGCTGTGGGGTCACACCAAACCTCATGCCCACCACAACACCCAGACCATTCCCAGGCTGCCTCTCTGCCAGCTGGGTCCACACTGGGCTCAGGGATGGGATCATCCTGCCCCACAGGTTTGCACCTATCCTTAGGTGAGGTTTCTGTCAACCACTGCAAGGTCCCTGTGGTTGATCTCATCTCATCTGACACAACAGCCTCAAACCCTGGTTCTGTGTCGTGCATTTGCTGGGGGCGAGCCCTCTGTCACAGGTCCCATGTTGCAGATGGGGACCTCGCTGTCCCCTGGGGTCACACGCTCGTCTCTGCCACCAGCTCTCAGTCTGTGCTCAGGGCTGTTAGGTCCAGTGGTCTGGCCAGTTTTGAACCCCTCACGTGCAGGTTTGCCCAGCCTGTACTGTGGTAGTGGAAGACAGTGACGGTGTCTGGGCATGATTTGCCCTTGGGAAACCCATTCTGGCTCTTTGTGGTCGCTTCCACAGCATTCACACATTTGGATAAGGCCTCCAAAGGACATGCTCCATGACCCATCTAGGCAGAGACGGGACACTGGCCCATCGTTCCCAGCCCTCTTCCTGCCCCAGCTGATGCAAATTCAGGASGAATGTAAACCCCTCCCCAACTCTGTTCTTAGGCATTTCTTCTGGCTTCAAATGATAAAGGAATGCCACTCTGATGAACACAGGCAGAGTATGGCCCCAAAGCTCTTCTGGGTCCGAGGTGCTTCTCAAACCAACACTCCTGTTGTCCTTGTGTGTCTTTCTCTTCAGCTGAGCAGCTGCTACAGCTGTGCTTGTTCCAAATTGCAGCATGATGTTAATTTTCTCAGATCTGTCTATCGAGGAGGATTTCATTTCAGTTGGCAAAAGACAATGCACTGAAACAGCCACAGCCGAGACAAAGGCGGAAATTAACATTTGTAAAGGAAGAAAGGGACAAAAGAAATGTTGGTGACAAGGAAGAAAGTGAAACAAAAATGAAATCATTGTCATTGTCTGACTACAAAGGAGAAGGGGTGCAGAGATGAAGATTCCTGCCGTGCCAACCTGCTGCCCGGGACTCACTCCAGAGGGGGACGCAGTTTCTGGACACGGCTGTGAGGACAAAGGGCTGTGTTGCCCACCCTCAGCCCAGGAGAAGGGATTGCTTCAACGGTCTGTTCCCGTGGTACTCACCATCAGAGCCGTGCATATCTCTTTGGTAGGCAGGTTGTTCTAAAATGTCCCCCCAGGAAGAGGGAGGATGCCCCAAATGACTGCCAGGCTGGGTTGCRAGCTCCTGACTGATCCTTAATCTTCACTCGCTGCTGGTGATTAGTYGGGAGCAGTCCTAACCCCTGGGCTGTGAAAGATCACTCATACCTTGCACTGTTGTCTACTGAAAACACAAATTCCTCCTCGTTTTTTTTCCGGGTCTCAGGGGGCCGTGGTCCCGTGGATGTCCCTGCAGTCACATCCATGGCAGGTGGCCACGGTGGCACACACTGGAGCCTGCTGACACCCTGGCAGGATGGGTGCTCTCCTGCAGGTCAGCAGTTCTGGCTCTTGTCCTGGTGCAGCTGAGAGCCCCTGGCTGGAGTCAGAGAACAGTCAAATTGGACAAGTTTTTAACAAAAATGCAGGTACCACGCCTGGGAGCATGTGAGTGTCTACACGTACAGCCTTTATCCTGGGTGACTCCAGGCTGGGAGTTCACCCATGGGTGGAGCAACACCCACGAGGGCTGTCCTGARGGCTGTAGACACACAACTCGCTTGCTGAATACCCACCCTGAAATGGCAAAYGCTCTTCTGGGAGGACCTGGCCGTTTCGTAAACTCAATTGTCCCCTTCCCTGGGCGGGTGCCATCCTGTCTTCGCACCCCAGTGCCTGCCTGGCTTGGCTGGTGCCCTCCCAGTGCTGGACACGCCCTGTGCTCACGCCCTCTGTGGGGTCCATTTGCTTGGGAGGACTTTTCACAAGGTGATTTGTTCTGCATTTGTGCATCAGACTTCACCTCTGTGAAGTCTGAGATGGGCCTGGGAAGGAGATCCRAGGAGTCCTGCTTTGTTTGTGTCTTGTGCATCGTCTCTCTGAAGAGTTAAAAACTGTGTGCTCCTTACCATGACTGCCTCATTCCTCATGGAGAGGGACTTTGGACACGGGCATGGAGGGACAGGACAAAGGGAAATGGCCAGAGGGCAGGGTTAGATGGGATATTGGGAAGGAATTGTTCCCTGTGAGGGTGGGGAGGCCCTGGCACAGGTTGCCCAGAGAAGCTGTGGCTGCCCCTGGATCCCTGGAAGTGTCCAAGGCCGGATCGGACGGGGCTTGGAGCAACCTGGGATCATGGAAGCTGTCTCTGCCCACGGCAGGAGATGGAATGAGATGAGCTTTAAAGGTCCCTTCCAACCCAAATCAGTCTGTGATTCTCCAGAAATTTAAACTCTGGTATGCTGAGGGGAAGAGGGCACAGCCACTGTGACAGATGGAAGAGTTCACCCTGATCGCAGCTCCTGCTGTAGCAATGTCCTCCCCAGGGAGCAGCAAAAGCRTGTCAGGCCCTGGACTGGATCCTGGGATTGAGCCCTAGAGACCAGGAGCTGCAGTGGTCAGAGACCTGCCCACAGCCACAGGGGTCCCCAGGACAGGAGTCTGGCCAATGGAGGAGGCTGTGCCTGTCCTGCTGTGGATAAGTCACACAAATCCTGGTGAGGCTTTTCCCACTCAGAATGTGGTGACTGGTCAGAAGAAGCCAGTTCTTGGTGGCTCGTCCATCCCAACCTGCTCTGCTGTCCTGGCTGGCAGGAGCTCGCCACATGCACAGTCCTGGAGTGGGTGCTTCATCTATTCCAGGAGAAATACCCAAAATATGGGGGGTTCATTGCAAACTGCAACAAAACTCATTTTCCCGGTCAAGATTGGTTATTCTCCATCCATCTCAGATGACAACAGTCATTGCTCTGGTTCAGAGGTGRTGCTTAAATACTCTTCCCAGAAACAGGATCAGGTTGTCCCTGGACACTGGTGGTGTTTTGGTTAGGGGCAACTGTTGTGGGCCAGGATCCACACTGGACACGAGTGGACTGACACAGGGATCATGGTGAAGTGCAATTGCACTCTGTCTATATTTCTTATTCCCATCTCCCTGTCTGGAGCTGACTCGAGGCTCTGCCCTGGAGCTGTTGCCCAGCAGGGAGCTCACTTCACAGCCCCAAAGTCAACAGAAACTTTGGGACCTACAAAAAAAAAAAAAGTCTTTTTTTCAAGAAGATGAAACAATTCTTCAAATGGCAGCTACTACCTGTAACTCAGCGACAGTTTCCCCAGTAGCAGGCACAGGCGTGAACGGCGAAAGCTCAGCCAAAGGACAGATCTGAGGATTTTGTGAGGCTGGGAATCAGCTTTGTGGGAACCGCAGGGACTCATTTACAAGTAATGAATCATGAAACAGCAGGAAGCGAACGAGCCAAGAGAAAGTGTGAGCTCTGCAATTAACTCCGGAGTGCTGAGGTGAATAACAAAGCGRTGCTATTCCAGGGCAGAAAGCAGGTCTCCAAGCTGGGAGTGCTGCAAGACTAATTTCTATAAGCCACAGTTTTTCCAAGCAACTTTTAGTCAAAGAAATTGCTACTTTTTCTCTTGAACTGAAATAAATCCCGTGTGCATGTATTTATCAGGTAAAACAGCTGACAGCTTTTAACTCAAATTTAAATTTATGAGTGACCCAGATCAGCAAAAACCAGGAAATCATCTCCTTGAAGAGTCCTGCTGGCAGGTTCTGTGCTGAGCCACGGTGAGCAGCAGGTATCAGATCAGCCCTTGGGGCAGGTGAAGGATGGATTTCCACTGTAAGAGACACTGGGGGGTTCTCGGGTTACAATGAGGATGGAGGAAAGCACGAGTTGTTAATTATCCCTGGTTGTGGGGAGGGGTTGGAGGTTCAAGTGAGAAGCCAAGAGACCCAGGGCAGCACAACGTGTGTGTGTGGCACAGCCACCACGAGCAAGACCCAGGGCTGGTGCACAGGGTGGTGTGTGCTGTTCCCAGCTCTGTCATGGACACATGTGGTTACACCCTTCCTGGGAAGGGAGAGTTCTCTCTGAATGGAGCTTGGAGACAGAGGCAAGACTGCTATTTCAGAACAACTATCTTTTATTAATGTTACCCAAGTCCCAGTAATCCATCCTCTTTGTCTGAGGCACCATGCCAGCACCAGCTGTGTCACAGCAGCTGGCTCCCCTGCAATTCCGGGTGCAGTCATGGGGAAGTGAGGAAATTTCTCCAGAAAACATGAATTTCAGCTGATAAACCCATGTTTTGCGTTCCTTTCTCCCATTTGAAGTAACCCCAGAAATACAGATTAGCATAAACCAAACTTACCCCTCTCCTGGGCAGGTTTAAGTTCAGTGTTACCAAACTGTCTCTGGGAGGAGGCACCAGACACCATCACCCCCTGGACATAGGGAYGGAGCCCAGCTGGAATCCCACAGCCTCACTGGATCAATATAGATCCAATGGATCCTGAACAGTGCACCCTGCCATGAGTCCAGACACGGCCCAGGGCTTTACCTGCTCTACCTTTCCTCCTGGTCCGTATCCATGAAGTTTGGGTCACCCTGGCCCTTCATGTGCCCCGTTCACCCTTTTGCTGGCAAACATCAGAGGAGCTGCTCTCCTTCCTTCTGTGTCTCTCATGTGGAATAACTGGAGCAGGCACAGAAGGAACAGGAGGAGCAGAGATTGTTTCTTTTTGTGTCCCTGGTGCAACATCCCCTCTGAGAGCTGTCAGTTCACATGTGCAGCTCCTGTATTTGCCTGAGYGCTGCAAATAACCACGAATGCCACTTGACTGGAATAATTGCTTCCAAGCATGCAAAGGGTGGAAGGCACAGCCAGAGGCACAGCTGGAAACTTGTTGGAAGTGAGTGTTCAAGAGACCTGAGCTGAAACCCTGGGTGGACTCAGCTTTTGTGGCCTCAGCTGTGCGGGGACAGCAGGATTGTCACACAGAGTCCATCACATCAGCTCGTGCTGTTCTTTCACCGTCTCTCTGCCCCAGTGACCCCACTGTGCTCACTCCTGATCTAGTGACTGGAGCTGCTGCAGGGCAGGCACTGGGGGTGGGAAATGCCCTCTTCCCTTAGAATCGCTTCCAAAGTGGCATTTACACAAAGCAGTGATGTCCCACGYCTGGCATCTAGAGACCCTCGTTCCTTTGTGTTTGTTTTCGCTCTCTGCTTCTTCTCCGGCCCCTTTTTGTTGTCTTTGCACCCCTTGCTGGCTTCCCAGCCCCATGAGGAGAGCTGATCAAACAGATGGGTGCTCTGGGCTGGTCTCCCAAGGGCGGGGAGAGCCGGGTCAGGCAGAGTGGGGAAGGTGGTGCCTGTCAGCGTGAGGCTCCAAAGCTCTGTGCAGACGCTGTCACTGAGCAGCAGAGCAGCACTCGCTCCCTGTGGCTTAATCCTCTGACCCCGGCCCTGAATCGCTGCAGCCGCAGGAGCAATTCTTGGTGTTTACATGGGTCAGTAGCTGGACAAGGACCTGACTGGGATTTTCCCAGCGGGTCACACGGCGATTTGCTAATCAGCGGTAGCACAAACACGGCCGGGCTCCTCATGGGTCACTTGCTAGGGACAGGCTAAACAAACCATCACCAGATAAAAAGCAGCATGGCTGAGTGGATGAGATTTGAAACAACTGTATTGGAGTCCCGAGTCTGTGCCTGGAGGGGTTTCAGGGCTGTGAAATGGAGAGGTGGTTGGCTGGGAGGCTTGGATCCCAGCCTGGGTCCTGGCTGGGGCGGGAGGGTGCACAYGGGATGGGCCCCATGCGAGCATACGAGCTTGAACCCAGCGGGGATGGGGAGAGCCTCCCCTTCCCTCAGGCTCACTGTGCCGGGCAGTGCTCCAGGGAGCTTGGTGACACCTTCATTTTGACCACTGCTCTGGTTTGCCCCCACCATGTGTGTCTGTTTACCTGGACATGTGAACTATGCCTGGAAATCCCACCTCAGCTGCCCTGGCGGAGGGCAGCACTTGTGGAGGAGTGAACTACACACAGCAGCAGCACAGAGGAGACCTGAGCTCCCAGCTGGCAGCTGCAGAAGGTGATGTTTGTGGTTCTTGATGTATTGCTCCCTTCCATCCATATCCTCAGCCATGGCATGGTTAAATATGGGAGTGAGCCTGGCACAGAGTCCCTGAGCTCTGCAGYGTGACCTGGCTGTTACTGGCACTTGGAACACGAGATCGAGGGCACAGCCCAGGCCAGGAGTGTGTAAGGTTTCTTATCAAAGCTCCTAGAAATGTGAGATACCAGCAAAGTCTGTGTTGTCCAGAACCATGAGTAAGAGTTTTACAAAATCAAAGTTTTAAACTGTTCTCACTTATAAATAGCAAATGACAGAATCACAGAATATCCTGAGCTGGAAGGRACCCACAAGGATCATGGAGTCCAACTCCTGGCCCTGCACAGGACATCACAACATTCCCACCCTGTGCCTGAGAGATCCGTGGGTTCTGCCTGGAGCAAAGAAGGGAGAGAGCATCATTGTGGGTACTCGAGGTTCCAGTCTTTCCTACAGGCATCCTGCTCCAAGCAGGGACAMTCTCCTCACCCAGGAGCTGAGTCTCGGAGCTGGAGCAGGGCAGTAGTGTGGCGAGGGAGGAAGCTGCCTTCCCATCACCAGTCCCACTGTCAGCCAGAGAGGAAGGATTCAGGATTCAAAAGTCCAGAGAGAAAGGGAGCAAAAATTAATAGCCCAGTGAAGAAAGGGCTCTCTGGTGAAGGGGAAGTCCTGCTTTCCCTTGCCCCTTTCCATGAAGGCACCAARTTGCTGTTACCATCAGCCCTGGGGTGACGTGTAGTGTGGCAGATGGAGAGGAGCAGAACCGTGCAGGAGATTGTCCTGGAGGAGAGGGATGGCACAGAAAGCCTTGCATTATGATGCCACCTGCCATCGCTGCAGGGTGACAGTGATGACAAGGGGACATGCACTGCTGCCCAAAGTGCCACCACCTACCCATGGGCTGAGCCGACCCAGCTCAACGGGAGCCAAAGGGCTCCTGCCTGGACCCTGCAGGTTTTCCAGCACCTGGGCTCTGTTTCTCACCAACAGCCAACCAGCCAAGCTGGCTGGGAAGAAAACCTGCTTCTGGTTTCCAGAGCAAGCACCTTTGATCTGGAAAWGTCAGAGGGATGCTGCCAGCTTCCCAGGAAGTCATTTGCAGGCAGACGCTGGGACGGCACGCGGCAAGCCCAGGGTGAGGCTCTCGCAGGGCCCAACCTCCCTCAGCCCCCGGTGGGAGGCCACAGAGGCTGAGCTGTCACGCAGGAGGTGATGACAAATGGAGCAGGGGAGGTGCTGCAGGGCACAGGAGCAGGTGTCACACAGCACCTGTCTGGTGCCACAGGGTGATCTGCTCTACCAGCACCTGCTGAAAGGGAAGGAGAGGATGGGGGGTGTGCACAGAGGCACGTGTGTGTGCAAGAGGGGCACAGGGAGGTGAGAGGTGACCAGGATTCAATCCCCAGGGGGATTTATCTGGGTGGTATCTGCATTCAGTTCCCTTTCCCCCATGAAGCGTGGCTGTGCTGCACTTGCCAAGGGGCTGTCACCTCCTGGTTGAGTGGGGCTGCTGGGAGCTGCCTGGCTGTTGTGAGCTTGGCCCTCACCAACACAGATCTGGGAGCTGCTGCCATCTCAAGGAGTTAATATGATGCTATTGTGGACATAGAAACCAACATGTGTCCAGTGACTGACCAGCTCTGCTCTCCACTGGGCTCCAGAGGAGCCAGGAAGGATGTCATYGTGGTGGGTAATGAAATCATAGAATCACAGACTRGTTTGGGTTAGAAGGGACCTTAAAGCTCATCCAGTCCCATCCCCTGCCATGGGCAGGGACACCTTCCACTGGACCAAGTTGCTCCAAGCCCCGTCCAACCTGGCCTTGGACACTTCCAGGGATGGGGCTCAGCAACTTCTCTGGGCAGTAATAAATCCAGTAAGAAAGAATTTCCTCTCTTCTTTCCTCTGAAGCTGCTTCATACCTTCGTTCTCAGGGAATTAGGGCTTATGTTTGTATATTGCTGTCAAAATTATGAAACATGCTCATATATGTAACATCTTGATTTTATCTTTTTCTTTCTGCAGAAGTCCTGGGATCAGTGTGGTGAGTGGTGATGGATCTTTTTGCTCTCTCTTCCATGCTGATCCTTTCTGGCCTGTCCTGGTTTTGCTGCATTCCTTGACCCGCTGTTGTACTGTTTGGCTCAGCATTCCACCACCGAGAGCAAACACAGAAACAAAATGTTCCAAAAGTTCCRTTTTCTGGAGATGATCCCTAAGAACTCTCCCAGAATATCTGTGATATGAAGGAAACACAGAGCAGGTGAACCAGGCTGTGGCTAAAGCAGCCTGTGAGCCCCGACAGGGCTGGCAGAGAGGTGGGAACAGCAGCATTTGTGAATGGCTGCCGTGGGGGTTTGAAGCCAGATCTGTTTTGCCTCTCAGTAAATCTGCCAGGATGGGGCTAAGGAAGTGGCCATGTTGTTCTGCCACGAGGTGTGGGGTGGAAAGCATCTTAAATCGAGCAAGCACTACAGAGCAGAGAGCCCCACACACACCCAGAACCAACACTGTCCCCGTCCCGCGGTCCAGCCCGTCCCTTCCCTCCTGCCAGGACCTGCGATCGGCAGCGCAGGCAGACCTCAGCTTTCCGGGCTGAACCTGCAAGGGCAACACTGACCTAATTAGTCTCTGAAACAAACGGGAGAGAGACTTGGTGCCGTATGTTACAGAATGAAATCCTCTCCCTCTCCTTTGCTCTCCTGGCCCCGGGGATTCATCCCAGGCAGGTGCATCTTTGATTGCAGCAGGTTTGGAATCCTCTCCCCTCTCCTCGCGGGGATGCCACATGCTGTCTTCTGACCTCGTTAGCTTCTCCTCCTGTTCCACTTCCCCGCGCTGCGCTCCCAGCCCAGCCGATGTGCTAATTACCACAGCAATCTGCGGGAATGGCTGCTGGAGCGGGCACGGGAGGGAGGCGCGCTCGGAGAGTCGTGGGGGATGGAGCAAACTGGGTGAGCGGGGCTTGGTTTAGCAAGGCTGAGGTTTGAGCTCACACCAGGCTCTCCCCCTGCACGGGTCAGTGCCAGGGGTGGCACACGGGTCGGTGCCTGGCGTGGCACACGGGTCAGTGCCTGGCCTGGCACACGGGTCGGTGCCCGGCGTGGCACACGGGTCAGTGCCAGGCGTGGCGCACGGGTCAGTGGCACACGAGCRTGCAAGAGACAAAGTGCTCCCCCACGGGGGTCTGCAGAGGGGGCTGTGCTGCCTGCCCACAGGGCCAGCTGTGGGCTCCCACACCACCACAGGGACTGGTGTGGTCAGGGGCCGTGGTGTGCCTCAGCTGCATCCAAGGCGTGGATGTGCTGTGCACCTGAGCCCCCAGGGCTGATCTTCACCAGTTACACATCTTCACTCAGCTCCACATTCCCCTTGGCCTGACTGCTGCAGGCAGACAAGGCAGGGCTGGACACTGTCCGTGGGAAGCCTGGGCCAGGTCCGTGCTCTGGGCAGGACAGGGCTCTGGGCACCACTGCTGCCACGCTGTGCTGCGAGGGAAAGGCACGGTGCCCACTCCAGGGAAGCACCCCTGACACACACACCTGATGGGCCTCCAGCTCTCAGCTGACCTGTGCTCCGCAGCAGAGCTGGGGTGTTCTCGGAGCACGGGCAGAGGTCCATCAGAGGTCCACTCCTCCAGCGCTGGTTGAAAATGAGGAAACTGGAGGGGGCTGGAGTTTAAGTGAATTTTGTCCAGATGGAATGACAAGATTTTACTCTTCTTTCTTAATCTGAGAGAGACAGTTCAAAATGGAGAAAGGGAAAACAGCAGTTAAGGAGAYAACCAGATCCTGATGCTCTTTGCCTTGCTGTAAATGTAAAGCAAACCTGTTACAGCTGGTGGAACTGTATTTCTACTGAGCTGGTGTGAGTGAAATTGTCAGCTGCAGTAAACGGAAAGCAAGACAAAGGAAGAGAAAAGCCAGACCCTCCAAGTGTGGCTGAGGGGTGAATTGAGAGAGAGGGACGGTAGGTGATTCTCAGGAAGGACATCTTTGTAAAGTCTGTTTGGGAGTGAGGGAAGCCATAAGGTGCCACCTCACCCAAGAGCAAGGCCATGCTGCCATTGAGGTGGTGCCCTTGGGGTCTGACCGCTCYGGCACATTGCCATGACCTGTGTGATCCAGCTTCTCCCCTCTGTCTGAGTTCAGCTGTCATCAGGATCCAGATTAGCAAGGCATGAAGAGCAACCACAGGGCTCGGCTGGGGTCTCGCTTTTYCTGTACTCCTTGGTCATGTTTTGACTGCAGGAGCTCCTGGATTAATCCAGCCTCAGTTGCTCTCTGAATTCATCTCAGGGTGCATTTTGCTGTGGGCTTGTGTTTGCCYTCAGGGCTGAACCACCTTTTGGTAGCTTCTGAAGGAAGTGTCCTTGCTCTCTGCTGCTATTCAGTTTCCTTGTCTTTCAAAACTTTCCATTGTTCTCTTTCTTCCCTTTTTGCTTCTACTTTAATTACTTGGTTAATGGACCCACCACCAGCCTCTACCCTTCTTAGACATTTTTGAGTATCACATGCCACATGAAAAGCAAAGGTTGCTTTATTTTCTTGCATGTACTCATATTCACTTCTCACCTCATTTATTTTGGATCTTGTTTTCTTTCTGTTAATTTATATTCTCTTCTGTAGGTTCAGAGCTGTGGGCCACGTCCAGCGGTGGTAGAACCAAGCCTGACCCTGGTGCACGGTTCCTGGAGGCCTGGCACTGTGTGCTGGTTCTCAGGCTTTGCTCTTCTTGCACCTTTTATATTCTGCAAAATAGTCTATGATTTGTCAGGGTGCTTGCCTGGGATCTGAGCCTCAGACTCCTGGCAGCAATTCACAGTGGAGCCTTAAAAGTGCGTAAGAACTTTTACACCCCAGACTCTTTTTGCTCCTCCCCAAAGCCATTCAGCTCCATCTTCCCCCAGTGCCCTGCTCAGACGCCACCGAGGCCACTGAGTCTCTTCCTCGTGGTGTTTTGTGCCTGTTTTTACCTCTGTCAGTACACAAAYGCAACCAAGCAAATCCTGCAGGCTGCAGTACTGGGGAGGTGCAGGAGGCCAAATCACACATCACATCTCTCKGGTGACAGGTCAGCATAAAAGAAGCTTCCCTTGAGTCAGTAACAACGTCCTCGTGTCCTTGCAGGGTGGGGAAGCATCGCTGGGGCTTCAGAACCCCCAGCACACTCAGGTGGGGTCTGCTCTCCTCTGGGGCCACGTGAGCTGATTCCAGACTGAGCCCTGGCCCACGGGGCAGGCCATGAACCTTCTGATCCACCCGGGATTGCTCCTGTGCTCCTGAACGTGCCCCTGGCAGAGGTGCCCTGGCAGGGCAGCTGCACTCAGTGGATCTGTGTTTTCCTCTGTAAACCCACAGACCATTCCCAGGRGTAGTGTCCAGGATCTTCCAGTGACATGCCTGCATAGCAGATGCTTTCCTGGACACGAGTTCAAGCTGTTCAAAAAGCCTGGAAGCATCTGTGTCCACAGAGCAGAGCGTGGGGAAAGTGAGCTGGGAGCAGACCTGCAGATGCAGTAGTGGAAATGCACAGGCTGCTCAGACCTTGGAGGACACCTCCATGTCTTTGCCAAGGCAGCATCTTCACCTCTGAGCTGTGTCCTCTTCACCTCTGAGCTGTGTCCTCTTCACCTCTGAGCTGTGTCCTCTTTCCCTGGGGGCATCTTCTCTCCCCCCAGTCACTGGGGCTCCCCTGCCCCTGCAGTAGGAGGTGGATTTGCTCCTTACCCGAGGAGTCTGGCCAGCAGTCAGTGCCTCTGGCAGCCTTTGGTCCTTCCTCTGGAGGCTGGAGGTGCTGAGAAGGGCACAGAGGCCCTGTTATCCTACCAGCCCCAGTGCTCAGCTGCCTCTCAGGCGAGCCCAGGCCCCCGGTGGGCACATCGGGCACCCCAGGGCTGCCTGCTGACTTGGAACTGGTCTCAGCAGCACCAGCTCCAGGTTTATTTTAGTCCCTCTCCCTGTGGGTTGAAGAAGCCTATTAACCCTTTCAGCCTGAGTGTCAGAGGTCCTGCAGGTCTGCTTTCCATGGCCACCACGCTGACCTGAGCCCATGCAGGGCTGTGGCTGCCCATCCCCATGGGCTCTGCCACCCAAAGCGGCTGGAAGGTGCACGGACACCCATGGCCAGTGGTGAGCAGAGCTGACCAGGGAGCACTGGCCCCAGGTCTGAGACATTCCTGCAGCCTGGCTCATCCCCCAGAGCACAGCCAGGTAAAAACAGCTTCTGGAGGGGGCACTAAGGGTGCAAACCACACTTAGGTGGAASATGTAAAAATGTCTCACTTTGTCATGATGCTTGAGGAGGAGGTGCTGCTGCAACATCGATATTTTTGGCATGGAATAGGTTTCACCTTCTTTCCTACCAGCTCATAATGACTCAGCTTTGAAGTCCACACTGTGCTGTTCCTTTGTGGGACTTAAAACTGCCCTGGCAGAAGAAGGGGAGTGTGAGAGCTGCCCACTCTGAAGGCAGCAGCACAGGGTGGGATTGCGCTCCTGTCCATCATCGCCAGTCCATCCCACAGCAGGGATAGTGCCTGTCCCTCTCCTCACAGGCTCTGGAAAGGACCCAAACTCCAAACATGACTGCAAGTCAGGTGGGACAAATGCCACCAACACCGTAGCTTTGCTCCCACCAAAATGTTTCTCTCATAGGCAGCTCTGGAGTTGTTTCATAGCCATTTTGGTATTTGGATGCACTCAAATGGGAGATGATTCAGCTCTTCCTCTCCAGTCTGTAAAGGGCACATCTAAAGCATGATCAAATATTGCAAGTTGATGAAAAACCCTCCAGGCCTCTGCAGGACATGATGCTCCTAAAAGCTTCTGGAGCACATCCACATGTCAGAGGATGGCAGGAGGCTTGTGAATGAGCATCTAAGTGAACTATCAAGATGGGGTGGCAGATCCTGCAGGGGGATGCTGGCACACTCTGCCATCTAAGATCCACATGGAGATGCCCTGTGTCACCCAGCAGGTCCCAGTGCAGAAAGGCAACATCTCCGTGGGCTTGTCTGAGCAGACCTGTACAGCAGTGAACCCTGGCAGTTCTAAGGTGTGTCCTTCCCCTCGGAAGCGCAAAGTCACCCGTGGTGGTGTGTCAGAGCCAGCAGCCTCTGTAGGTGCTGTAGGACTCTCCTACTTCGGGYGCACACTTCTGATGCTGATACCTGGGAAGGGCTCCAGCCCTTCTTGGAGCTCTGAAAATGTCCATAGGACATCACTGCAAGACAGAGAGGCAAGGCTGTGGTGCAGGGGGGGTGTGAGCSTTTGTGAGGCTGCAGAATGTCCTGACTGCAGAGAAGGTGCCACCAGCCCGAGCTCAGCTGTCAGAGCTCTGTGGGCATCGTGGCCTCCCCTCTCAGGTGGCTGCTGCAGGCAGATGTGGTCACACATCTGGCCACACTGACAGCACAGAGACCACTGCAAACCACAGCTGCAGACATCAGCAGCCATGGGACTCGTGTGAAGTGTCTCATGGCACTGACCACTCTGCATGTCCCTTGGGGGATGGGCTGATGGCTTCTCCATCTGGCCCAGACCCCTTCTCCCAGCCACAGAGCAGCCCAGGAAAGCCTTTGCTTCCCCATGGGCCTGACCTTTGTGAACCTACTCCTGCTAATGCACACACACACAAACAAAGACACTTCTTGTCCTGTCTCCCACTCTGGGCAAACCAGTCAGCCCAGGGTATGTGCTCTGGGTTTGGCTGGGCTGGAGTTCACTTTGTACAGTAACTGTGCTGGGGTTTGTGCCCAAAGCAGGGCTGACAACACCCCACAGTTCAGCTGGGCTGGGCTGGGCTGCCCAGTGCCCACTTCTGCTCTGTTCCCATGGCCAGCTTCTGGCTGGGGGGCACAGGGGGCTGGGAGGGGGCACAGCTGGGACCCCACTGCCCCAGGGATGTCCCAGACCATCCAGCCCCACGCTCAGCATGTAGAGCCAGGGAAGAGGGAGAAGGGGGATGGAGTTTGTCATCCCCAGTCCCTGTCCCCTGGGATGGACCCGGCTCTGCTGGGGATGCTGAGCACCTGCCTGTGGTGGGGAGCAGTGACTCAGTGCCCCTGCAACTTTTGCTTTACCTGTTCAATTGTCTGTACCTCAAACCACCACTTTTCACCCCTTTATCCTTCTGACTCTCTCCCCCACCTGCCCCCCCAAGACAACCCACCACAGAGTGGAATTTCTTCTCCCTCAATAGTGCCCTGCACGTGCTGACTCTGTGTGATGGTTACAGGTGCTGACAACGCCTTCCAATTTTTGTGAACACACAGCTGCATTTAAACACATATTTTTCTTCTTGTCTTCCATTTGTAGGTTTTTTTCTCAAATATTCACTTAATCTTCCTTTTCTTTTCCAGCCAACCTGTTTCAAGGCACCTCCATGGTGTCCCTGTAAAGGTGCTGGAGACAGGCAGTCCCGAGCTAGAACCTGTCATTGCCTTTTTGTCATTTGTCCCAGACCTGCATGCAAAGTGGGAAATGAGTGACAACTGCGCAGCTGGAAATTGGGGGGATCACGGTGCTGGTTTCCCCCATCTATTGTAAGATTTCCTTGGATTCTCTGCCAAACACCTGGGCTTTAAAAAATCCTTGAATGAGAAATTCACAGCAGATCCTTTTATAAATGGACAATGGGTTTCAGTCAAATGCAGGAGGATGAACCTTTGGTCAGGGAAAGCGATGGGAACTGAAGTGTGCAGGGCATGTGCTCACATTTTGAAAAGCACCTAAAAGACACAGAAGCCTTAACTGAAACATGTCACCCTCAGACAGACCCAGACAGTCCAGCACACGAGGGTGAAAAAATCCCCCTTGGCATCGCAAGGCTCAGTGGGACTCAATTCCCAGGACACGCTGTCTCTAACTCTCATGTTCTCTGCCGCCACAAAGCCAGCACACATCCACCACTGGAAGAGCCATGATTTACAGCAGCAAAAAAAGAGCCTTGGACAAGTGAAGGCACTGCTGGAGGCAGGACTGGAGCCGTGGTGACAGCCAGGGCACCCAGGGGAAGGGAATCTCTTGCCACTTCTCCATTTTGCAGTGAGGCCCAGCTGGTAGAACCGAGTGTCCCTCCCCTCAGACTGTCTTGGCTGCTGTTTGGCTTCCAGACAAGTTAAGCTGTTCTCCTTGTTTGGGACACTTTAGCCTCTTCAAGATTACCAATGTTAATGACTTTCTGTTCAGGAGCATTGGCATAGAAGCCAATTTGATGACAAACTTTCCTCTGGGGAATCTGTGCAACTTCTTCAGTTAATCCCAGGGATGTGCTGGAGCAGACACAGGCTCTTGGCTGCCCCATCTCACACCCTCTCACCCGTGCTGGGCTCAGAAGCACACAGAGATTTGTGTCCCAGTTGTGCCATGCTGCAGTGGAAGAGGCTCAGGGTCCCACTGCCAAACAGGGGCTGAGGAATAGAGGAACATGATGTGGCCAAAGGCCACAGATCAACTCTCAATGCCTTGGACACMTTTCTTCCTGGAGGTTTGGCTTCCTGGGCCAGTGTGGCAAGAGCCTGGATGGTGACCTTGAAGAAAGCTGTTGGGAAGAGATCTGGAGCCTTCAACAATGGCTGGACCCCTTTCCTCGGGAGCTGCCTTCAAACTGGGGTCTGACCCTTGTCCCCAGCCTGAGCCACGACACAGCTGAGCCACAGCCATGCCCAGCCCTGGCCATGGGCCCTCTGACCCGAGAGCTGCCTTCCTGGCTCAGCCTTGGTTCTGCAGCACCACCAGGAGCTTGCCTGACGACCTGGACTCGTAGATGACCCCATTTACCAGTCTCATGCATGCCCTTGCTGACTGTGGTTGAGTCCCGGCTGTCCCCTCTCCAGGCACCACAGATGCTCAGTGTTGCTCCATGAATAACTGGATGGGGCTGAATTCTCATCTGCAGTGACTCAGACACATAACTCAGCTCCCCAGACCACTTGACATCTCACCCCTTGTTGTGATGTTCCTTTAAGAAAATTTTTTTTTCACTTTCTATTCCAGTTTTCACTTCAAGTCCTCTGCACTCCCATGCCATGGACACTTCGGGACAAATTGTGTCAAGGACATGTGGCTTCACTATCCCTGGTAAGTCACCAGCTGGGCAGATTCCACCAGAAGGGACCTTATTTGTCACTTGGCTTTTGTTGGAAAGGCTCCAGGGCAGTCGGGAAGATACCTTGGATGTTTCCTTAAGAAGCATCTGCAGCTTGTTTTCCTCACGTAGGTTTTGGCACCGAGGAGGAGGAGATGGAGGTGGGGAAGCGCTGGCACTGCTCCCGACAAGGCTTCCCACAGCTCCAGGGTTTTCAGCAGGTTTGTGGAGCTAAATGTCTGTGTCGGACACAGAGGGAGCAGAGTCTTGCACTCTGCAACGTATTGATTATTTTTTCCATAGTGAAAATGATGATTCCATTATAAAGGCTATAATTTTACTTGTAACCAGTGATTCCTCAAACCACAGAAATATCAAAATATTTGAAATTGTTATTGTATAGTTGAAAGAAAAAATGAGCCATCATCTGCTGCCTATTTTCAAGATAGCAATGGAGAGGTGTATGTTGGAAAATTTAGGATGTGAATTACAGGAAAATGTCTTCAGCCTAGAAAATATGACATTCGCAACTGGGGATGTGAACAYTGCCATTGGAGAAGCTCTATCCAGTAATTATTGGCAAATAGGAATGAATATTGGCTTTAGCTCACACAGTGCATAAGCACAGCAAAACACACAAAAATGTTACCATTTGATTTCAAATGTTTTGTTATGCCAGTTTTTCATCTGCTTTTTTTTATTTTCCCAAGCTCTTCAGACTTCCAGAATTTCATTTTACAGATTTCCATTTTTACAGATTTCCATTTTTACAGATTTCCGTTTAATTTTACAGATTCAATTATTCAGACTTTAGTACATGGAAATCATGGAACCATAGAACATGCTGAGTTGGAAGGGACCCATCAGGATCCTGGAGTCCCACTCCTGCCCCTGCCCAGGACACCCCAACAATCCCACCCTGTGCCTGAGAGCGTTGTCCAATGCTTGTCCACCCTTGTCCAAATGACCACAGCCCATAGCTTTTTCKGGACTGTGATGCTGAAAAGCTTTTACATTTTTTTCCTCATTATTACAGCATTGTTCTACATTCACCAAATCTTGCCCAGTCATCATTTTGCTATTTTAAAGGGTAACAAAGGTGAGGATGATGGAGTTTGGTTTTCACRGAGCAATTTAGTTTCCTTTGTGAATGTTCCACTTTAAACCTCTGGTCTTCCCCTTTCTTTTTGCACAGGGCCCTTCCTGTGTTCGTTCTTATCTCAAGTGACACTCCCCTGTCAGGAATGCAAACCTGCTCACGGTGATTCAACTAACACCAAGATACAAATCAGACACAAACCCACTGCAGTGTGGAGTTTTGTGAATTAGCTGAAAAATAAGCGCTCTGAAATGTAACAAACTGACATTAAGATGCATTTACAGGAATACATCRAAGCCTGACATAATGTAGTTGCATTTTAGTTCAGTGGCAATACACAGTTGAGGGAAACCCATGTGCTGCATGAGGGATTTTTGCTCTTCTGCAATATCTTGTGGAAGAAAAGGCAGCATTTACCCTCCCTGAAATTGTCACTTATTTCCAAGGCATATTGAAAGATACATTGATTTTTGAGTAATTATTTTACTCCTAAKATGTTCCTCACCCAGCAGAGAAACTATCACCTCTGAAGAGCTCAAGGCTTATTTATAAATGCCAGCTSTGTTTCAGGCATGGAGATGTCAGGACCTCCCCAGAAGGGGAGTTTCCTGCTCAGCCATCCTTTGCAGGGACACGGACACATTGAGGTACACCTGGCTGGTATTTACTCCTTTCTGCCCCTGCTTGGTACCAGGGTTTATCCAAGAAAACGCTAAATTTWATTTCCTCAGCACCGTTGTGTCTGGCCGAGGGAGCCTCTGTGCACAACACCTCCAGAAATTCCTGTCAGAGCAGCAGAATGCTGCTGGCAAAACTGATCCTGTCCCGTAATGGTCTTCGTAGGGATCAAAGGGTCCTTTGTTAATGGACCAAAATCTTTCTCCTGGGCCAGAAGCAATGAAAGAAATGGCAGAACCATGCACCCCAAGAAGAGGTCGTGCTGAATAAGCTCATCTTGCTCAATGGCTCATTAAACACTTCCAGCTCTTCCAGAGGATCYTGGTCCTCCGGCACTGCGCTGGTTCCGTCCAGGACAGGGTTAATTTTTGCAGTAGCCGRGAGGAAGCATGGCCAGGACCCTGASGTTATCCTGTACCRCCTCAGCTCATTGCCGTKGGGGGRGAAGGGAGGCTCTTCCCAGGTGAACAAGTTCCTTCCAGGCAAGGAAACCTGGCTGGGGAGCCGCCGGCACTGTCTGTTGTCAGGGGAGTGTTTTCGTGTGAATTGTTCCTTTTTTTGTACCCTCTGTCATTAGCGTTGCTGTTACTGTTCCTTTTTTTATCTCATTGCTGTTTACAGTAAATTGTTCTTATCTTAACCCGTGATCTTTAAATTTYGTGCCTCCRATTCTCCTCTCCAATCTGCSCAAGTGGGGAAGGGAAGGGGGAAAGCGGGGAAGGAGCGGTGCTGGTGACCCTCACTTCTCCCCAGTGTCCCTGGTGTGATTTCTCTGACCTCGAGTGACATTCMTCCTCCTCTCTGCAGGTGTGATTTACGGACACTGTCAGTCCCTTTGCACCCAGCCTTAGCTACTGCCCAGCTTTGAGCTCCAAGGCGCCTGAGTCACTTCGCAGGGGCCGGGCAAGCATCAGTCCCTCGGGTGGCTTTGGAAACGCTTCTCCCAAAGTTTGTGCAGATTGCAACAAGCACTGTCCTGCTGAAGCAGGCCTCAATCCCACCCATCAGCTGAACAGAAAAAGCTTTTGGGTGTGTTTTGCAAGGTTTTACCTATCCGCAACAGGTGTGCACATCAGCAGGAGGAAGTGTCTGGACAGGGCAGAGGATCAGGGAAAGCTGCACAGAAACCAATGGGGTTCAAGGCTCTCTCCTCACTGCCCAGCCCATCTCTAGTCTTCCTGCCTCTCATCTAACAACCTAGAGATTCTCTAYAGCCTTTTTCTACAGGTTTTCTATACTTTTTCTATAGTTTATTCTATAGTTTCCTCACTACAAGAAAGACATTGAGGCACTGGAGCATGTSCAGAGAAGGGAAGGGAGCTGGAGAAGRGGSTGGAGAAAAGGAGGCTCAGGGGGACCTTCTGGCTCTCCACRATTCCCKGACAGGAGAGGGCAGCCAGGGTGGGGTCGGGCTCTGCTGCCAGGGAACAAGGGACAGGATGAGAGGAAACAGCCTCAAGCTGTGCCAGTGAAGATTTATGTTGTAAAGTAGGGAAAATTTCTTCATGGAAMGGGTTGTCAAGCATTGGAACAGGCTGCCCATGGTTGTAGTGTAGTCAATTCCATCCCTGGAATTGTTCAAAACATGTGTGAGAGAGGCATTGAAGACATGCTTTAGTGGTGAATATGCTGCTGGTGCTGGGTTGATGGTTGGACTTGGTGATCTTGAAGGTCTTTTCCAACCATAACAACTGTGTAATTCCATGATTCTGTAGGAGCTACCACAGGATGCACCTTCCCACCGGGATGTCTGGGTCATGTGGGGACATCTCAGCACGGAGGTGGTGCTGCCGTTGCTGCTGGTCAGCAGCACAACCCGTCACGGCAGCACACGAAGCTGGAGCAGCCAGTGACACCCCTGATAAAAATCTTCCAAATGAAATAGTGCATCGGGCTGACAGGAATAATCCACACCTCTTCTSCCGGGCAGGTGAGGCTCAGCACGAACTCGCAGCCTCTCCTCCCTCCACGGCTGTGCCCGGAGCTCTGTGTGCCACATCCCAAGGGTTCTCCCCAGGGTGAGCTCCGTCCTCGCTGGGTCAGTGTGTCTGTCCTGCCCCAGAGCTGGCACCACGTTCAAGTGCTGCAGCTGAGAGGTTAATCAGCAACTACAGAGAGAGTACTCAGGGAAAAACACATGTCCCTTTCAATTAGGTTTGCTCAAATCCACTGCAATGAGTGGAGGGCTGTAACACTCAATTATTCCTAGCAATCAAATTAAATTTATGCTTGTCATTAAAGAGCCACCGTTTGCTGCCTCTTCGGGAGCTCTGATCACCACTGTGTTATCGTTGAGGGATGGTGAATGACTTCTTGTTCGTGCTTTATCCACAGTCAATCTTCAGAGACMTCATTTGTGTGCTTTTTAAAGCTCTTCTCGTCACAGGATTTGGAAAATACCCTCAGTCTCATGTATTGTAAAAATGGCTTAGTACACAATGTGATTTGTAGTCTAGAGGAGAAAATCAAAGCACTCCAGCCTGTTTCCTCCTTTTAAGGCCAAACCCAGCAACTTCAATTAAGCAGGAAGGTCTGAGCGGGCTGCAGTGTGGGGACAGCACCTCAAGGACCCCCAGGAACTTGGAGGCAATTCTTTCTGTGATGTAGCAGATGTGGTCAGGTCTGAGATATCAACATCTCCTTGGTTCTTGAGCTGGGAAAAATGTTGGGTTGGAACTTTTAGAAAGAAAGTACAGACTTGACAGAACAAATTATTCGTGGGTTTGTCTTATTTTTGCCGTGTTCATATTTAAAAAATTATAACCCCGSTGTCCCACGGAGATGATTTCCTGCAGGGGCATTGTGTGTCTGTGTGTGAATCGACCAGGGCAACCACCAACCCACGGCTGAAATGCAAAGAGTAGATTTATTTCTTTATCTTGCTGACACTGGGCAGCAGAGACACATGGGGACACTGGGGCAGTGACACACGGGGACACTGCTCACCCCAACAGTCAGAGACACACAGGGACACTGGGGCAGTGACACACGGGGACGCTGCTCACCCCAACAGTCAGAGACACACAGGGACACTGCACACACAGGGACACTGCTCTGTCAGGCTCAGCTCATCCCAGCAGACACCCAGGGGCACAGGTGCCTGTGGGTGTGTTATCTCTCAGGAATTCTGCTTCCCAAAACAGGCAGAGGATGAACAATACCAGGCATAATAATGGAGTTTTCCCACACTGACATTTTTAGCACTCCCAGCTGCAAGGTCACTTTGAGCGAAGTGATTCCCTCCTTTCTCACCAAATCTTCTGTTTTCAACCCTTTCCTCCCAACTGTCTGCTTCTTGTCTTTCTTCGTATAATAATATTGGAAGTTTCTGGCTAACATTGATGACATTACACAGAGAAACCAAGGTCCAAAACATATGAAATTCCTACACATTTAATGAAAATTAGTATCTGCAAGAGGCAAGTACCCACCAGTGTTCCTCCAGTAAAGGTTTCAGATCAAACAGACATTCATTAACATTATAAATTTCTGAAACAATTGTTAATTGTCCATTTTCTACTGATTTCCAGTAGAAAAAATCATCCAGAAGTTGCAAAATTGCTATTATTCATGGGAACCCATTCATTTTGTGAGGAACTGTTGTGCAGTCGATAGCTCTAAGTACTAAGAAGAGATGAGAAAAGAGCTAGGAGAAGGTTAAAAAATGACAGCAGATTCTTCCAAGGTTAGAAAATGTATAAGTACCATTGATCTTCCACCCAAACCAGAAACAGAACAGGAAAGGATGTCTTTCCTGGAAGTCCACTTTACTGGACAACCTGGTTTCGTGTAAGAGCAGTTCCTGGGGTACCCAGGGATGGGGAGCAGAGTGAATCCCCCACAATCCCAGGGGAAGTGGTCAGTGACTGCGGCACCAGTTAGACACACCCAGGTCTCTGGGGCCATATGGGCTCCAGCCAAGGCCACCGAGGGAGCTGGCAGAGGTGCCCACTGAGCCAACTTCCATCAGTCATCAGCGGGCCTGACTCAGCCTGGAGGGCCCAGTTGATTTTATGTTGGCAGATGTGGCACCCTTCTCCAGACAGAGATGAAAGGAGGATCTGGAGAACCTTCTCTCTCCCCACAACTCCCTGAAAAGAGGTTGTAGCCACATGGGGATTGGGCTCTTCTACCAGGTAAAAAGCAAGAGAACAAAAGGAAATGGCCTCAAGTTACACCAGAGGACATTTAGATTGGATATTAGGAAAAATTTCTTCATGGAAAGGGTGGTCAAGCCCTGGAACAGGCTGCTCAGGGCAGTGGGCACCATCCCTGCCTGGAGGGATTTAAAAGATGTGTAGATGTGTAACTTAGGGACGTGGTTTAGTGGCATTTGGCAGTCTTAGGTTTGCAGTTGGACTTGGTGATCTTAAAGGTCTTTTCCAACCTAAATGATGCAATGAAGTTCACTGGGTCTGGAGAGGTTTCACGTGAACTGGGTCAGAAAAATGATTAAACCAAACCAGAGCAGAACCTCATTTCCAGGGCAGACGGGGCCGTTTGGTTGGGATCAGCATGGTACAGTGCACTTCAGCTATGCCAACAGGCCCGTGCAAGAAAAAGAATTCTTTCTTCAGAATAGATTTCTAGCTGCACAGTCAGGACCAAATTCTGGCTAAAAGGTACCATGATCATTTCCTGGCATGTCCCTGTTAGCCCTTTTCTGTTGCACAATCATTTAAACAGATAAATACACACATAATAATAATTTACTCTGTGGTTTATCTATATGAAATTCAGTTGTTGTTGAGTGTGAACAACAAAAATGCTGTCATATCAAAGAAGTGAATTTTAGGGAAGTTGGACAAGCAGCTGTATTTACACAAGACAATGGAAACTCTGTGCTGTTGAAGAAAATGACTGAGAAGCACCAGAACAGAGCCCTGGTGTGCTGGGTGTTGCACAGGAGTGTGACTGAGGAACTCCTGCCTYGAGACTTCTCAGTGCAACAGCAAAGAAATGGCCACTTGTCAGACACTAAAGTGATCCTAAAGGCCTGCCCATGAGCACAGAGACAGAGAGCCTGAGTGGGGGTCTGGAGCACAGATGAGCCTCCTGCTTGTGCCATTGACCATGGAATCCTAGAATATCCTGGGTTGGAGGGGACCCACAAGCATCATTGAAGTCAAACTCCTGGCCCTGCWCAGGACACCCCAAGAGTCCCACCCTGAGAGTGTTGTCCAAACAGTCTTTGAGTGTGGCAGTCAAAATTAAAATGTGTCATAGTTTTGGGTTGTTAAAACATGGTCAGTGCCACTTACTCAGTGGGAMTCCAGTATTCTCATGGCTGAGCAGGACTTCCTGGCCTCGTGTTTAATAGTTTGTCTACTTCTTCCACATAATGTCAGGTATGAGATCAGGTGTACAGACCCCACGGCTCTGGGCTGAAGAGTGGAGCTCTGACTCTGTGGACCCTCTCTGTGGTCTGCAAGGAGAGCTGTTCTCCACCCACCTCTGTCCCTGGCCTCCGCAGTGCAGGTGGAGGAGCAGGATTTCCACGGGTCCCATCCATTGTGTCCCATCCATTGGCTGGGAGGTCTCCAGTCCAACCTACGATGTGGAGCAGGACAGCCCCAACGCTAAATCAGGCTGGCTACGACTCTGCTGAGCCCTCCAGGAATGGAGACCTCCTGCCTCTGCCATGACTTGGCCCAGGGCTGTGCCATACTCCTGGGGAGAAAAGTTTTCCTAATGCCATCCTGGACCTCCTGAGCCTGTCTGTGGCTCCTGCCCCAGTTACTCCACCTCCTGTTATCAAGAAGGGTTTGTTGAGGAGTGTGTTCAGGGCGGGAACTTGGTGCACAAGTTGAGCTCTGGRGGCAGGACCTTGAGCCCGAGGCAAGAGGCTGACAAGCCCAGACTTTCCTGTGCTTTTCATTTTCCCCTTGGACTGTGAGGGGGTAAAAGCCCAGGGGTTCCTTTGTTCGAGGTCCCTCCTCAGGGGCACCAGCTCGGGGCTGTTGTTTTGTTATTTAGTTATTGTACCACGATTAAATTATTTTGAGGCTCTGGACATTTGAGCCTCTGCCCTGGGAAACCTGGGGTGGAACCAGTGAGGGAGCCAGGTCTGCCTGTGAGTGTGGGGGTGTAGCTGCACAAGAGCCTCAGTCCCAGCTCAGCTGCTGTGACAGTGACTGCCACTGGCTCCTGGATGGTCAGGCAGGGAAGCTTCCGTAGCAAGTTTGACTCCAATGCCTTTGTAATTCCCTCTCAAGCACAAAATCACAGAATCAATTATGTAGGAAAACACATTTTAAATCAAATCCAACCACAAACCAAACCATAAAGTAATTGTAGGCTGCTACCATGTCACCTCTTCAGCTGAGCCCAGACAAGCTCCCTCAACCTCCCTGAGCTGGTTTCCTACCTCAGGTTCCTGACCATCTCGGTCGCTGTTTACTGGCCCCTCTCTGCTCTCCCCACACCCTCCTGACATAGGAGACCAACACCAGAGGCAGGGTTGCAGGCGTGACCTCTGCTGACCCACTCCAAKGATCCAGTTTCCAAGGTCCATGTGGATTTATGTCCTGCTATTTTGCCTATCATCTGCCCCCCTTCCCCTCCCCAACTTTGTATCATATGTGTGTTGGCAGAGGGTGGCTCTGTCTCACAACCCAGACACTGAATGGTGTGATCCCAAATATCACCCTKGGGAGGACACTCATTGCCAGTCCCAAAGCAGACATCAGCCCATTGCTCAATGCCATTTGAGCCTGTTTTCAATCCCCAAACAGCTACTGGTGGTTGCCCAGCCTGTTCTGACTCAGCTGCCAAGTGGAAATGCTCTGAGACATCATTTTGTGTTTTCTTCTTCCCCAGAAGCACAGACACACACGAACAAGTGTGCTCTCAATTGCACTCACTGTGCAATCCCCATGAGCAACGCTTCAGCTCCTGGCAGTGGATTCCATGGAATCACAGACTGGGTCAGGCTGGAAGGGACCACAGAGGCTCATCTGGTCCCACCTCCCTGCCCCAGCGGGGCCATCCCAGAGCACAGGGCACAGGAGTGTGTCCAGAGGGCTCTGGAATATCCCCAGGGAGGAGACC